>JAJHZJ010000628.1:3115155-3680359 GCA_023548195.1 Bettongia penicillata ogilbyi
GTAGTTAGATGGAGCAGTGAAAAGAGTGCTAGGCCTAGCTGTGTGACCTTGGGTAACTTATTAGCACCTATCTCACAGAATTGTTTTGAGAATGAAATGAAATATAAATATCTGGAACACAATAGGTACTATATAAATGCTAACTATTATAATGTGTGGATGGATTACAATCTCAACAAGATTGCAACGTGGTTACAATATGGAATTATGGCAGATGTACTTAAAAGAATTACTATTTAGTCTTCCTTACTTTTAGGAACTTATATCAAGACATATTTCTAGATCTGGAAGAAAAAAAATTAACCCATTCTAGCATACTATTCAGAAATCCTATATATTTCAATAAGGCATTCATTGGTAAATCTAGTGGTCTTTCTTTGTCTTTATCCTTGAGTTCTCTACAACATTTGACATTGTTATCCAACCAAAACCTACCTATAAATTTTCTTTTCTTGATTTCTGTGACACAACACACTCTCCTGGTTCACGATTTAATCTGACAAAATTTTATTAAATTCTTAGTGTATGTATGGCACTGTATAAGCACTGGGACTAGTTTACATTTCATTGAGGAGCAGGGAGTAATGGAGCAAGGGTGACGTGATATAATATGTATACAAATAAACAAGTACAAAGTATATAAAATATGAAACAAAGTAATTTCCAAAAGAAGCAAATACTAAAAATGAAAAGATCAGAAAAGGTCTGTTTAATAGGTGCCATGTGATCTGTGCTTTACAGGAAGCTAGGCAATCTAAGAAACAAGGTAAGGAAGTAGTAATTTCCTAATGTGGGGAACTATGTGTGAATGCACAAAGAAAAAAAGGCAGAAAACTGTTTTTAAAAAAAGGTAAAAAAACCTAAAAAGGGGACAGCTAGCTAGAATATAGGAATAAGGATTTTGTACTTTATCCTGGATGGAGGAAGAAGCCCCCTGAAATATTTGGAAAGGAAATGACAGTCAAATTTGTGTTTTTGGAAGATCAATTTAGAAGCTGTTTGGAGGATGGGCTATAGTAGGGAGTCTGGAATCAGGAAGATGAATTAGGAGTCTATTGCCAATAGTCCAAGTAAGAAATGATAAGGGCCTGAAACAGAGCAGAGGTGAGGGTTAAGAGAGACATTTTTGAGGCAAAATTAACAAGAAATGGAAAGTGATAAGCTATGTGGCTCAAGAACAGCTATAGAGTTATAAACCTGGGCAACTGAGAAGATGTTGATTCTCTAAGCATAACAGGGAAGGTCTTGAGAAAGTTTTCCAATGTATTGAATAAAATAATTGTAAATGGAAAACTTGAAGTAGATTCTGATTCAGTCACTAAGACTATTATGTTAAAAATGTCATGTGAAAGAATGTTTTTCATTCTTAATCCTAAATAACTGAAAAAGAGCAGTACAGACCATTCAAGAAAATAGATTCGATGAGAGAGGAAGTATTTATTATTAGATTATAAATGTATATTATCTTTGTATCTCAAGTGCTTGGCACAGGCAGTAGCAGGGTACTGTTAGGTACTATACACTTCCAAACCTAAAAAAGAAAAGTACTTTATAGAAGAAAAAAATGCATTTCTAATTTTAAAAATTATACTACACATAGCTGTAAGATATGTCACATTAGCCTCTAGGAAGAACAGTTCTGTGAAAGGAGTTTTTTCTCCATAAGCCAACGAATGTCCAATGCCCATGAAAAGGAATTAAGACCCACCTTCTAATGTCTATGAAATATAATCAAATTATTTCAGAGCTGTAAAACAACTCACACATTATCTGTCTCAGTCTTATTTGACAGAAGAGGAAGTGAATGCTCAGAGAAATGAAGTGACTTATCTATGATCATACAGCTAGCTGGAAAAGCTAAAACTAAAACCCCGGTTTCTTGACTGTGAATCCAGTGCTCATTCTATTTCATCACACTGCCTACTATAGTTTTAAGGATCTCTTCTGATTTTTGGTTCTTTCCTTCTCTTTATACTTTATGATTCTTACTTGTTGGAAGGTTTTTGATTTCCTAATTGTCCTGATTCATCTTGTTTTAATCCTGCAAGCAGAGCATCCCTTGAGCAATGCTTATCCTTTTTGAGAGAGAAAAGAAAAAACAATGTATTAAGTTCTTTAATTCAATCAGTTTTTTTTTCCTGTTTAAAGAGTATTAAGAAAACTGTACCTGTAAGTGGGTAATAAAGGAAAACCTCTGTCGCTGAAAAGGCTCACAACCTTCCCATAAGCACTGCCCTGGATATACATCTTTCCCTCCATGTTCTGTTGCTGCATGGTAAAAAACCTGTGATGGTGTTTGAAACCACCTTAAAAAAAAAAAGTAACTTACTTTGTTGCCGTTTCAAAAAATGATTTTATAAAAACTAGTGTACTAAACAAAAATTTCAACTCATGTTGAGACATTCTACACAGGGACTTATTTACTACATCAAAATTTCTTAATCTTTGACTTCCAAATAAAAGGCAGAATGGCATAAATAAAAGGGGACTCAGAATGAATGGTGGCAGTCTGTCATTACAGAAAGTGCAAAATATTCTTATTTTAAAAACATTTTAAACAGGTGCCACGTTTTTTATTTTCTAAAGCATTCAAACTTTAAATTTTTGAGTTACTTTTAATCAGACTTTATAAATATGTAAAATTTATCATATTTTGTAAAATTTATAATTACACAATTTATGAATGGATTATCACCACCATTTTGCTTCAACTTCCCCCTCTAAGGTAGACAAAAAACCTCTCAGAAGGAAATGAAATGACATGAAAATAGATCAGCTCTCATACATATAAATACCACATGCTATATACTTTTTTACACACTTATACAAAGCATACATACACACATATATTTGGACTGGACCTGTGATTTCATCGATGTAGGGAGCTCCCAGTAAGAACTTCCTCTAGGAAAGCAGATGCACTTGTGCTGTGCATTCATAGCCTTAGAGAGTTGCTTGGGGGCACTGAGAGATTAAGGGACTTGCTCAGAGTCACAGAGCCAGTATTTGGAGAAGGAGGAGGGACTCAACTCAGTTCTTCCTGACTTCAAGGCCAGCTCTATCCAATGCTCCACGTTTCCTCTGCATTATCAATACCACTTTAAAATGAAAGTCAGGAGAAGAAATCTTAGAATTTGAAGTTACATGTTTGACATTGGAAAATGAGTATGAATTGTCTGTTTTCTTAAGAAGAGCTTAAAAGCGGTCCAGGTAAGAATAAGAAACTTTAAAGTGTCATTGAAATACATGGATATACTGTCCAATTTTTATTAAATATGAATTATATTTTTAACATTCCTTTATGAAATATACTTTGAAATAATTTTCTCAGTAAGAGGAATAAACTAATTATAGTGACTACAGACTATCTAAAAATACTACTCATACTTGTTTGTAGACCTACCTACTGAAAAGGTTCTTCTTACTTTTTGGAAACAGTACTGTGAAAAAAAGAAACAGTACTATGGTTGGCATAATGGATAAAGAGCTGGCCCCTTAAGCAACTCTAAGGCAGTAAATTGCAGAGAAGGTGCTGACCTTCATTGATAGAGGTAGTTGCTCATCTAAGGCTTACCCATCTCAATGAAATCATAGGTCCAATCCCCATCCCTAAATGACATTCAAATTCAATAAATATTTATTAAGCAGCTACTATGTATCGGGCTCTATGCTAAATGCTGCGGCTAAAAAAAAAGAGGCAAAAGACAGTTCATACTCTCCTGGTGCTTACAATCTAATGAGAGATAATATGCAAACAAATATAAACAAAACAAGTTATATAACTTACATAACAAGGCAAATGGAAAATAAATTTAAAAAGGAAAGGCACTGGAATTAAGAGGGATCGGAATATGGGGTTTCAGTTGGAACTTAATGAAAGCCAGGGAGGTCAGTAGTTGGGAGGGAAAGAGGGAGAATGTTCCAGGCATGGACAACCACAGAAAATGCTTTCAACTGAGAGATGGTGCAGAAAGGCAATGTCACTGGACCAAAGAGTACCTGTCAGGGAGTAAGGTGTAAGAAGACTGGAAAGGGAGATGGGGTGAGGGGGAGAACAGGAAAGGGGTTTGGTTATAAAAGGCTTTGAATACTAAACAGCATTTTGCATTTGATTGTGGATGCAATAGGACGCCACTAGAGTGTAGTGACTTTGGGGAGGTTTGGGTGGGGGCAGATGGGGCAGGGGGTATTACATGACCTGTTTTAGGAAACTCACTTTAGTGTCTGAATGGAAAATACATAAGAAGAGACTTGGGGCAGACAGACCCACCAGCAGACTACTAGGATTAAGGTGATGAGGGCATGCACTAGAAGGGCGGCATCGTCAGAGGAGAGAAGGGGAGTTGTTATAAAGTGAAATCGACAAGCCCCCTAGTTTGAATAATGGGAGGGAAGGGTGTTGAGCTATATGAGAGAAATAATAAGGAGTTCGATGGCTCCTAGATTGCATATCTGAGGGACTTAGAGGATGGTGCCCTCTACAGTAAGAGGGAAGATAGGGTGGGGAGGTTTTAGGGGAAAAATAATAAGCTCTGTTTTGAACATACTGAGTTTAAGATGTCTTCTGGACACCCAGCTCAGATGTCTGAGAGGCAGATGGAGATCTGCAGAGAGACTGGGGAAGGAAAAGTAGATTTGAGAATCATCAGCATAAAAATGTAAATTAAATCCTTGGAAGGTGATGAGATCCACAAGTAGTAGAGAAGAACAGAAGAGGGCAGAGAACAGAACCCTAAGAGACATGGTTAGAGAGTGAGCTGGAAGAGTCAAGGAGGGGTCAGATAGAAGGAGAACCAGGAGGGAGTTGTGTTCCAAAAACTGGGAGAAAAGAACATTGAGGAGGGTCCAAGGCTGCAGAGAGGTCAAGAAGGATAAGGGTTCAGAAAAGGCATTGGATCTGGCAACTAAGAAACCGCTGGGAACTCCAGAGAGAGCGGCTTTGGTGGAATGATAAAGTCAGAAGCCAGACTGTAAGGGAGTGAGGAGTTTAGCTACAAAGGATGATAGCAGGAATAGAAGAATCAAGTGAGAATTTTTTCAGGACAGGGCATATTTGTAAGCGGGAGGGAATAGGCCAGCAGACAAGGAGATATTGGAAATAAGTGAAAGAATGGGAATGACAGAGGAGCCAATGGGTGGAGGTTACTAATTTCCAAAATATTATGGAAAATCAACTCAAAAAAGTGGTAAGGGCTAAATCTGACATAAATTACCCACTAGTGAATTAAAAGTAAAGTTATTTTATCATAGAAAGTTTGATTTCAGCCATATGTATAATCACTAGGTACCTTTTACATTAACATCTGATCTTTGTCTAGATCACAGGATCATAGATTTAGAGCTGGAAGGGACCTTACAGATCATAAGTCTTGTCATTTACAAATGAGGAAGCTGAGGTTCAGATAAAATAGGAGTCTTGCCCAAGGTTACATGGATGACAAGTAAAAACAATGATTTGAATTCAAATCCTATGACTTAAAATTCAGGTGCTCTTTCCACAGTACAGCCATGCGTCTGCAGCTTATAATGAATTACCAACTCAATGGACTTTCCACACAAGAATCCTATCAACAAGCATCTGTTTAAGCACCTGCTGAGTGCTGGGTATTATGCTGGCTTTATAGCTACAAAGACAAAAAAATGGAATTCTTTGCCTTAAAGGCAAAGGCATTCAATATGGGAAATCAACATGTAAAAATATAAGTAAATACAAGGTGATTTTTGAGAGGAGATAGTAGCACTTAGGGAAAACTAATAATGAAGGAAATGGTACTTAAGCTTGGCTTTATAGGAAACTAAGGATTCTAAGGGGTGAAGGTGAAAAGAATATAATTTCAGCTTAGTGTGCAGCTTGTGCAAAGGCAGATGAAAATTCATGTCAAAGCAACAGCAAGAAAGTAGTTTGGCTAGAATCTGAGTGTGAAGCTTATTACACTTATATGTAATAAAACTGAAAAGGTAAGTTGGAGGTTAAGGGATTTAAATGCCAAACAAAAGAAATTGTATTTGATTCTAAAAGTAATAGGAAGTTGATCAAACAAGGGAATTGGAGAATTTGAGAAGGGAAAATTGAGGAGTCTTCTCTCAAGAACACAGAAAAATAAGGTTCTCATTTATGCAATTCACTGATAATTAAGAATGTGATTCTAATATATCAACTGGAAAAAAATTAAAAATTTTAAGCAAACACAAAATCAAGTGAAACTGTAATTCAAAAGGCATGTATTAAGTATTTCTGTTGAAGGCACTGTATTAGGTACAGAGGATAATTAAATACTGAAATATCTGTACAGCATACAAAGTAAACACAAGAGAATTTGGGGAGTTGGAAAATGCTAACAACCAAAAGGTTGAGAAGGGGTGGAGTGGGAATGGAATCAGGAAAGGCTTTGTACAGGAAGTGGCAACTGAGCTGGGTCTTAGAGAAAGTTAAGTGTTAGTTAAGTTAAGTTAAAACACATTTATAGAATGATGAGTTTAGAAAATAGTTAAATGTTTGGATAAGAAATTTCTATTATATCCTAGAGACATAATAAAGAATCACTTAAGAATTTTGAGCTGAGGATTGACAGAGTCAGATCTATGCCTTAGGAAGATGATTTTGACAGCTACCGAAGAGAAGAAAATGGAAATGGAGAAACCAATTAGAAGACTAGTATTATAGTCTAGGCAAGATGCTATGAGGGCTTGATAAGGCCACATAAATGGAAAAGAGCAGCTGGATATAAAAGATGTAGAGATACAAGACTTGCAAGTAATAAAGTAATTGTATGTGTGGGGAAGGAAAAGAGGAAAAAGTCAAATGTAACTGAGTTTGTGAACCTGTTTGAGTAGGACATTTAAAAAGAAAAAAGGAATTTTGGGAGTGAGGTGTGAAGAAATATGTTGTGCATTTCAAATGTCAAAGAGGAATATCTGACAGTTATCTAGCAACTGGTGAGGCTGGGTTAGAATCCAGGAAAGATTAGGGCTGGATAGGTGGAATTTAGAAATTATCTACATAGAAACAATAATTAAACTCACAAAAATGGAATAATGAGAAAATGTAGTGGGCCCAGAACTGAAACTTAGGGGACATTTTCTTGAGGCAGGAGATAAATAATGATTATACAAGGACACCAAACAGGAATCACCAGGCAGAAATTGCGAACTGTCACACAAAACAACTTTGGGAAGAGAGTATGAGAGAAGGACTGGCTGTGGGAAGAAGTGGAAAAGGGAGTTTTGGAGGAGAGAATGGGGGATGACATAAAGGGTTTTGAAGAGGAGTAGAATTCAGCAGAAAGCCTGCATTTTCTCAGTAAAATAAGGGGCAAGTTTCTGGCAGAGAGAATATGATTTACAAGGCTTGAGAAGATAAGGTCTGGAAAAACTGATTTGGTGAAAGAAAATCAACCAAGGAATAATCGTAGGATTTCTATGGACATCTGCTGAGATTATATAACAAATTTGAGTGGACTTTGCCACCCTATGTGATTTCCAGTGGTTTTCAGTAGGAAGAATGAGAAGATGGTTTGGGGAACTATCCAGATGTTGCATTTTAGCAAAGCATACTGTCAAGGGGTAGAAGACAGCATATAAATGAACTGGAGTTAACATTACGAAAGGACAAAAAGTGAAGTCAGGGAAGGGGTTGGGGGACTAACAAGAAAGGAAAGAGTGAAGGTCATGGTAAGAAAGATAGCTAGCTTCAGAAATGGAAAGTGAGGCAAAGATAAGTAGGGGGTTAAGAATATCCAACAAAGTTCGGAATTCACAATTATAGGTGAGAAGACAATGGGGAATCAACATAAATATTGAAGTCCCTGAGTATGGGGATATGGATAGAGAATGGAGAATAAGACTAAACCAGGTACTATAAATAAATTGTCATAAGGCAAGAAAGAGACATCAAGTCAATAAAAGGCAGCAAATTAATTTAACTTGGTGGCATAATACACTATTACACATGCCACTATCAAATAAAAACATTTCTCAGGTATCACATGTATACATTAAGTAAAAGAGGCACTGTCTCAGCCTCCTGTGAGTTTAAAAAAGTCTGCAGGCAAAAACTACTTCTTAACCTGCCTTTGAGATATCTCCTTAGCTGGACATTTGGACATAAGCATGAGAAGCCTATTTTAAAATAAAAACTGACTTTTAAACTTTACTCATGAAACTCTTTCACTATCATGAATTATTAACATCCTTCCCTACTTCCTAATCTCCCCATCTTAAAAAAAAAACAACAAAAAAACACAAAGCAACCAAATATATCTTTCTTCCCTTTTCTCAGCCAAACTCCTAAAAAAATGCTGTTTAGAATCCTTCACTTCAGCTCTTCTCTTCTCACTCATTCACTTCTCAGCCTCTGCTCTCTTCAAAGTAACCACTGAGTTCTGGGGCACTGAGAGATCAAGTGATTTACCGAAAATCACAGTGCTACTACGTGACAAAGGCAAGACTTTGTTGTTCCTGACTCTGAGGATAACTCTCTATACGACCTCTCTTCATTTCTATTTGATAGATGAGGAAATTGAGGCACAGTGGTTAAGTGACTTACCCAAGGTCATACCTAAGGTCAAGTAGAAAGAGCTGAAATTTGAACCCAAATCTTCTAACTCCAAATGTCATCAACATACCAAATCTGTAATCTCATTTTACAAACAAGGACACTGAGGCCACATGCAGTATAGATTAGAAGATGCAGAAAAATTATATTTCTTTCAGCTAAAGACTATTTTATATTAATAGGTTAGGAGGGTATCAAGTAAGTTTCTCAGATAACCCCTGGATACCACTATAATTCAAAGTAAAACTGTGAAATATGACTTGATTACAATTTTATTCTATTACTGACAAGGAATTAAATGAGGTTGACTATTAATTTCTATCTACCTTTACAATTCTTCCTCTAAATTCCAACTGCCTGCTTAAAGTGTGTAGATGAGCATGGGTAATTCAAGGCTACAACAACAAATTCTAATAGATAATATTATTCCATATCAGAAAGGTTTTTTTTTATTAATGGCTCAACAGTAAACTCTATAATCTTAGCTACTACTCAGCCTAACTTCAGAGAAGCTCTTAATGCTGCTACTACTTCAAAATTGCCAGCAGCCATACCACTAGTCACAGTAAACAGTAACCAAGGACTCCATGCACTGTGCAATGTAACTAACTTTTCAAAGTTCTTGCCCTTCAGGAAAAAAATAAAAGACTTGCCTTGGCCATTACTCTTTTTCAGAGAAATATAACTAAATAAAATAATATCTGCAATAATGAAAATGAACGAGAATAGAAACAAATTCACTCAGTAAATATTGAATCTTCTAGTCAGGTGCAAAGCCAAGGATGTCCATGTCCACATTAGTTTAGACCTCAAACTAGTTTGTAACACATTAGAGAGGAAAATGCTGAAAGATTATAGCTATATTATTTCACAAAATGTTGAAAAGTAGTTTTGTGCAAAATATGGCTATAATTTGGCATGAGGTGTAGCTCAGCTAAGTCATCCTGAGGCTTAGGTGGTACAGTGGATATGCAACTGAGCACAGAGTCAGGAGCTCTGAGTTCAAATTCAGCCGCAGATATTTATTGACTGTTTGGCCTTGGCCAAATCACTTACCCTTTGTCTGCCTCTGTTTCTTTAATTGTAAAATGGGAATCATAAGAGCAACTACCTCTGAGGGTTGTTGTGAGAAGCAAACAAGATAATATCTGTTAATATTTTCAAAGTGCTAAGCAATTAAGCCAACTTTCCTTCCTTTCTCTATATATGATCTTTACAAGAAAAAGCATCATCAATGAAAATATAAAAAGGCAGACTTTTATAGTTTACAATCAACTCCTTTCTATGTAAACTTTAAATATTATAAAAATGCTAAGTTATTATTCATGGTTACAAAACTGACTTAGAAGTACGAAAATATAAGCTGTATGTTTAATGTTCATTAATGTCAAAATGATTCAGTAAAATAAAGTTGATTCAGTCTCATAAAAGTTCCTTGGCTAAAGTATCTTTCATGTATAAAACAAAACAACACAGGACTTCATCAAAGATGGGACAAGACAGATAATTTCAACTCTGTTCAGTGATTTACTCAATACTGACACCATGTAAAGTGTTAACAACAGAGATAATATATTCACCAAATGTGCTTACCAGAATACTGGTAGTTGTCCCCCTTATGTATTTACATATTAAAGACTTTTAATAAAACATTATATCACATTATTTATATCAAGCTACAAAATCCATCTCAGTGAAACCAACCACTTTGGAAAAATATGGCCTAAATTATTACTTATACCTTGTTATGTAATAACTGGTTGAATCAATATATACATTTTGGACAAATATTTCACAGACCTGAGCTGGGCCCAAAATTAAGTAGGAGACTGGGGTAGACTTCATTTCTGGAACTGCACAATATGGTCAATTACTGTAAGCTTCTCACTGCTACAAAGTTCATTTCTCTAACATCAGTAATCTAGTGATGTTATATTGGTGCAAATGACAGAAAACCATTGTCTCAGAAGAATCAAAATATAAGGTAACTTAAAGGGAAGTGGAATGTGTGAGCAGTGTAAGCTGTTTGAAGCATATTATTAATGATGACGTAAGAGCAGCATGAAAGGCATTATGAACTTTAGATAGAACTTGGAAAGGAGGTGTTTAAGCTGGGTATGGAGAATAAGAGCTATCAGATAGCTGAGGGGTTCTTTGGAGACAGAAGGATCCAGGAGCCTAATAGTGGTTGGGCAGAAACTCAGTGAAAAACTTAGGGAACAGACGACTGATAACAAGATGACAAGGATGATACTGCATCAGTAGGGAATGTGATAAAAGCTGCATTAAAGTTAAAAAAAAAAGAACCAGGAGTAACCAACTATTCCTAAAAGTCACACAATTTTGTTTAATATCTTAATGATTTTCTAAAACTTGGAGTGCATCTTCTTGGGGGTATGTGAGATTCTCTTAGACAAAAATTCAACGCCAAAAGGACTACATATTTCTAATTTAAAATTTCTAATTCTAAATTTCTAAATTTTCCTACAAAAACTTATCCACTTTTCCCCCATGAAAACAAAATGCAACACATCAATCAAAATGAACCTAGCAAAGAAAATTCACTCTAATTGACAGGCAAAGCATTGTTCTTTAACACACTATGGAAAAATTAGATCAATCTGAGAGAGCAAATTCAGAATCTAAATAATTACATCTGTCACTGTCAGTCAACATAGAATCATGACAGATAAATTATACTGTAGGATTTGTTGCTGCATTTGACTGTATAGGTTAGTGTAACTGTTATTATAAAAAAAAGGCAGGGGGGGGGTATTGCCACAGAGTTTATAAACATATATCTTGGATATGACACCAAAAATACAAAAAGCAACTAGGGAATAGGACTACTTAGTTTTTTTAGACTATTAAAAAAATTAACCAAGGTGAAATCAACAAAGTGCGAATAATTGTGACTGTTTGCTGCTTACAGACTTGTCACCATTCATTCCATGGGATAGAAAAATGAGTCATTGTGATCTAACTTTTGTTACTACATAGTTACTTCTGAAATTTACCTTTCAAGTCCTGGTACAGAGTATAGAGATCTCAAGCTGCTATTAATACATAAATACAAAAAGCCTAGCACAATTGCTCTGAATTCTTCCCATTCAGATACACTATTTGACTCTTCTCCCAAAAGGAAAAAAAACCCCAAAACTTTAATTGAGCCATATTTATCACCAAATCAGCAGCTAGGTGGCACAGTGGATAGAGTAATGAGCCTGAAGTCGGGAAGACACTTGACCCTGGCCAAATGTCTATATTTGCCTCAGTTCCTCAACTATAAAATGAGCTGGAGAAGGAAATGGCAAATCACTCCAGTGTCGTTGCCAAAAAAAAAACCCTAAATGGAGTCATTGAGGGTCAGTTAGGACTGAACGACAGTTATCAGCAAATGACAAAATTTCACCTAAGCTTAGAATGGACTGTAGCAGTACAAAAACAAGTTTAAAGTTCTGCAAACTGCACTCCAACATCAATCACATTTCATTCCTAATTATGTTTCAGTATACTATTGAAAACAAAAGTACCAGGTCAAAATGTACAACAGCTGCGTCAGTAAAAAAAAAAGCTTACAAAATTGGAAACAGAAATTCCTCTCGAATTAATCTGAGGTTGGAATACAAGTTGAGGAATGCTGTGCATGATGAACAGAGGAGGAAACATTTTATTTTTTCTTAGGCAGGTTCTGAAAAGAAAAATAAGATGGGTTGATGTTCATCTGAATTTTACTTAAGTATACATTCCTTTCCTTTAATTATCTGAAATTGACTTAATGGCACTTTTACAAAAAATGGGGAAAACATTCTTAAGATTCCTGGTATATTTCTCAAGGGTTGCTGCTGCTGTGAACTTAAATATTCAGTGTGTGGGCAGCTAGGTGACACAGTGGATGGAGTGCCAGGCACAGCTTCAGGAAGATTCATCTGGCCTCAGACACTCAGCAGCTATGTGACCCTGAGTAAGTCACTATTTGCCTCAGTATCCTCATTTGTAAAATGAGCTAGAGAAGAAAACTGCAAATCACTCCAGGACTTTTGCCAAGAAAATGCAACATAAGGTCACGAAGAATCAGACAAGACTGGGCACCACCAACAAAAACCTCATTGACACAGTTTTCACTTCCAATGGTGGGAACTCCAGTGTCTGCTACGTCTCACCCTGCTCATTAAATCGCTTATAGAGAGTCTATCCAGCGTGATGGAATCCACTCTATTTTTCTGATGTGTATCACGAATACTATCTTACATGCCTAGCACCTAGCATTAGTAATACACTAAAGTCTGCTTAGGTACCCCATGTGTTTCTCGGAGGCCTCTGGGCTTGTGTGGTACTCCATGAGAGGGTCACAAGAAGCATATTAATGTTAGGGACGAGGAAGTGCGTAGTAATGAAGATGAAAAAGGAAGAAGATAAATAAGACGTTTAAAAATACGCAGAGAACAAAAAAAAAATTCCTAAGGGAAAACAAATAGAAAATTGGTTAATTTATGTTAAATTTAACACACACTTAAAAGAAAATGTGTTAATAACTATAATAAAAATAGCGCTTAGTGAAGGAGGATTGGAACACAGAGCTGGGAACATCCATGAATCTTTGGAAATGCTGCACAAGCTGGGATACATGACAGAAATGGAGAAAAAGAAAATGACTCCAAAACATCCACAAGCACCGCCTCAGAGACAAACAAAGCTTAGGCACAAACCTAATCAGAATTCCAAGAAGAAATGAAGCAAAATTTTAAACAGTGTTTTTATAAATGAAGTAAGAGAAAAAAATGGAAAAGAAATGGGAGCACATGCATGAAAGAACTGGAAAGGGAAAAGCTCAACTAGAGGCACAAAACCTTGCCCAAGCAACAAACTCCTTGAAAATTTGAATGGACCAAGTCAAAAATCAATGATTTCATGAGTACATGAGAAATATTAAAACAAGAAATATTAAAATATGGACATCATATTCCACGAAAATTTAAAGTAAAATTGCCCAAATCTCTTGGAAACAGAAGGAACATCACAGTCAAAATTGAAAGCTTCCTACAATCGGTCAGAAATAAAGAGTTCAAGTAAGGAGGAGCCACAGTCAGGACTGCACACAGCAGTCACCACTAAAAAGGAGTAGAGAACTTAGTATACTATTATTTCAGAAGGGACATGGGCTTACAGACAAACACAGAAGTGAAAGAAATGTACAAACGTAAACATGAATGAACTATGAGACTAAAATTAGTTAGGAATAAATAATGATGAACTGCTCACATTGGAATATGGTGAGATGATACATGTGTCCCCTCTGAACATCACTGAGGTTCATAGAGGAAGTTCAATTAGACAAGGCTTGGGAGTGGTTTCACTAAGTCTTAGTAATTTAGTAGTTTTAAAAAAAGAATGCAAAGAAGAGGGAAGAGAAAAATACTAGGGGGGAAGAAAAAGGAAGGCTAGGAAAAATTATCTGACATAATTAGGGTACACAAGTAGATATCGATATAAATAAAAGGAAGGAGGTAAAGGGGAAATGCCGTCACTTGAATCTCCTCATCTGAATTGGGTCACAGAAAGAATAATACACAAACACAAAAATCCATTTCAAATGATAGGAAGATAGGAGGGAATGAGAGAAGAGAGGGAAGGGGAAGTTAAAAGGGTAGATTGGGGTGGGGGCTGGGGAAATAAGTCCTCAGCAAATCAAACTCTTAAGCATGTACAAAAAAATATTTGAGGGAGTGCCTATAAGTTATAGAATAGTTGAATAAGATAAGGTATAAAAATGTGACTACATACTATTTGCTGAACCCTTTATTACCACAACTAACCAGAATTCTAGAGGACTAATGATGATACTATCCATCTTCTGAAAAAGGAGAGGAATTCAGAATGCAAAAAATTGTTTTGGACCTGGCCTATGTGGAAATTCATTTTGATAGACATACATATGACTGTAATGGGTTTGTTTTTTCTTATATTTTCAATTGGGGGTGGGGAGTGCATTTGGGTTGGAGGGTAAGAAGGTAGAAAATATATTTATATATTTAAAAGCTGCATCAAGGAGGAGGCAAAATGGCAAGAGTGAGAGACAAACACACTTGAAACAAAAGGATACATGTAGCATTAAAAAGGAGGCTGGAGCAAAGTCTATTATTATACTTAACCTCAAGTAAAAAAAGGCAGGTGTAGCAATCTTGATCTCAAACAAAGCAAGAGCAAAAACAGATCTAATTAAAAGAGGGAACTACAATTTTTTAAAAGATACCAAAGACAATAAATTAATATCAATACTGAACATACATGTACCAAATGATAAAATATCCAAATTCTTGAAGGAAAAGTTAAATGAGTTACTGGAAGAAATAGTAAAATTATGCTAGTGGAGGACTTGAATTACTTCTCTCAGACCTAGATAAATCTAACCATAACATAAACAAGAAGTTAAGGAAGTGAACAGAATTATAGACAAGGTAAGTATGATACACCTCTAGAGAATACTGAATGGGAGTATAGGGATCTCTCAGCTGCGCATGGCCTGTTGAAAAAAATTACCATGTATCAGGGCATAAAAATCTCACAAAAAAAATGCAAAAAAGGCTAACTATTAAGTGCATATGTTTCTAACTATAATAGAATAAAAATTATGTTCAATAAAGTTCATTTGAAGCACAGATTAAAAATTAATTGGAAACTAATAACCTAATCCTAAAGAACGAGATCAAAGAACAAAGCATACGAACAACTATTTCATTAAAGATAATGACAACAATGACAACATATCAAAATTTGTGTGATGCAAATAAAGCATGACATTCAAAACTTTTATAACTAAATACTTACAATAAATAAAAGAGGAAAAGAGCAGATCAACAACTTGGGTAAGCAGTTTAAAAAAACTACAAAAGCAACAAATTTTAAACTATCAATTAAACAAAATAGAAATCTTAAAAATCAAAGGGCAGATTAAAAATAAAATTGAGAGCAAAAACCAAACCAAATCACTGAAGTCAAATAAAAGGAGTTGGTTTTCTGGGGCAAAATAAACAAAAAAACGTATAAACCACTGACTAAAAAAAGGAAGACAACCAAATTACCAGTATAAAAAGTGAAAAGGGTAAATTCACAACCCATGAAGATGAAATTAAAGCAATTATTAAGAACTATCTTGCCCAACTATATGCCCATAATACTGGCAACTTGAATGGATGAATATTTATTAAAAATACAAATTACACATATTACCACAACAGAAAATAGATTAAATAATCCTATTTTGAGTGGAAAGGTCAAACAAGTAATAAATGATCTTCCTACAGAAAAAACCCCAACACCAGATGAATTTATAAATGAATTCTAAAAAATATTAATTCCAATATTATAATATAAACTGTTTGAAAAAATAATAGATAAAAAATGGGTCTTACCAATTTCCCTCTATAACACAAAGGTTATTGAGAGTGATTACTTTAGGAATCAGAGAGAGCTAAAATACAGAAGAAAACTAAAGACTAATTTCCCTAATTTAATACTGATGCAAAAGCTTTAAATAAGAGACTAGAGCAATATAGCACAAACAGCAAGAATAGTAAGAATAAGCTGAAGCAAAGATGTCCAATGTCACCATTTTTATTCAATACTGTAATAGAAATGCTAACTATGCAATAAAAGAAGAAAAATAAATTGAAGGAATAAGCATGGGCAAAGATGAAACAAAACTATTACTTTCTGCAAATGATATGATTTAGAAAACCCTAGAGAGTCAACTAAAAGCTTAATGGAAACTATTAAAAACTTCAGAAAATTTGCAAGATCTAAAATGAATCTACAAAAAGCCTCATCATTTCTGCATAATATGGTAGAAAGAAAAAATTTAAAATAGAGACAGTATAAAAGCTTAAGAAGATGGTCTACTTCTCAAGACACACAAACAGAAATTATATGAACATAATTATTTAAGTAAACCAAGAAATACTGTTAATGAGTAGATCAAGTCAATATAACAAAAATAACAATATTATCTAAATTTGGTACTGCATAAGAAATAGAGAGGCTGATCAATGTAGCATATTAGATACAGTACATACAGAAGTGCTTGATAAAGGCAAAGATTTCAGCTATTGGGACAAGAACTCTCTATCTGAGAAAAACTTGAGAAAACTGGAAAGAATTCTGGCAGACTGGCATCTCATACTATATAACAACAACACAACCAAGAAAAGCTCAAAATAGGTACATGATTTAGACATAACAGGTGACATCATAAGCAATTAACTGAGCAGAGAAGAAATTACCTGGCAGATCTTTGCAAAGGGGAAAATTTCATCTATCAAGAGATAGGGAGGTTCACAGAAAATAATTTTGATTACATAAAAAGTTTTGTATGCAACTAAAAGGAAAAGCAGGAAACTGGCGGGGGGGAAATCTTTGCAGCAAGTTTCTCTCATAAAAGTCTCATTTGTGAAACATATAGGAAGTTAGTACCACTTCCCAACTGATAAACTGTCAAAATCAAAGCTATCAAGTCATGTGAAAAATGGTTTTAAACCACTAATAATTAGTAACTCTGAGGTACCACCATATAATCATCAAAGATGGCATAAAAGATAAATAACAAATGCCAGAGGGGATGAAGGAAAATAGAAAAACTGATGCACTGCTGACAGCTGTGAAAGAGTTCACCCAGTAAGGAAAGCAATTTGGAACTATGTCCAAAAACCAAATATACTATGCATATTTGAACACGCAATATTGATACTAAGTCTGTACCTCAAAGAGATCAAGGAAAGAAGAAAAGGATCCCTATGTACAAAAATATTAAGAGCACTTCTTTTTGTGGTTGCAAAGAATTGGAAACTGAGGGGATGCTCAATAGTTGTGGAATGGCTGGCTCAGCAAGATGCACCAAAATGGTCCAGTGGAGAGAGCACCATGTCTAGGTCAGAAAGACTCATCTTCTTGAGTTAAAATCTGGCCTCTGACATTTACTAGCAGTGTGACCTTGGGCAAGTCACTTAACTCTATTTACCTCTGTTTTCTCATCTGTAAAATGAGCTGAAGGAGGAAATGCCAAAAAACTACAAATGGAGTCATGAAGAGTTAGATACTATTGAAACAACTGAATAAAAACCATATTTGGTAGATGAATTTGATGGAATGCTATTCTACTGTGCTGTAAGAAAGGAAGGGGAAGGTCTGAGAAAAACCTGGCAAGACTTATTGGAACTGATGAAAAGTGAGTTGAGCAGACCTGGAGAACGATTTACGCATTAACAGCAACATTGTAAAAATAATCAACTGTGACTTAGTAACTCTGATAAGCACAATGATCCACAATAATTCCAAAGGATTCATAATGAAAAATACTATTCACTTCCAGATTGAGAACTGACAGACTCACAATGGAGACTGAAGCATATTTTTTCTTTTTTTTTAGAGGTTGGGGATGTGGTACATGGCTAATGCAGAAATTGTTTTACCTGACTTCCTATTTGGAATGGGTTTTGTAGTATTTGTCTTTTCAGTGCGTTGGTGGACAGAGAAATTTCATAGCTTAGAATTGAATTTTAAAAAAGCTTTACAATTTTTCAAATTTCAGTTTTCTCTTAGAGTTGGATCTTGGGGGAAAGAGTCCTACTGGGAAAAAATATCTTTCCTATGGTATCTTTCAAACAGAGGAATCGAGGTGATACAGGCAGATTTGTATCCCTGTAATCAAGAAGACAAGTTCAAATTTGACCCCAGACACCTTTGAGCTATGTGTCCCTGAGCAAGTTCTTTAACTTCTGTTTGTCTAGGTTTCTTCAACTATAAAATGAAAATAATAAAAGCATTTATCTCATATGACTAACTGTGCTTACGCACAACTGAGGAGTAAATTAGGTAATATTTGTGAAGTAATTCGCACAGAACCTAGCATACAGTAGGCACTATATAAATGCTTGTTCTCTTCCCTAGTTAAGGTAACTCAGGAATAAGTAAGTAGGAATAAGAAATTTAAAGCCAATGTGAATAATGCCTTGAAGCAACATGGACTGCTAAACAGCACTATTCTTATCTATGTATCTATCTAGGTTAAGAGGGAACAACAAGGCATTAGACACTTTATGTGCACAGAGAGGGAAGATAAGTCACTTTCAGCCACAAGAAAGCACAAATGGTTACTTTAAGCTTTTCAGTTCCAAGCATTTCAAAACAAAAAAGAAAGAGATAATATATTTAGTCCCAAGTTTTCTGGGAACATGAGAAGTTGCTTTTAAAAAGACTCCATATATACTTTCAACTTTAACTGGAATTTCATTAAGTAAAAGGAATATCTTCCTTGGAATATCTCTGAAGGGCAGTTCATAAGCTAACTGGTCTAAATAAGCTTTTTAAAAAATTTATTTAAAGTTGCAGAGAAACACTGAAAAATTTGACATGACTGAGGTACAAGATGTAGCTACTGAAAAAGGAAATTAAATCACCCAGCAAAATTTCTTGTTCATATTAATCCTGTAAGAAACATGCAACAAAAAAGTGACAAAAAACCAAGTCTTTAATAGCAAAATTATACATCTGTAGTCTATCCACTGAAGGCAGGAAGAAACTAAGAGAATATCCCTACTTAATCTGTCCTTATGAAATTTTTTTCCCAAGTTGTTAAATTATATGACACAAAATAATAATTCATTTCTGTATACTTATAATCCTCTAGTGTGATTCTATTAATGAGAAGGGACTACATAGCTCAAACTTTTAAGGTTCATTAATTGTATTTAAAAATTATAGTACCCTAGAGAAATTATTCTCAAAAATCCAATGTCCACTGTGGGATCTAAGAAGACCCAGGATACTATAGTACCATATACTACCTCAGATAAATTATTCTCAAAAAACTTATATAGTTCAAAATTTTAAAGTTCATTAAATGTATTTAAAAATTATAGTACCCTAGAGAAATTATTCTCAAAACTTTTCAATCTACTGTTCATTCTGGGATATAAGATACACTCATCAACTTCTGCTTTCCAGTTAAAAAAAAATACAGTACTATGTTTCTGAAGGCATGGATGAAACTATAGATAAATTTGTTAATGACTGATTCATTATGTATATTCATATGATAACAGAAAAAATACTGTCTTATTAGAAACATTAATGCTATAAAAAATAAGCCCAAAGATCATCTGGAGAAACACCAATGATACCTCATTCACATTGTGACAACCACAGTTCTTGAACAATTCTCTACAAAAGGTTTACAATAAATTAGACACTTCTTTAGTAGTTCATGGTAGATGTTGGATAAACAACCCAAATTATAATTTGATCTAGAACATTTAAAACTTAACTAATGTGATAATGGGTTGGCTAATAATTTTTGTTAAAATTTAGCTAAGTACACAGTGTGTGCTAACAACTTTGAAAGACTGAAGATCTCTCTGATGAATGCAATAACCAGCCACAACTCTAGGGGACCAATGATGAAGGATGCTCAAGCTGAAGAATGAGAAATACTTTTTGGTCTAACCAATAGGGAATAGACATTATTTTATTACTAATATTTATAAGGATTTTTTTTCTTTTTTCTTTCTCAGCTGAGGTAGAGTAGTGGGGAGAATGGGTGGGTCTTGACAAGAAGGAAGGACTATAAATACTTGTTAACTAAAAACAAAAAAAAATGAGGAAAAATATTTCTAAAAGTTTTTTATAAATTTAGGTTTCTGAAGAATGAGCTGATATGAAGTTCTCCTAAGGAATTAAAGATGGCATTTTAATTCATCAATATCATTTTGAAATTTTCTGTCAAGCCCATTCTCCCTATGACAACTCAATAATATGTGCTTTCTAAGTCCTAGAAATGTTCAAGAGACTTCTAAAGTGTTGAAACACTTATAATTATCATAAACCAAGGTTTTTTCTTTTATATACAAATATTATGTTAAATCACAACTTATCTATACCTATCAGAGAGTTTTACCCCTAATTTAAAATGTATTTGTTTACATTAGATTTATAGAATGATCACTTCTAAAATAGAAATTCTTTTGCTAAAAAAGTTTTTCTTCAAAGAAAATGTTGTCATTAAAAAACTGAATTTAACTATAAGCTCATTTGAAAATAGACCACTTCTAAAATATATTTGTATAATAAATAAAAGAGCCATTTACTTTTTACAAGACTGCCACAGACACATGAAGTTTTGTCCAGGTTTTTTCATTTGTTCTCCATGTTGACTGGATGTATTGAATGGAGATGGCTGAGATCCATTATGCTGGCCCTGTACTTGAACAGTTGGTACTGGTGTCACAGGTGTGCTCTGTTGAAAAATTACAAATGCATGGGTTTTTAAATAACAAAGGAAAGCATGTTCACATTTTATAGTTCATTCTAACAATTCTATGTGAAAAACTGTGATTTATCTATTAATATACTGTGTGCTACTTTTCTTTAAATATTTTTAATTTAAGAAGTACATGTGATTATCTGAAAAAAATCTTAAAAATATTTATATTTCTTTATTTCACACAGGAGTATATAAGCAAAATTTAGGTAAATAAATTACTTTAATCATCATTATAGCATTTTCTATCTATCTATCTATATATATATACATACATATATGTACAAATATGTTAATTAATTCATTAATTAACTTTTAAGATTCACCCCTTTAATGAGGTGAGTTTTCCTCCATTAAAGTTAAAAGATCTATAGTTGTTATAAATTCTCCAGTAATGGCAAACTATATAATTCTTTCTGTTTCTTCCCTCTCAAACATTCTTCTTATCCAAATTTATGCCCCAACACTAAGAAATTACATACTGAGTTTTAGTACATGTACAAGAGGAAAAATGTTTTTTGCATGATATAGTAATAATGTGGTATATTTTTATTTGGTGATTACATAGATTGTATTTAAAATGTTCAGCTCAATTGTTTTTATTATTGTGTTTATAAAGCAATTTTGCTAAATAGATAGTAAATATTACAAACCACTCAAAATAGAAATTTGAAACCTTTACAATCATGAAATTTGACCAAATGAAGTTATAATATTATATTCTACTATGAAGGGGAAAAATGCATAATTGCATAAAGAAGAAGAACTAAAAGAAAAGGAGTTGTAATAACTATTGCTCTTGATGCCCTGAAAATCCTTTTTCCAGGGAGAACACAAAAAGCTCTTAGTAGTTAAAAAGACTTTCCTTCAGTCAAAAGATATTTTCTAAGAAAGTACCACATGCAATTCACAATGGAAGACAAGAAGTACTGTATCCCTGCCCCAGAAGAGCTTACAATCTAGTTTGTAAAATGACATGCATTTCAAAAGTTAACAATACAAAATGATAAACACCCAACAACAAGTGGAAGAAAAGAAGAAAGTCATTCCTTTATTGGAAAGGGGAAAGGACAAGCTTTGTGGATATTTGAACTAAAGCCTGAATTATAGGTACAATTTAGGCAGGCAGATAAAGGTAGGAAACGGATTACAAGTAGGGTAAATACTAGAATCGAGGATACAAAAGCAATGTGCACTGTGGAGATGACAAGGAAATCATCTGTCCTGTAGTGGAGTTTATGTTGAGAAACAGAGAAAGAGAAAAGTCAGGCTGGAACAATCAATAGCAGGTTAACACATCTGAACACACAACAAGGAGTCACTGGAAGTTAGTGAATAAAGGAATCAAATGATAAAAGTGCATATTTAAAGAAAAGCAATCTAGTATCCTGCTAGAATTGGAGAAAATGTAAGAAGGATAATACACCTTCACCCCAGTTATTGTAGAAAGATATTCAGTGGTCCAGGCAATGGTGTGACAAGGGTTAAAAAAGATGCAGGGAGAAGCTGGTAGAACAGATGTGGCGCTGACATCATCTTTTCAGTTCTCACTCTTGTTAACCTCTCTGTGGCTTCTGACACTTGTTTATTGCCCTCTTCTTGATGTTCTTTTTTCTCTAGGTTTTGGTACATGACTCTCTCCTGGTTCTCCTCCCTTTGTCTGTCTCCTTTACGAGGTATCCTCATCCAAGTCGGGTCCACTAACCATGGGTAACAGGTCCTTCTCTTGGCTCATTGTCTCTTCTCTCTCTATACTATACTTGATAATCTCATCAGCTCCCATGGATTCCATTGCAATATCTGTGCCAATGATTCTTAAATCTACCTAAATCTAGCCCCAACAACTCTGCTGAACTTCAGTCTTGCATCTCCAACTGTCTTTCAGACATATCCAGTAGACATCTTAAACACAATATGTCCAAAATGGAATTCTCTAAACTCACTTCCCTTCCAAACTGTCCTTTCATTACTGACCATCCTCCAAGTCACCCTGGCTTGCAACTTAAGTATCATGTCCTCAGTATCTCTCATTGCCTATCCAATGTTGCCAATGACTGCTGATTTCATATCTGCAACATCTCTCAAATATTCCTTCTTCTCTCCTCTGATACTGGCACCATCCAAGTAGGCACTGGACAATTACAATAGCCTGCGGGCCCAATTCTCTCCTCACTTCAGTCCATCTTCTATTAAGCTGCCAAAGTGACATTCCTGACGTACAGGTCTTACCTTGCCACTTCTCTATTCAAAAACTCGAGTGGCTCATTATCACCTCCACAATCAAATACAAAATTCTTTATTCAGTGTTCACCTCATAACCTAGCTCTACTCTTCCTCCCTGCCACCTATCCATTCTTCTTCTACCTTACACCCTTCCTCTTTCTCCCCTCCCAGCGCACATACTCTAAATCAGTGACACTGACCTCTTTGCTATTCCATAAACAAGACACTCCCTATCTCCTGGCTCCAGACATTTTCTTTGGCCGTCCCCCATGCCAGGAATGCTCTTCCCTCTCATTTCTACCTCCTGGCTCCCCAGCTGGCTTCAAAAGTACCAAATGGAATACCACCTTCTACAAGGTTGCTTTTCTAACCCCAATTAATTCTAATGCTTTCTTTCTGTTTACTATTTCATATTTATCCTATTTACAGCTTGTTTGTGCCCATTGTTTGCTTCTCGTCTTCCCTACTGGATTGTGATTGTCTTCTGCCTTTCCCCAACTCTTAGCACAGTGCCTGGCATATAGCAGATGCTTACTGACTTGACCGACTTGAAACTCAGCATTGGCACAGTTATGTTCTTCCATAATTAGTGGAATGTAAACTGGTGGAGTATTTTTGGAAAGCAAAGTAACAGAAAAATAATTATACCTTTTAACCCAATCTCTTTTGACCTCTCTATTAAGAACATACCCAAAAGCATTAGAAAAAGTAAAAATGAGCTACCTGTGTAAAGATTTTCATGGTAATATCCTAAGTAATTGCAAAAGCAACTGGAAACAATGTAAATATACGATAGAGGAATTGCTTAATTATGAAACATGAACGTAATAAAATACCATAATGCAATTAAGATCAATGGGCATGAGGTATATAATGAAATCTGGAAAAATCTCTATGAAATAATGCAAGAAAGTAAAAAAGTAGAATCAGAAGAATGGGTACATATGAACTGCAAAGAAAAAAGAGGAAGAGTGTAAAAGTGAACAGAAAATAAAGAATCCTGTATGAGCTGAAGTAGGAACAACTGAAAAACTTATTTCATTTTGTGTACTGAAATAAACTTACATGTAAGTTAATCAAAATGCTTAGTATGTATGTTTAATGTTAATCTTTTAATATGAGTTTTGAAAAGAATAAATTAACTAGTGAGAAAAACTCAAAATGCATAAGCCTTAGAAAACAAAATTTCTCAAGGGTCATAATTTTACTATCACAATGTCTATGTCTGAGAATCCCCTAATATATATAATAATTATGGATCCCTAAGCAGTGGAAACAGTATAAATACCTGGCATTTATGTAATAATTTATGTTCCCAAAATATTTTTTATAATTTAGTCACTTTTTAAGAACTAAATATTTTAAATGAAACTGTGGGGAAAAGATTATAAAAATGAATTATGATATGTACACTCTACTTTCTCTGGAATAAAAATTTTCCATCTTGAACTAAGTATAGAAGTACGTACACACACACACACACACACACACACACCCCTCATTAAATGATATGAAAATATAGGTGGAAGTTATTATCAGTGCTGAGTAATAAATTTCCTATGAACTAAAGTAAGGCACTAGACTAAATACCAGTGCAAGAGTGGTTTTTGGGGGAAAGAACCAAGTTTTTGTAGCTCTAGCTGAACTGATCCGTTTCTGGCTGTGTGTGAAATTGTATCCTTGGCTATGCACCAGCCTTCTGATGGGGGAAAAAAAAAGGTCATGCCAATATCAGTGTCCATGGCATTGGGAAGGTGTTTTGAATAGGGTCTATAAAAACAGCTAAAAGAAATGCATATATTATGACAAAGAGAAAAGTAAAAGCAAAAGGAAAAAGACAAAAATAGTCAAAATAATACTTTACATATATAATTATCTCACATGTGGGCAGCATCTGCCATACTAAAAAAGGAATACAATAAAGCTTAGACCAAAGAGGACAAACTGATATGGTTATCTTCAGTAGCTTAATAATGAAGTTGGGTAACACTCTTTATATCTTCAGGTACTTGTCTTCATTTTTTTCCTCCAATTAGCCAAAGTTCCTCGCCTTTTCTGAATACTCCTTATTATTTAAGACCTTTCTCTACACAAACATCTTATATAGCCATTAAAGTCTCTACATAATTCAAAGCAAATCCTTAAAAATTGAACTTCTCTTGGGAAACCTTGAAATAAAACCAACACAGGAAAGGAAACATAGTAATGTTCTGAACATGATGGTCTATGTCCAGTATCCTCCCCAAGTTTGTAATGAAATAGCATTTAATTCCAAACCTGACAAGGATGAAAAACAGAAATAAACTGAGTTTGTTTTCAAGGATAAAATAATGCTAACTTTCGAAGATACTAAGAAGATATGAGAAGCAAATTATTACAGTTGTTTTTAAACATTCAGATTTAACTATACAGGTTACTTGTTTAGGTAACATTTAACTCTTCATAATGAAAAAATATTAGCTGAAGTGAGTTTTAATATCTTTTATCTTTACTTTCTATGTTGTTCTATTTGGCATTTTCTGTTTTTTATGTTTTAATCAAAGTATTTTTCCATGAGTCATATAGCTGGCATATTATTTTAATTTCAACCATTTTAAAAATTGCTACAAGCAAACAAAATACAGTTTTAGAATAGATTTTCAAATGATATCCAAGAATAAAACTTGAATATAGTGTGTGTGTGTGTGTGTGTGTGTGTGTGTGTGTGTATTAAGCATAATAGGCAAAAGTTTAAAAGGCACCAATGCCTTAAATATCTATTGTTTTAAATGAACTTTAATTCTTGGTACTGCACTTTAGCAAGGACATAGGTAAGTTTAAAAGTGCCTAGAAGAGGACAATTAGGATAGCAAATGACCTCTAGATCATATCATATGTGCATTAGTTGAAGGAAAGGGGAATATTTAGGCTAGAGAAGAGAAAATTTACAAAGGGACAGAACAGCTATTTTCGGGTATGGTAAAGAAGTTAGATATAGTTGGCTTGACCACAGAGGGTGGAATTAGGAACAATGAGAGAAGTTTTAAATGGAAATTTGGCTTGATGTGATAAGGAAAAACTGGATGGTAATTGTTTTTTTCTAATGATAAACAGTACGGGGTTAGATAGTTGCATGTTGCCTCTCAATCAATGTTATCTAAGCAAAGGCTGGATGATAACTTCATGGCTACATTTGGTGACTGATAACAGATACATCAGAATTGGATAGCCGCTGAGGTCCTTTCCAACTCCGAGAATATGTAATTCTCATTCGGAGATTTCATACTAGGGAAAAACTTTTTGTAGGTAAAGCGTTAAGAACGTAACGAATAACTTTTCAAAAGGCACCATCCAAATTGTTCTCTAACAAGATCCTACAAGTTTACAATTCTGTCATTAATGAGTACTATTTCTTCTCCTCTCTCTCTCTCTCTCTCTCTCTCTCTCACACACACACACACACACACACACACACACACACACACACACACACACACACATGCACTGACACAACGAAGCTATTTTGGAAGTTATAAACTTTATAATAAGAGAAGTATAAATCCAAATTTTCTAAAGGGAATTTTTTTATAACTAATCATAGGTAATTTAGGAATGTATTAATAATGCTTATGATGTTGAGCTATTAAAACTGAATATATTCAGATAGGAAGATAAAGACAGAAAAATTAAGGTTCAATAAATTATCTTATATGAGGAGTCTTCTTAAAATTGGTTATTTTGTTCATTATCACAAATTATTTAATTCCTACTATGTCCTGGGAAAACTGACAACCCTAGGAGAACAGAACAGAGGAGAGAGTACCATGCTAATATGCTTAAATAACAGAATGGGAAATATAGTGACTAAAGCTTTATCAACTTTTTAATGAGTTGTAAGACTCAACTTGAAAGAAAATCGAGTTTGACGGGAAAAGTTAGCATTCACCAATTGGCTTTTTTAACTAATTTTTAGCACCTGTTTAAAAATAATTAGAATATTTTAGCGCTTTAAAAAACTTAGAAAAATATATATGCATATAAAATATATATATCTGTATATACATATGTACTGCAAAAAACATATTAATTAGAATCATATCATAATTACAACAAGTTCATGTACTTATGTGAAACAACTTGCTAAAGGAATTGAGTTTCTTAAATAATTGCTTTATCTCTTGCTGTTCTTTCTATACCTGCCCATTGTTGACAGTGATTATTGACATTTTTGCAATTACTAATGGCAATCAGAAAGTCAAACTGGAATAGGTCAGTCAGGGTTGGCACTAGTAGGAAAGGAGTAAAACCATGAGATAATGATAAGGCGGAGTTAAACCTAAGCATTTAAGGATCAGGGCCTGAGCATACACTGCAACAGATTAAATACTTCAACTATCTTAACTTTCATAACCGGAATGTGATCTCAGAATTTCCAGATAGGTATAATTTAATCAGAGAATGTTTTCTTTTGTTAAATTCTTCACAACTTTGATGGAATATTATGGCATACATAATAGAAACTTGAGAATCAGAAAAGAGCATTAAAATAACAAAAGTACTATGTTGATATTGTTTAGAGGACAGTCACGTCTAAATTCAAGATAGTAAGTATAGCTATAGGTAATTTATTTAGTATAAGAGGATATCAAGAAGGAATTTGGGACTATTTTTTTAAAAATACAAAAGAATACAACCTCTATGGGATTCATTATACAAAGATCTTGGCAAACAAGTTTCTTACATAAATACATTTCAAAATGAAGAAATTAAATACAGAACATTTTTTTGGGTAGTATTTGCAAAATAAGAAAAAAAAGAAAACCACGTGGGAAAAATGAAGATTTTAAAACACCTCTAGCTAGACAATCACTGTTCCAAAAGCAAAGATACATGAGTTAGTTTGGTTAGCATTAGGGGAAAAAAATTAAACAAGTTTTTTAAATTATGTGCAATTAACTTTAAAACTACCTCTACCGATGACAGCAATAAGAACTGGAAGAAAAGAAAGCACAGCAGTTTTGAGATATATTTGCACTAAAACATTGTAACTTTACAAGTTTTCAAGGCTAGATAGGAGAAAGAAAACCAGATTAACTAATGACTGTACTGCCAAACAATTTTTACAAAACTGAAAAAATATGATCACAATTATAACGATAAAAGAAACAGGAGAGTGAACGTACCTGCGTGGCTGTATTCTGTACATATGTTGGTGGATGCTGCTGCTTTTGGTGAACAGCACTTTCTATTGCTACTTTAGCTACAGTGCTTGGATCTGCTCCTGCCGGTACTGCAACCATTGTTGCACTACAGCCAGCATTATTGGGGTCACTGATTGTAACAATTCTAACTCCTACTTTATTTGGAATTCCTGGGACTGTTTCCCTATCAATATCCTCTGCTGGTCTCTTTACAGTTTTGCATTCTGCTGTGCCATTAGTAGACCGAACTTCAGATGATAAGGGAGATTGGGATGCTCTAGATCCTGAGTGGGGTACTGCTATGATTGGATGTCCCTGTATAACAGAGGCTGAAGTGTGTGGTGAAACAACCACACTTGGGCGTTGCTGAGGCACATCTGAACTCAAACTTGAAGCTAAAGGTCCGTTAGGTAAATCAGTGTTGGTACCACTAAGTTGCTGTGTTATCACATTTGTGGCCTCCTGTATACTGCTTACAGATGGTGTCCCACCCAAAGTTAATACAGGTCCATTAGAAATTCTTTCTATTTGATCACCTTTGGCAGTATCTTGCTGAGTGGCATCTAAATTCCCTTGTTCCACTGGAGATATCTCACCATTTCCCACATGATTGGAAGTTTTGTGATTTGGAATGTTTTTGCTTAAATGAGAACCATCTCCTTTATCAAAATCACAGATTCCATTAACTAGGGGTTTCTTCATATCACTTTTAAATTCCTGTGTATCCATTTGTTCCAAGTTCTGCTTTACAGGAGCTCCATTCTCACCCAAATCTAATGATGGCCCATTACTGATTTGTGAGCACTGGATGGTCTCATTTTGACTTTTCCCTGAGTTTGAAGGAGGTAGACTTGAGTCACTATACTTTCTCCCATTTAAAAGACTTCCCACTTCTATTTCATTTTCGTTTGTATCCCCATTGCTGGTGTTTGCAACTCCTTTTCGGCAGGATGGGTTTTCCATGACTTCTATTTTACGTTCATGAACGTGTAAACCTGTTGCTTCTTTTGCTTCCTCCTCCTTTTGGCAAATTATTTTATCACCTTTAAATGGGGGAGCAGCAGCAGTAGCACATGGTGATTGTCCAGCTGGAGGTGCTTGTGTAGCTGGAAGTGTTTGCACCTGCAGTCCAACTCCTGTCTGTGTTCCACTCATGGTAATCCCTGCTGGAGCGATGATCTGAGCTGCATTTCCCTGACTCACAGTTGCAGTAGCAAAACTAGTATTTGGCACAACTGTTATGGTAACCTGGTTGCCAGAAGTCCCTTGGAAAATAGTTGCTGGACTATTTGAGATCAGTGGGCCTGGTAATATTTGTAAGTTAGAGATAGGTACTGTCTGTACTCCAGCTGGCGGTGGGATTGTACTTTGAACCAGCTGAACATTTTGCTGCCCAACCAATAGCTGCTGACCTTGAGACTGTCCTTGTACTCCAAAACCCGGTGTTTGGTTATTGGTCACCTGATAAACCACCTGAGGGCTAGGGGCTCTTGCGTTATTAGGAGGCGGAATCTGTGGAGCTGGGAGTATAAGTTTACCACCTGGAGTGGAAGGACCTCTCTTTGGAAGTAATAACTGTTTTATCAGACTAGATTCACCAGAGGCAGGCTGACCAACTCCTGTGTTAGTTTGCTGTGGCTGAACTTGCATTTGTACCTGTTGTGGCTGCTGAACTTGTACTTGTACCTGCTGTGGCTGAGATGCTGGTGAATGCTGCTGTTGCTGCTGCCTTTTCACAGACAGCATCTGACTGACAGTTGGAGGAGGTCCCTGGGACTGGGGAGTAGAAGGTGGAGATGACATAGCAGTTGGGACTTGGCTATTTGTAACTGGTCCAGGTGATGGTGAGGAAGATGGAGTTAAGTTTGGCTGTCCAGGTAACTGGACTGTTTGACTCGCTGGGATTGTTGTTGGATTAGCAAGAACGATCTGGTGAATGGCTGGTGCATATGTTTGACCTTGCTGAGCTGTCTGGCTCACAATCACGACACTTTGTTGGGTTTGCTGTTGTGGCTGCTGGATAGGCTGCTGTACCACTGTTGATGTAACTTGCTGAGAGGGGAGGGGTTTTGGTGCAATGTTCTGAAATCCTACCCTGGAGGTTTGTGGACTTGGCACTCCAGCTATTGTAACCATTTGGCCAGCTGCTACTTGGAAACTTTGGACTGAAGTAGCAGAGACAATATTGGATGCCGAAGTTGTTACGTATTGCTGGGGTGTAATGATGACGGTGTCTTGTTGCTGGTTGCTAGAAGATGACTGTTGAGATGAAGTTTGCCCAGGTTGGGATGATGTGGTGATTAACTGTTGACCTTGTGAAACTGTTGAAGGGCATGCTGGTATGTTCTGTACTCTGCCAAATATATGGCTCTGTGGTACAGCTTGCTGAATTACTGTAACAGGAGCGCCTGAGGATATTTGTCCTGGTACTACTGCATGTAGTGGGGATTGCTGCTGAATGACAGGAGGATGATGAAGCAATGTTTGAGAACTGACAACAGTCACTGGTTGTGGTCCTGTATTATGGTTCTGAACAATAGAGGCCTGTGCTGCTCCACCTCCAACAGCAATACTACCAGGAACTGCTGTTTGGGGAATAGTATTCTGAATTACTGCAGCCTTCACTACTTCACAAGAAATTGGAGCTTTATTTTGTATGACAGTCACTGTAGCATTTTGTTGCTGCTGGGTATGAACTGAAGGATTTGGTGGAATTCTAGAAACAGTCTGTGCCACAGTATGAACACCTTGGATTGGAAAAGACATTTGTGTTGCAGTCAAATTTGAAGACTGGCTGTTAACAGGAGTCCGCTGAAAATGGTTTCCTATAGTTTGTGGTCCATGTGGGATTCCTAAAAATAGAGGAAAAGCAAATCAAATTAAGGAATCAAATGACTCAGACATTAAGCAAGAATTCATCCTTCTATCCAACTGAAAAAAAGATGTAGCTATTATTTAACTTGGTAAACAATTTGTGACAAGTTTCAAGTGAAACCGTCTTGACACACAGTGTCATTAATATCACAAAACTATAAACTAAAGAAGCATTCTACAAATTTATAAAAGTCACAACAAAATTTCTTTTGTAATCAATTTGCTGCTTTTTGCCTTAGATTTATAATTTAATTAACTTCAATTGAAAATGTAATAATAAATTAAAACCTGCTGGTGAAGGAGTCGGAGACACATCTGGAACAGACTCGACACGAACCACAGGTGTAGATGCTGGCTGTTGCTGATAGTACATCTGAATGGGGAGTGGTATTGCCCTCCGTTTGACCCCTACTACATGTATATGTGCCTGCCCATTGTTATTTGGATCCTCCACTCTCTTCACTGTATGATTCGGGAAGACCGTTCTGTCAAACACAAGTAGATTTATTAGCTTTTAGAACCACTGCTAATTCTCCACAGATTTTTTTAACAATGCTCCAAGTAGAACAATATGTTGTTTTATTGTAAATATTGGATATTCATTATATTTGCCATTACTACAGTCATATTTGTAAAAATAAAAATAAAAAACAAGAAAGGGAAAGTACTGAAAAATAGTTTCCAATTTTTGACTGACAGCAATTTATTAAGAAATTTTGGTTGGATTTTGTGAAATTCTTGCTATGATATGATTTTTAAAGTATCACATTTCTAGAAGATTAAAATCTTAAAAAAAGATTACTATTATAATAGAAACTAACTGAATTAGACTCAATTCCTTACTTTTTTAAAAGTCTTATAATATTCAATCAAATATTATAATTAAAACCTTATCCATAAAGTTTCAATTCTACCTATCCTCAATAAAGCAATATAAGATTCCAGATACTGATGATCTTTAAACTGAACAAAAATTTGGGATTCCTTCCCCGACTCCCAAAGAACAGTAACAGTAATTTGAAAGCATGATGAATCTTGACAGTTTACTCAAGTATAGACCACAGATCCTACCGAAGACATTTATAAAATCCAGTTGATGTCAGGATTCCACCACGGGCTAATTTACTACAGGTTGAAAGGTATTCAGAGTACATTTCTGCTCGAGAGACTGAACAATCTGAATTCACTTCAAAATGTGCGTTCAACCTAAAAGTAAGCAAGAACAATTAACACTGAATTCATCATTCTATTTTAAAATACTGAAACAATTCAGTAATAATGTCAAAACTTGGTACAAATAACTGTGTACCAAATTTCAAATAAGTAAACATTCTTACTTGTCAAAGTATAGAGTGGCGTTGAACCATGCTAATATACAGAAATAGATTAACCATTTGTTTTCCTAGCACTTAGAGTTCTAAGGGATCTTTGGGACTACTTAGGCAAAATCTTCATTTTATAGATGGGAAAATTAAGGAGCAAAGAGATATGGTGACTTGCTTGTTTAATTTTATAACAGAAATAAAATCCCATTGTATCAAAAACAAAGGGCCACTTTATATTGAAAATCTATTTTCACATGGCAGAAAAGGCCCATATTTAGGGTACTTTGTTGATCCTGTTACAATGAATTTCATACAACTAATTGTCCCTGTGTTCATATAATAATCACTCTCTATTCCTGAAATTGCATTATTCCACTGCAAGTTGGAAAAAAGAAAGGAGAACTGAGCTAAGCTTAATCTCTTCACAGCTTTATTCTTTAGCAAGCTGAAATTCTCCTTACTTCTTTCAATTTCAAAGATATCAATCAAACCTTAACATTATTGAGTTAATTCACTCAAGCTTCTAAACTGTATACTAAAACAAAATACCTCAAATGTCTTTAGGAGGAGGAAAGAGAATGTATTTTACGCTAAAAGGTTCAAAACTCTTTCTGCTTGCAAATTCACTGCACTGAAGAAAAAGGAGCTCTTCTGTCTCAACTCTGGTTCCTGACGACTGCAGGAATGTGATTTTTGACAAGGTATTCACAACAACATTTCACAATAAACAGCTGGATGTCCTTTGAATTTTAGTAAAGGGATCTTACTTCTAAATGGAGAAAGTTTACAAAATAAAAGACTCTGGGGAAGAAAGAGGGACTATCACTGACTGTACATATAACCAAGGACTTAGGACCAACCGCATGTACATTATAGCCTAACTGACATTTATTATTTGAATTTGGGGAGTGAAGTGAATAAAAGCTATCGTGCATTAATCATAATCATTCTTTTGCACTTCTCATACAACAGGTGCAGCATAAAAGGAGGATGCATGCTGCGCCAAAGAGATTCTATTATGTCCATGTCTTTCTAGTCAAAGAACCCTGTGTACTAGTGCATGGTTAGTACAATTTTCCTAATTCTTTTCCTTTGTTGTTTTTTTTAAAGATTTTCATGGGATTTCTATAGTATGCTTAATGCATATTTTAATGGTATACTATCACCACTATGAACATGCTAAACACTTGAAAAATCAACAATCACAAAATGATGTAGACAATATTTTCTTACAGGTGAATATCGCTTATGCCTTTTTTTCTCTTCTCTACATCTGTGCCATATTTCCCTGCCCCCATACTCTTTTGTTGCTGGGAAGGATGAGGAGCCTTTAGTAATGGAATATATTGAAAAGATTAATAGAAGATTTTGCCTTTAGATAGAAATGTTAAAAGGTGTAGTTACATACCTTTCTGGTGGAAGAACTTTTACAAAGCATAATGGAAAACTGGGATAATATACTTATGGGAATGAAGGAATAAATTTAAGATGAGAAAACAGCAGGTGGTCAAAGGTGGAAACATCTGAAAACTACACTTGACCATTAAGATAGAATTCTTAAATTTACACTTTCATTGGTGGATAACCAATTAACCATTTCACCTGTGCTTTTTGAAGTCTTAAGAAGTTGATAGGCTTCTCTCTTGGTAGCCCAATTGAGGCAACCCCCTGCATCCCCATTCCCTGCTATTATCATCTTTATAAGACCTATTCAATTCTTCTAGTCTTGATTCAGGACTAGACATGAAAGTAAGATGTTAAAGGCAGACCTAGTATAGGTCTCACAAGTGAAAAGGAGAAAAACACATCTTCGGCAAAAACCTTGTTACAAAAGGTTTTTTTTTTTCTGTCATTATATTAGAGGATTATGAAACTACAATATTACAAGGGGAACTTATGTTGAGAATAGCCAGATCTAAATGAAATTCTCTATGGAAGTCTAGACCCAAGACATGTTTTATGAAACTATGTAAAAGGAAACAAATAATCAAACAGAAGTATCTAGAAATCTGTAGTTGAGTGTGTTGCACTGGGATAGAAATATTGGTTAGAAACAAGATGATACAGAAAGGTTTTAAGGGGAAAAATTCAATTTTCCAGCATAGGAGGAGGGAAAGGGAAGAGGGGAACAAGGTCCTGCCAACCCTATATGAACTGTGCTAAAGTAATGAGATAATACATTAAAAATGACCTGAAGATTATGAATCACTATGAATCACTATGCAAATATAGTATCACTGCAGTCATCATGATCATCATTACTGACTAAATAACCACTTAAAGAATTATATAGAAGACTCATATTAAGGACTCACAGCAAGAAGAAAGGGAATTTAAGTAACCCCTTTGAGAATTTAGAATTTGGAAGTAGATGACAAAATTGAAGTGGTAAGGTAATGTACACTTTGATCGGTCTAGACCTTGCAGTGAGTTGGTCTAATGAAAAAGGTTCTTGAGCATACTGTTATTTTAGCCAAAGAGGTTAAAAGACTCAAGCTGCACATTCAAATTATGCACCATTTCCCCTTTTGTGAACATGTCTTTTTTGTGAAGTTGATATACAGGTAAACAGAAAGATATGGAACTTTTTTTTTTTTTTGAGAAACACAGCACCTGCTTTCCATCTCTGTGACTTAAGAAGAGTAAGAAATTTCTGTCACCAGGTAAAAGTGAGAATGTAGCCATCAATAAAGGCGAAGTTTGGGTTGATTCCTAGGTGCAAATGGATAGGGGCTTAGCAAGGCAAACCATATAACCATATAACAGATTACAAACAAAATCAGGGTAACTTAGAATAGTCCCTTTAAAGTAGAAAGTCTATCTCCTGAACAAGCACTTCTGGAAGATTGTCTTGCCGTTTTTTTTTCAGGGATCATTTATGTAAAATGTAGTTGGCTCAGAAAGTCTACTTTCCTATCATCTACCTTTTCGAAATGTTATGCTGTGATATGGGAACCATTATTCAATACCTACAATCAGAATTTACTGGCCTTAACATGGAAGAGAAATGAATAGTGAACCATTTGTTGCAAACCTTATGAGGTATACTATCTTTGTGGCTGTTCAGTTGTGAACTCTTTCTCATAACGCTTTCTCATAAAAGAGTTGTGTCCAACTCTTCAGGACACCATGTTAGGGTTTTCTTAGCTAAAACAGATACTGGAGTGGTTTGCTATTTTCTTCTCCAGCTTTACTTTACAGATGAGGAAACTGAGGCAAACAAGGTTAAGTGACTTGCCCAGGATCAAACAGCTAATTAAGTGTCTGAGGCCAAATTTGAACTTGGGAAAATGAATCTTCCTCACTTGGAATGCTATCCACTGTGCCACCTAGCTGCCCCGGGTCTATACTTCCTTTAGGTATAATAAATAAATATGCAAGGTCATCTGGAGAAATATTCAGGTCCCCTGGGTCTCAAAGTGATCAATATTCATACCATGGACTATAAGACAGGCTTCAATAGCTAGAGTACACTAAAGACTGAGTGAAATCTACCTGATTTGTAAAGTTTCTGGCACCTTCAATGTACTCAATTGCTTGGTGGTCTGAAGTCTGTGTAGACTAGAAGTGCCTACTTGGTTTGTGGACCAGATGAGGCATAAAACTCCTGACTGCAGACTGAACCAGATTAAAATGTAAATGGGAAATATTTAACAAAATATTTAAAAATACAATCAAAGATAATATTACATTTTATAATTAAGTCAATATGTACCCTGCAGGCTTCCTTGTATATGTGGCCCCCATTTCTTTTTGAATTTGATACAGTGGTGTGGACAGTAATAGAGTCCAGCAGAAGTTGAGAGACACAGGGAAGAAGAGGGAGGTAGATCCACAGGGGATGTCTAGCAGAGGGCCTAGTTTGTTACTTTAAAGAGCATCTCGAAAAGAATAGGAACTTAATAAATATTTGCTGAATTGATATAAGGCAAGTTTCAAAGGTTGGAAATAGCACCCAAATTATTATTATAATAGCTAACTACATAATATTTCAGAGTTTGTAAAGTACATAAATTACCTCATTCTATGACAAAATTTTAATGCTAGAATAGAAAGGGTAAGGAAGATAATAGTTCTTACTGGGTCTCCCCCTTCCTTGAAATGGAAAAGCTTAAAGTGCTATGGTGGTTAGAGTGCTAGATTCAGGGTCAGAAACATTTGGTTTCAAATTCTACCTTACTAGCAGTGTAACCATGGGCAAATCACTTAATAAGTCTCCTCTTTCTCATCTGCAAAATGGGAATTTTAATGCTTGTACCTCCCTTACAAATCTGTTGTGAGACTCAAAATAGTAATGTTAATAAAACATTTGTAAATCTTAGAAGTGCTAAGTAAGTATCAGTTACTATTATTGCTAAGTATAGCTGATCCAAAACAAGGCATATCAACAGAACATTTTTGGCAGGTCAAGAAGGAATTATTTTTTTTTCTTTTCTCATCTAGCCTTCCCTAAAAAAACCAAGACAGCAAAACTAAATATGCTCTAGAATGGAAGGAGAAAAATGGATAATTCCTGGTAGAGAAGGGAAGCTGGGCACGGACCCTAACCAGAGCCAGTAGGTTGTATGAAGGAGAATACATGGAAAAGGACAAAAAACTTTCTAATGATGAAGTATGCCTTCCATCTTTGGAGAAGAAATTACTGTGGTAAGCATAAAAGCTAGAGATGATCATGAGAGAAAGAGAAATAAGATGGTGTCAGGGAAAATCAAGAAAAAGAAAGCAAAAAGAAAGACAACACAGAAAATGAATTCAGGAAGATACTGGATCACAGAGAACATGGTTTATGTAACTATAGTCCAATACATTTACATAAATTATCCCCAAAAGCTAGTAGTTCAACCTAGTATCATACATTTAGATCTGGAAGGAAAACATTGTACCTAAATAGGGCAAAAACAACTCCTTCCCTCCTAAGTTATGTTGTACTGTTAGATATCAGCACATCTGACTCTAATGACATACATTAACAGTAGAGATTTTTAATCAATCACTTATCTGATGAAGACTCACGCTTAAACCCACATTAAAAGAAGTGGCCTAGGACTCATGCAATATAAAATTAAGAACTGATAAATTAAGCAAGCCTTAAAATCAACCCTATTCAGAATCAGAGTAGTATGTTTTCATATGCCTTATATTATTTAAAAAAGTTGAAATTTTGTGTCATGGATCAGTTATCTCAATTAAAATATGTATTAAGTCTAGCTGATATGGCATGTCTTTGCTTCTACTCATTCTTTTCAGTAAAATATTAAGCAGTTTTATGTGAGTTGTCCACCATTGTGTTTTGAAGTCCTTGACAGTGAGTAAGTAATAGTATTAGGAACTTCACAATATACTGTAAATGCATAGTTTTGTTAGCTTCTTCCCCCATATTATTCATGAAAAAGAATAAGGTAGAAATTTAATGAGCAACCAATGCCAATACTCTTTTAAGAAATACAATTTTGCAAAACCTGGTTTTATTTTTTTCCAAAAAACAAGATTCACACAATCATAGATTTAAAATTGGAAGGGATCTTAGATGTCACTGAGTCTAACTCTCTCAGTTTATACTTATACATGAGGAAACTGAGGCCCAGAAAAGCTAAGTGAATTTAAAGGCTAAGCCTCAAATCATCCTGCACAAGTAGTGAGTAGCAGAGCCAGAATATGAACTCTGCCCTTTTTTCAACACTACCGTAGTGCCTCCAAAGGAAAGTCTCCTGTCTGCCCAGGAAAACTAACTCTCTAGTTTGGTAAATTCTACTTGTCTACTGATCTAACAAAATATTTTACTAGAAAACTAAATCTCAAAAGGAACAAAATGGTTCAATTATATTTTTGCAGGAAAAAAATTCTAGTCAAAGATCCAAATAGTGAAGACTGAAAAATATTCTATCAAATTAACTTCAACATAACAGTGACATGACATTACATAACCTTTTTTCCCCCAAATTTCACTCTCTAATAAAGAATTTAGGATGGAATAATCTGGATGGCAGATTATTGTATTTCTTCTTGCTTTTGTCTTTCTAAGGAAAATGCTTTAAGAGAGCCACACCACTTACCACTGACATGCAAACTTCTCACTATCTATTTCCACTATTCCTGGTGGTGGAGCAACATGCTGTGCTACAACTGCTCTGGAAGCTACAGAAAAAGAAACAATACATTAGCTATATAATTAAGATTTCCTACCTAAATAAAATCACTATATGTCATAGTTCACAAAAAAAAAATGCACTAGCTGAAACAAACCAATCATCAGAATCTTTTAGCTTTCATTAAAAAAAAAAGCTCTGCATACATGAGGACCTACATTTGATGAAAACACCTGTCTGAGTTTCTTTTGAAACCTAATTCAATAAATAACCATTTACTTCTTACACCATAGAATTAAACCCCAGAGCCTAAAATTTTCAAAATGGAATATAAGATCAAATTGTAATTTACCACAAAATTTTGTTTTTACATTTACCAACAGCCCCATATTTATGTATAACAAAGAAGATTTCTAAATAAAAAAGAAATCTGACCCAAATATTTACCAGCTCTTACATTTAAGGGCTGCATATCAAATACTGTCATCTTTAAAAGTATAAAGAAATCACCTTACCATTCCGTAATGCACTCTCTAACTATTTTGTTAGTTTATAAAGATTTTACAAACACACACACACACATGCACACGCACGCACGCACGCACACCCTGCCAGAGGAATTTTAATCAAGCTTCCAAAAAGGTATTTGTAGATGATCTCCAAATTTCAGAATTGAAGGAAAGGCTCATAAGCAATTGTTCTGACCCACAAGTGGGCTTCAAGTAGAATCACTCTCCTGACTGGAATGCCCACTCTCCTGACTGGAATTCCCATTTTTCTCTCAGACTTCTGAAATAATGCCATTATTATAGGAAAAAAAAACAATTCCTATGCCTAAAACCTATGCTGAAATCTTCCTCAGAACTGAGTTACCTATTTCACATGCCCAAACCTGACTTCCACATGTATTTCCAATATCAGAAATTTAAGTAATCATAATTGACAAATTTCAGGAAGGATCTATGATTTCATTCATAAGAGCAATTCCTTTCAGCATTGCAGACAGTATCCCCTCTATAATTTATTGTGTAGACTATGTAATGAATCACTGTGGAAAACCAAACAATCATGTTTGCCAATCATGTAGTGATGAATCTCTGGACAGTTAGATAGTCTGTTTCTCAGATAAAAATCAATACATCTCCTACCGACTTTTCCAGTTTGGCAGCCAGTGCTTGCATTAACCACTGTTGCCTCTACATAATGAAAAATTAGGAGCAGGACTTTTGTGGAGTAATTAAGATGCTAGTACATTAAAAACTGAATAGAATAGATTAAAAATTCTCACTGTTAAAAGGGGAAAACAGAATTAGAAACCGTTAGGGAATATGGACCATAACCTCTATGAGAAAGCAAATTTAAACTATAAATAAACAAACAAACAAAAAAACTTTTAGGACAAATCGAAACTAGAAGAAAGAAGTGCTCCAAAAAAGTAAGCAATGAACTATTAACTTTTTTGAAAATTAAGTCTTTCAAGTCCCCATAGTTTTATTTTTATTTCCATCAGTGATATTCAACACACCTGTAGCAAGTCTCAATCTCTTTATATTGAATTTCTCATTCTGCAATATGGTTAATATAACACAATTCAAGAAGTTATTTTGTAAATTAATAAGGCAATAATAAGAAATCACATTTGTTTATTACTTTATAGCATACAAAGCACATTCACATTTGATTTGATCTTCACAACCTTTTAAGGTATATATAACATATATACCCATTTTATAAAAGAAAAAAACCAGAAAGCTTAAGTGACTTTGCCCAGTCACATGACTTGTAAATGGAGATCTAGGGCTAGGACCCTGGTCTTCTTACTCCAAGTCTAAGAGTTGACACTTTTTTTATATTCTATCAGTACAAAGCAGGATCTTTAGAAGAAAGGTGTTATTTAAACACACAAGTCTTAACATCTCAACAACAAAATGAAGATGAAAATTAAAAAGTCAACAGAAAATGTTGTGAGTCTCAACTAAATCCAATTAAAGAAAATCTGTCTACTCAAGGTAGCGAGGTGGTACAGTGGATAGAGCACTGGGTGTGGAGTCAAAAAGGCTGAGCTTAAATCCAAACTTGGACACTTATTAGCTGTTTCCTTTGGCATATCACTTGAGTTTTCCCAACTATAAGATGGGCACAATAACAGCACCAACTTGCAGGGTTATTGTGATATCAAATAAGATAATATCTCTAAGGCACTTAGCATAGTATCTGGCACATAAGTGCTTAATAAATGCTTATTCCCTTTCTAATATATGGTGGGGTAAAATTGTCCAACTGTTCCAACCAGTAGGCATTTTAAATAGCATCTGAAGGATCCAGTCAGTGGGAACTTTTTCTTTGTTATTCTCTGCTTCTGTGGGATAAAAATCATTATTTCAATACTTACTCTTCAAAAAGTAGTTGCATATGGGCATACAAATAAACAGATACTCAGACTAAAAGCTAGCCAGTATGCTGCCATGGATTTCATTTTGATGTCAGAAACTATGAAAAATACTTATACCCAATATGGTTCAGTCTATCACACTGATATACTAGATCAGGAACTAAGAAACTCTGTTTATCTACCCACAGTTTGACATTCACACTAAAACAAAGTTGGTAAAATAACTGCAAATGTGATAAAAAAAAATTTTAAAGCCACTAAAACTGGAACTGGAGATCTAGAAAATAAGATGTCTATGATGCAGCACCAAATTTACCAAAAGTATCAAAAGTAATATTAAATATGTTTATGATATAACCAACATAAAAGGATCTCATATAATTTATACTTTGAAGAATTAAATCAAGAAAGAAATTCAGTATACCACTAATTTCACATTTTTTGGTGCTGGATCTATTTTAATATTTCTTTTATTTATCTGTTTTTCACATTAATAATTTTTATGTCTTTTCATTATATCAGAATCATTTAATAGCTAAATCTCCTCAAATCCTCTCATAAAAAAAGGCAAAATCAAAACAACAAAGTAAATTTGACAAAACTTACATTATTCCACATATGTATTCCCCTACTTTATCTGAGAGGAGGGATGTATGTTTTCCTCTAACCTCTCTGGGATTAAGACTGGTCACTGCAATTGATCTGAGCTCTGCAGTAATTAGTAGTGGTGGTGTTTATATTCTTGCAGATATTTTTTTATATTTCTTTTGGTTCTAGTTTCTTTACATTCATTCACATAAATCATCCCATGTTTCATTTTGTTCTCCGTAGACATCATTTCACAACACAATAATATTTCCTTACATTCATGTACCAGCCATTATTCATAGATTCCCCAATTGATGGGTCCTCACAGATATCACAAAGATTGCCACTTTAAATATTTTGTCACAGACATAATAACCTTTCTTTTGGCTGTTGACCTTATTGGTATATGCCCCATAGTTTCATAGGTGTCAGCTAGGTAGAGAAGTAGTTAGAATGAACAGACCTGGAATCAGGAAGATCTGAGTTCAAGTCCAGCCTCAGTCACTCAGTAGCTGTGTGGCCTTTGGAAGGGCACTTAAATCTTTCTATGCCTCCGTTTCCTCATTTGTCAAATGGGAATGATAATAACACCTACCTCCCAAGACTTTTGTGAGCATGAACATTTGTAAAGCACTTTGCAACCTTTGAAATATCATATAAATGTTAACTATTATTATTATTATCAGGCTATGAATAGCATGCTAAATTAGTTTTCATTTTTTCTTATAAATAGTGAATTGGAATATTCCTTCATTGTTGACTGTGTACTTTTTCTTTTGAAAATGATTTTATTCATATTCCATTACCAGAATGACTATTAGTCTTACAAATTTGTGTCAATTCTCTTATTTGTCTCAAATATCAGAATAGTATCAGAGATTTTTCCCCAGCTGACATTTTCCTTCTGATTATAGATACAATCATTATTTATGTAAAACCTTTAAAACTTCATGATATGATTGCTTCTATTACTTTTTTAGTTCTGATTTCTTCCTCTAGCTATACTTGTGAAAATAAGGATTTCCATTCTCCCGTCACTGTTTTTTAACAATCTAACCTTTACATTTAGGTCACATATCCCTTTAGAGATTACTGTGCTATAGTTTTAATGGTATAGAGTTCTAATTCCGGTAAACCCTATTCTGACAGATTGCTTTCTAGTTTTCCCATCAGTTCTTCACAGATAAGTTCATCTGCTCTTGCTTAGCCTTTGTCTAATTTAGAACCCTTAATCTGAAGTAAAATTTCATCCCTTCAGGTAAAAGAAATTTAAATAATTTTTTAAATGCCCACTGTCAGTAGTTATCAATTAACAAAAGGTTAACTGTTTTTATCTATTAACTATTAAATTTTTTTTTTTATGATTGAGTCTCTATATCTCACCTAGGTTGTAAGTGCAATGGTCACTCCTAGACCCATCCAATACTGATGAACACAGAAGCTTTAACTGACTTCATTTTCCCTGACCTGGTGAGTTTGTCCCTCCTTAAGCAACCTGGTTTCCCTGTCTTCTATATAGAGCCTCACCACACTGGTGAGGGACATGTAGATAACTCAATCAGAATTAGCCTTACTGTAGCTCAGGAGATCTGCCAGCCTCAGATCTGTCAGCCTCCTTACTAAGGAACTGAGACTTCCAGTTCTAGGGACATCATGTCCTGCTTCAGTTTTAAAGAAAGATAAAATATTGTTTTAAGATAAATATTATTCTTAATTAATATTAATAACAACTTAATGAGAGGGGAATGATTGATTTGAATAATAACCAAGCATTTCATAAATGGGAACAACATCAAACACAAATATCACTTGAAACAATTTTTAACAACAATTTTTGTGTTATACTCTACTTATAAACCGAATATTTAGGGACATTATTTCAAATCATTACTTTTTTTGCTTTAAAATTTTGAAAATTTTATTTCTAAATTAATTAGATTTATTTAATAAAATTTGTTGGTAAATACTTTTGCAATTCTCCTGAAAAAAGTTCACTCGTAGAAAATATGTTAATATAAAAGATATGAATGTAAACCTCAAATGAAGATAGCTAAAATCATATTTGCATTTTTCTTTCATGTGGGATTTGTAACTTGAAGTAAGTTTCTGGCTATGTGTTTAATAATCAGGGATTGATCATTAATACTTCTCTTGTAACAAGGGATAGTTTCCAAAACATTTATAATTGAAAAGAAAAAAGATGACAAGGACATAAGTCACTTTACAGAGAAAATCCAACAATTAACCCACTAATTTTGTATCACATATTAGTGGGTACATTCAATGACTGATTTTTAGATAAATAAGATACTACTTTCAATCACATGCTTATTTTTGATCAGTCTTTGTTGAGTCTCCACATCAGCTGAACACTAACAGGGATAGTAGCAAACAGCATAAATGTGCTGTGCGTGTGCTGGTCCATCACAATTTTCCTTTACAGAATCCCTAGAGCAATTTCATGAAATGTGAAAAGTTGCAGAGAATACCTTCTGAAAAATTGTGTATTATATGGTAACTTGAGACTTCAAAAAGTTAGAAATTTTAAGGTATCATTAAGTCCATTTTATCAATTTTTCTAGGATAAAATTCTACACATAAGCCTCACTGGTACGCAAAGAAGCATTTTAGTCTAGGACAAACTATTTTTTCTCATATTATTTTCCCACAAAAACTCTTTGTACAGTGCTATTCATGAAATGTACTTTAAATTAATAATGAAAGTTTAGAAAAATTATTAAGAACTATGCTTTGCAGTCTAACTTCCTAAAACATAGCTATTTTCTATAGTGAGGGAGATCTATTTATTTAAATGTGACATTATTCATTCTGCTGCTAAAGTTCTACTTGGATGCCTCATCGTGATACGTCTGTACCAACAGAATACAAGCTCTGGAAGATCTGGAAGATTAAATTGTAATGGTTTTAAAAAATCTAATGAAGGACTGTAATTGTCATCTGAAAGGTAGGCTGTATAAGTAAAGAGAGTTATATCACTGGATGGTTGGTCAGCAAGTGATAATTTTTCTTTAAACAGATAGCAAATCACCAAGATACAAAGGCATAGAGGTGTTATGACTTACATTGGGGAAAGAAATAATAATACTGATAAAAATCACAAGTTCTTGAAATACTGAAGTAAACCATATAAAAAAAGCAATTTTGATCTAAAATACTAACCTGGGACCGTTGCTACATGGTTCTGTGTTTGCACATGCTCTACTGACTGTGGCCTGATTTCTGATAAAACCTGGTGGTTAGAGCTTTGATGCTCAACAAGTTTTACTGCAGTTAGTGCTTCAGATCCAAACATCTGGATGTCCATGGAAACTAGACACACTAACATATCTGAAACATTAAAATTAAAACAATGACTACTTTCAGTTTTATAAAACATTTATAATGTATTTTAATTTTCAAAAACACACAGAGACTGTACAGTTTGAGTTTTAAGTACCAAAGTTTAAAAAGTATTTCCTTACAAGTAACAGAGTGGCTTCCCCACAGCCACAGTGATTATTAAGCATAGGAGTAATGACTACAAGTTATGCCTTCTAACTCCAAATCCAGCACAGTTTCTACTATACTGTGTTGCTTCCTAGATTACAGAATCACTCAATCAATACGTATTTAAGTACCTATTATATGCCAGCAGCTGGAAAAATAAGTAAAAAGAATGGAGAAATCACTACTCAGAAACAGTTTATGTTCGAATGGGGGTAGGTTGGGATTGGAACGTTCATGTATATGTGTGTGTGTTTGTATGTGTGTGTGTGTTACAATACTTGTAGTTTTATAAAACATTTTACTTTAGAGGTAATAATTACTTTAGAGGTTTTATATATATATATATATATGTATATATATATGTTATATTTACACAGAAAGTCATTAAATACAAAGCCCTTTGGGAAGAGGGCACTAGCAATTAAGGAAATCAGGAAAAATTTCAAGCAGGAGACAGCATCTGAACTGCATCTTAAAGGAAGAAAGGGACTCTGTGAGGTGGAAGTAACAAGAATGGGGGACAGCTATTTCAAAGGTAAGGAGACAGGAGAATTTGTGAATCACATTTAAGAATAATAACCATTCCCCTCCCAAATAGGGATAAAAGCAGGATTGTCAATATTCTTAAGTTATCAAAAAATTTCATAACAATTATTTCCTAATATATTTTCTCCCACCTTCCCCATCAGGCACACACCCACCTCTCATAACAAAGAAAAATAAGTCAAATGGATTAGTGAAACGACTGAATGGAAGTGGCTTCCTTAATTTCGCAATTCTACTGGTAGGAATATTGTTTCATTGACATTACTATAATTGTGCATATATTTCTCTATTGGTTCTGCATACTTCGCTCTGTATCAGTTCAGAAAACTTTCTATGTCCCTCAATGTATCAGTCATAATAATCATTTTTTAAAATAATAATAGTGACTTATTCTTATAATCACATACCAGTTTTTTTTAGTCATTTTCCATTTATTTTTTCCCTTATAACTGTAGTTTTGCTATAAATATTTTGATATGTGTGGATCCTTTCTTTTATCTTTGACCTCTTTGGGGTATATGAATACAGTAGTGGGATTGCTGGAACATGTTTACCAATTTCAAATCCATGTCCAGTAACCAAAAAAAACAAAAACAAAACGGGAAAGTTATTTTGCTGCCAATTCCCTAACTTTCTGGAAGATGAAACCTGTGCACCAGCTTATGACACCCATTTCTGTACATTTCACAAATTCAGCATGTATCCAGGCCATAATAAGAGCAATGGAAATAGGTCTTTACTACCTCCTTCTCACCTAAAAATTAAACCCAAAGTAATATGACTTTTCTAATATTTTTGCCAAGACAAATATTCTTAGGCCAAAAAGAGAAAGCAGTTTGTGTGTTCCTGGTTCAGTCTTACCTATGCTCTTTTCCACTTTTGCAATTTTTGTGCAAGCAACATCTCCCATTTCTGTGAGCATATATAGCACCTCAAGAGTTGAAATGACAAGTAATACATCAGGCAAAGTGAGATGACAAATGATCTCTTTGTAAGATTCCTGATCCACATATTCACAGATTAAAACACCATTATCTTCTGCTTTGCAAAGATTTCCCAAAATTTCCATGCCTGAAAAATACATATGTATTTTTAATATAAAAGTAAATTTCTGATTTTGAAAAATTGGTGAGGTATATAAATAGATATTTACCTCTCATTTTTAAAAATCTATCTCTTGACATTAAGCATTTTGTAACAGTATGAAACATTAGATGAGTAGTTTTGAAATCAACAGGATCCAAAAGAAGCTGGAAAAACAAAGCAAAAAGTTTCCAAGTAAATTATATATTCCTTCTGCCATGTTATAGCTAAAGTCTATTATTCAGAATAAAGGCCAAAAAATACCTAAAATTTGTTAAATCATGGTAATGAAATATACAATTGTTAGAATGGAAATGCCATTTACAAAAACTCCATATACTTAAATACCCTTAGTTTAGCTTCTTTCCTTCTGTAAAATATCAAGAGCAAAATTTTTGATTCCCTTTTCCTCCAGCCCTTCCTTCATTAATTGTAAGCACAGAATATTAATGCACTTACTTTAAATCACATACTGATAGTTAAAAGCCCAGAAAAAACAATGTTATAAAGAAAGAATGCTTTTCCTTCATTTAGATAGTCCATACCTCTGCTGCAATATTTCCTAATGTGTCAAGTCCCAATTGTCTTAAAGAAATAAAATGACTATGAGCAGAAAGTAATAGGAAACGAAGACAAGTACGATTAGCTGCCAAAAGTTTAACATTGCCCTCCTCGAAGGAAAGATTTCGCAAAATCACTGCTATCTGAAGTACTCGCTGTCCTTCAATATCATTAATGCCCAGCTTGCGAGGTGGATGAAATAAAGATTCCCAAATCCATTCTCCGGATGTATTTTCTGTGACAGAAAAATATTAATTTTAGATGTATATTTTCTACTAATTACAGAAAAATATTTAATTATTTGATACTTGCTAACTTACCGTGAGATTTGTTTCTGTCAGAAATGAGATCTCGTACTTCATTATCATCCACAATATCTTTCCAAAACTGAAAAGAGATTTTAAAATGAATTATTTTTAACTTCTTTCATGTGATAATACATTTATCAATGATACAAAGAGCATTCAGAAATGTATTTGATCTGATTGTAAGGGTTGTAAATAATCCTTATTTGTACTAGAATGCTTTGTTTTCTATTGTTGAAAGGGATGTAATAATCTTTCTAAAGCATAATCTTTGTACCTTAAACACACAATCTCAAAGAATTTAGGAACCCTGTTGGATGACTATCCATCAGACATCACCACTGTGGACAAATAGGTAAGACTAGGTGAAGAATTACAAAGCCAATTACTCTTCTAGTCTGACATTTTGCAATTCTACAGAACGAATGAAAAATCTGTTTTTGATAAAAATTAAAATGAAAATACACCTATATTCTATAAAGTTCAAGAAAATAATTACTTTCAAAAATCAATTTATAATTTTTAAAATGTCTATCTGCTTTTCAAATCAACAAATTTAATAGTTATATGTAATCACATTCTCAAGGAAGAAAAATAATTTTTAGATGTCCAAATACTATTTTATAGTATTGGAATAAAGTACTTTTAGTACTATCACTGCAATATGGTACTTTTAGTATAAAGAGTAGTAAATTATCAGTTATAACAACACTTCCTGGTATTTAAAATATCTTCTCCACTGGTAAATACATAAATAATATAAAATATGAAGTATGCAAATGAATATTATCTGATGTACTAAAAACCAGATCTCTATACAACAGAATTACTGAGCTTTAGCCAATATGATTTTTGGTGTGAATAATAAGGCATTCTAAAAAACTTTTAATAAATTGAATTATATTGAAAAGAAACAAAAGTACAGATAAATTGCAGAGAAGTGGTAACTTACATTTACAAGACACATTTATGTAAGGAAATCCAGGAACAAGAGTGGGAATCACTACAGAAAACATTTGGTTAACGATTAATGGATTAAGAAACAGAGCACTGATACTAGAGTGTATCACAGAACACGTGGTCAGAAATAGGAAATAGATCAATGTTCAGGAAACTGATCAGAGTTATTGACTACACAGAGCCATGATATTGGAAAACGTGGAGCTCCAATAATCAGGACATCAACTGCAAATCTCTCACCACCAAAAGCAAAAGAGCTAATGATTATGTGTCTTGACTTAAATCATAATTCTATCTTACAAAAAGTATAGGAAATACTTAGGGCAAAATTATATCCTGGATATGATATGCATCAGTAAAAAGTAAATAGTTGCAATGTTTTGGTTTTTTTTTTAAATAAAAAGGAATCCTGGGTCAAAGTGACCATGTAGCCTGGAATTTATGATGGGGAGAGAAAAAGCAGAAAGAATATATTGTGTACCATAAAGGTTTAAAAGGCACATTTCAAAGGGTTCATAGAAAAGATGGGTAAGTATTCTTTAACTCAAAAGACTAAAATTACATACCCTTTTTAAAAGTTATTGAAAAGTTTGATAGTCAGAGAAAGTACATAAACTCCAGGTCAGAATGATATTTTAAAATGCATAAAGTATGGGACGGAACCAAGATGGCAGAGTAGAAGGATGGACCTGCTGCATCTCTACTCCCATAGTCCATAAAATACCTGTAAAAAATGACTCTAAACAAATTCTAGAGCAGCAGAAGCCACAAAACAAGAGTGAAAGTGATTTCTAGACCAAGACAGCCTGGAAGGCAGACAGGAAAAGTCTATCATATGGGGCCCAGAGCAGAATATAGCCCAGTGGACAGGACTGGAGCAAGCTTCTGGGAACAGAATCATCATCAGCAGCTGCAGTTCCCAGATTAGTCAACCCACCAACACCAAAGAGAGCTTCAAAGGTCAGTGAGAAAGCAGGGTCCAGCCATAGCCCCAGCAGAAGTCAGTATGGCAGCATCCTCTTTAGGAGCCCTCAGTCTAAAGACCCTTAGGGAAGCAAGTGGCTGATCAGGATCTCAGCTCTGAGTGGCAGTCCAGGGGTGAGGAGGAGGGCTAACATGGTAGAGCTAGAGGCAGTTGTGGAGAGGGAACCCTACTGGCAGATCCTGGGCAGAAAAGTTTGTAGTTGTTCCTAGATCAGAGTGCAGTCCAGGAGTTTACTCCTCTTCTTTGACTGTGTCACTTTGGAGGAACTGAGAACCTACAGGTCCTTAGAGTATACCCTCCACTTGACAAAGGACTCAAAAGTCAAGTAAGTGGCTGGAAAAATGGCCAAAAAAAGGGGAAAAAAATAAGACTATAGAAGATTACCTTCTTGGTGAACAGGTATTTTCTTCTATCCTTTCAGATGAGGAAGAACAATGCTTCCCATCAGAGGAAGATATAAAAGTCAAGACTTCTACATCTAAAACCTCCAAAATAAATATGCAATGGTCTCAGGCCAGGGAAGTGTTCAAAAAGGATTTTGAGAATCAAGTAAGAGAAGTGGAGGAAAAATTGGGAAGAGAAATGAGAGCAATGCAAGAAAATCATGAAAAGCAAGTCAACAGCTTCCTAAAGGAGACCCAAACAATGTTGAAGAAAATAACACTTTTTAAAATAGACTAACTCAAATGGCAAAAGAGATTCAAAAACCCAGTGAGGAGAATGCTTTAAAAAGCAGAATTAGCCAAATAGAAAAGGAAGTTCAAAAGCTCACTGAACAAAATAGTTCTCTAAAAATTAGAATGGAGCAGATGGAAGTTAATAACTTTATGAGAAACCAAGACAATACAAAACAAAACCAAAAGTAGGAAAAAATGGAAGACAATGTGAAACATTTCATTGGAAAAACAACTGACCTGTAAAATAGATCCAGGAGAGACAATTTAAGAATTATAGGGCTACCTGAAAGCCATGATAAAAAAAAAAAAAGAGCCTAGACATCATCTTTCATGAAATTATCAAGGAAAATTGACCTAATATTCTAGACCCAGAGGGCAAAATAAATATTGAAAGAATCCACCGAACACCTCCTGACAGAGATCTGAAAAGAAAAAATCCTAGGACTATTATAGCCAAATTCCAGAGTTCCCAGGTAAAGGAGAAAATATTGCAAGTAGCCAGAAAGAAACAATTCAAGTATTGTGGAAATACAATCAGGATAACATAAGATCTAGCAGCTTGAACATTAAAGGACAAAGGAGCTTGGAATATGATATTCCACAAGGCAAAGGAATTAGGATTAAAAACAAGAATCACCTACAGAGCCAAACTGAGTATAATATTTCAAGGGAAAAAATGGTAATTCAATGAAATAGAGGACTTTCAAGCATTCTTGATGAAAAGACCAGAGCTGAATAGAAAATTTGACTTTCAAACACAAGAATCAGGAGAAGCATGAAAAGATAAACAGCAAAGAGAAATCATAAGGGACTTACTAAGGTTGAACTGTTTACATTCCTACATGGAAAGACAATATTTGTAACTCTTGAAACTTTTTTCAATATATGGGTAGTTGGTGGGATTGTACACACACACACAGAAAAAGAGACAGAGACAAAGAGAGAGAGAGACAGAGAAAGAGAGAGAGAGGGAGGGAGGGAGAGAGAAAGCACACAGGGTGAATTGAATAGGAAAGAATGATATCTAAAAAATTAAAATTAAGGGGTGAGAGAGGAATCTATTGGGAGGAGAAAAGGAGAAGGGAAAATTATCTCTCATAAAAGAAAAAGCTTTTTCCATGAAGGAGAAAAAGGGGAGGTGAGAGGGAAAAAAATCAAGCTTACTCACATCACATCTGGCTCAATGTGGGAATAATATACTCACTCAATTTGGTATGAAAATCTATCTTACACTATAGGAAAGTGAGTGTGTGTGTGTGTGTGTGTGTGTGTGTGTGTGTGTGTTTCTCCTTCACTGCCAAAGAAGATCATGCCATCAGAGAAATGGTGACATGCCTTGCACTTTGTGTTGAGTGAGGACTGTGCAGGTCACCAGACTCACTTCTCCTCCAAAGCCATCTGAATCCAGTGACCAGATAGTCATCAAGATGACTGGAGATGAATCATGATGAGGCAATTGGGGTTAAGTAACTTACCCAAGGTCACACAGTTAGTGAGTGTCAAGTGTCTGAGGTGAGATTTGAACTCAGATCCTCCTGACTTATGTACTGGGGCTCTATCCACTGCACCACCTAGTTGCCCCACTACAGGAAGCAGAGGAGAAGGGGATAAGTGGGATGTGGGGGAGGGGGGGAGGGCTGATAAAAGGGGGGACAAATGGGAGGAGGGAGTAATTAGAAGTAAACATTTTTGGGAAGGGACAAGGTCAAAAGTGAGAGTAGAATAAATGGATGGGCAGGATAGGATAGAGGGAAATAAAAGTAGTCTTTCACAACATGATTATTATTGAAGTCTTTTGCATAACTACACATGTATAGCCTATATTGAATTGCTTGCCTTCTCAGCAGGGAATGAGTGGGGAGGGAGGAAGGGAGAGAAATTGAAACTCAAAGTTTTAGGAACAAATGTTGTGAATTGTTTTTGCATGCAACTGGGAAATAAGAAATACAGGTAAGGGGGTACAGAAATGTATCTTGCCCTATAAGAAAAGAGAGAAGATGGGGATAAGGGAAAGGATGGTTGTAATAGAAGAGAAGGCAGACTGGGAGAAGGGGTAATCAAAATGCAAGGTGTCTTGAGGTGGGGGGAGCAGAGAGATGGGGAGAAAATTTGGAACTCAAAATCTTGTAAAAATGAATACTGAAAACAAAAAATAAATTAAAAAAAATAAACCACATATTTACAGTAGAATAAGCTTCTTAAGGGCAAGGTTTTTTTTTTGTTTTATCTTTGTATACCTAAATCTTAGTCCATAGTAGGTACTTAATAAATACTTCTTAAAAAGTTAAGTGTTTTGCAAAGCATAAAGCACTATATAGATGTTAGCTATTATTATTATGCATCTATCACATCCTATTTTTAAAATTTCACTATTAGTATGCACACCTCATCTCCTCTACTAGATACTGAATACTTTAAAAGCAGGGATCCAACTGTATTTAAATTGTATTTCTATCAAAGCTTAGCTTTGCACATTGTAAAAATTTAATAAATGTTTGCTTGAATGAATGCCTTTAAGAAAAAAATTTTGTTTTTATTCTATTAAGTCAGCAGTGAAAAAGATCCTGGAATAATGTCTGTTCAATTGCTACTACCTAGGTAAAAAAAACAACCACATTCCCTTTAATCAAAATATTGTTTCCAATGAGGACTCTTATTTTTTTTTTCTATGCCTCCTGGGTAAGAGAGGCAGAATCTCCAGTGCCACTTCTGCTATTATCACTCAATCTTTTTTTTAAATATTCATTTAATCCATTTATCCTAATACTTCTCATTCTTGTTGATAAGGTAAAACACAAAGTCAAGTTCCTCCATAAACTTCATTCTTTGGTTCATGGTTTTCACTTCACTCATTTCTTTCCATTTTCCTCACTAATTTAAATATTCCATTTTCTGATTCATCACACAACCCCAGTCTCAGAGTTATCTGAACATCTTAACTCTAATAACTTTCCATTAGTTTCATATTTCAGCCACTCCAAAGTGTAAGCACACCTTGTCTGGCCATCCACGGATGGCCTCATTGATGTGGGATCACACCACAACTCTTAATACTTTCAATTGGAGTATATCTCATCCTTCTCAGTCCAGGTGACCCTTATTTAAGTACTTCCATAAATGTTTCATAATGGGAACCAGCAATATGTTGTGCTTCTTGCTCTAAATTTAGTGACATTTTGTAGGTACCAATGGAACATGGTTGTCTTTGTATTGTTTATGCCTTGCTTTCAATACATAATCTCTTCCTGAACTCTTTCTGGTCATACATACTGTTTGGGGAAATCTTTGATGATAACATCAGCCTATTCACACCACTATACACCTCTTATTGGCACTTGAGTGACTGGAGCCAAAAAGATGAACTTTGGTTCAGTGAGAAGCTAGCAATGGTTATAAAAGCACTAAAAAAATTTCTCAAATGCAACTGGTCATCCTTGCTTCCTCCTCCTATTCAATTCTGGGCACAGTTCATTCATTGTTCATTTGTGTAGTTTGCCAAGGCATACATGTACTTGTAAACCAACTCTGTAAGCATATAATTACTATTCAACTGCATATCATGGCCTGGATAATAGTCAGTCTTCATTCACTTAAGTTTTTCCTGTGCATATAATTAAATCTAACATCAGATTGCATAATACTGAACTCAACTCATCTCCAAAGGCATAAACTCAGAGGACCTTGACCACAAGTCCATTACTTCTTATCTCAGTTACTTCCCTTCAAACTACTAAAGCTATTCTTTGTCCTCACTGTAACTCTAAACCAACTTATATTCAGTTCAGCTTGGCCTTGGGGACTTCTACTAATTAAATCCTCAAATCTAAGTCATCTCTATCATCTGCTATCTCTGATTTTCTTTTTAGCCTTTCAACTGTTACTAGAAAAAGTCATAAAACTTTACTGGAACACTATAAATTCATATGATTTATATCCAACTAAATCCTCACTGCTCTTCAGTAATATTTTTATTCTTCACTTGTTGATTCCTTAGTACACTTCTCCAAAGCCATTGTCCATGACTTCATTGCACAGTTGAAGATGGAGGCCATCTGCACATAGACTTAGCATCTCTCCTTTTCTAGTTTTTTTCTCTTTCCATTCTTTTTCAAGGAAAGGGATGTCTCCCATCCTTACCAGACTCTCCAACTTTCTTTATTCTTAATCCCATTCCTTTCTACCTCTTCCAAGCAGTATTGTCAGTTATATCTTCTCCAACACTTACATATACAATCTTTTTCTTCCCTTTGACCCTTTCCCCTCTCCGTATATGCAAACTGAAATCTTCTTTTTTGAAAAAACAAACAAACCTTCTATTGGACACTGCCAACAATCCTAAAATTATTTTTTTTCAGTCCTTTCTAATTCTCCTCATATTAAGTAAATCATCCCCTGAATTTATCCTTTGGGGCTACTATGCCATTTTTCCTTCTTTACCTATGAAATTCATCGAAAAATGAGTGCACATTCTTCCTTTTCTTACCAATCAATAAGCTCTTATTAGCTACCTATAATATGGCAGACATTGTATTAAGCTCTGGGATCACACAAATAATAAATGAAACAATTCGTGGTAATATGGAAATTAAATTCTATGGAGACAAGGACTTATATTTGTATGTGTAGAAAACATAGGATAAATGCAAATCTGTTAAATTCAACTTGGTTTTAGAGGATGGGCACTAATGTAATAATAACAGCTGGTATTTAGGTAGTGCCTACTATATACCATGCACTGTGCTAAGCACTTAACTTACTGTCTTCAGCTTAATACATCCCTGGAAGGGAGGTGCTCTTATCCTCATTTTATAGTTGAGAAAGCTGAGGCAAAAAGAGGTTAAATGACTTGTCCAAAGTCACAAAACTATTAAGTGTCTGAGACCAGACTCAAACTCACATGTTCCTGACTCCAGACTTAGTACTCTATCCTCTACTCCATTTAGAGGCACACTAGCAATTAAGGAGATCACTTAAGCTGCATCTTGAAGGGTGACAGGAATTCTCTGAGGCAAAGAGAGGAGGGAGTACATTCCAGAAATGATGGACAGACATGGGAGACAGGAAATTGAGCGTCATGTATGAGAAGCAAAGAGAAGGCCAGTTTGGCTAGACTGAAGAGTGCAAGAGGGGAAGTAATTACGTAATTACATAACTGTCAAATCTAAATTCAACAAAAAATTTTAAATTAGTTGCCTTTCCTTGTCTCCTCCTTTGTCAATCTATCTCCTACACCAGTACCAAAGCAGTATTCCTCCAGCACTGGTGTCACCATATGCCTCCCCTGAATATAAAGCACCAGCACTTCTGGGATCAAAATCAAATTTTCTGTCTGTCATTTAACATCCTTTGTAATCTAGTACCAGCCTACTTTTTTAGGCTTATTAAATATTATGCCTCTTTATACATTCAATCATTCTGAGGTTACTTGGTCTCTTTGTCAAGTATTTTGTCTAACCAAACTGGCCTATTACCTGTTCTTCATAAAGGATGTTTCTTTTCCTTTCTATATTCTTTGTAATACGTAGGTTGTTCCCAATGTTTTGAATGTACTCCTTCTTTACATCAGCCTCTTAGAAATCTCCCTTCAAAGCACAGTTCAAGGGCCAAGGCCACCACCTATATGAAGCCTTTCCTGCCTGCTCACCTCAAGTACTAGTATTTCCTTTCTTGCAACTTATTCCAATAAATTTGAAATATTTCCTATTAATTTGTATGCATATATGTTGCTTTTCCTAGGTAGAACATAAGCTTCTTGCAGGCAATGCCAAATACAGAGTAGACACTAAAAAATGCTTATTTATCGATAATAGCAAATATAGAAAATGTATTTTAGATGCAATATAAAGGACTGGAACAACAATGTAATTGTTTAGAGTGCCAAATGAAATCCCAACACTGAAATTACATATCCTTACTAAGAATCAGAATTTTTCCTATGTGACAGAAACATTAAAATTAAAAAATGTATATAAATCTAATACTTTAGATTTTTGCAAATTCTCTCCTTTTAAGAAAATTTGGAGGTTACCAGGGGTACAGGGTGGGGGACAGGAAGGTGCTAAGAAGTTATGTATAGAAAAAAAGTCCCCCAAGGGATCTGAGCTTTATTTAAATAAGCTTTCAAGTAAAACAGAGCCAGATCCATTTGCTATCTCTTGCTTTTCAGTACTCATGAATTGTGCCCACTCTGCAGACTGGATGGAGAAAACCTTAGTATGAAGGTCCCAGGCACTGGCTCAGTGTGGGGCCTCTTACTGCTCTCACCCACAAACACAAAGAAGAATGTGGCCTTGGAATCATCTCTCAGGGAATTGATGTATAACGTGGCTGCTTCTCATACAAAGGCTTCACAGTTATCAGAGCTATCATCATGGTTGATATCTATAACCATATGCCATACAGAGCATGCATGGCCTGAAGCATTATGAAGGATACTGGCAACATCAAAGCCAGTGTTGTTACACAGATGATGGGGAATAATCTCTAGGGCTTTACCATAAACACCAATAAACAGCTGCTACTTGCTTGGATGGTCCTACAGTAGAACCACAGGTAGTTAGAAAATACCACTTTGCTCTCACTGTTCCCAGACATCAGAGTCATTCTTGATAGTCTTCTGACAATGACAACAACATCATAAAGGTCCATTTCTGTCTTCCACATGAACACCTTAGCTCCATCTTGCAGGACAATCATATTTTTGTCTGTAAGCAGCCAGTGAAGAAACTATACATCTCAGCAATGATCTATGTCTTTTTGAAGAGTTGGTGGCTGCCCAGAACTTGTGGGATTAGAGAATTGACAATGATCTGAATGGAGCCTCCAAAGCCATCACTGCCCTCTGAACTATACTTGGTCAGCACAGAACATAACCTAGGCAGCAAAATACTAAGTAGGATATGTACCCACAGTGGGAATTTTAGACAAGATGACTTAATCTTCTGTAACCTGTGGCTTAGCAATCTTTCACTGTATAGATTCAGACTTCTGAATTATCTTTTTCCGCTTTCAGTTCTACTTCAACATTTAGCAAGGCAATCATGGGAGAGGTATATTTTTTGGCTAAATTTTGAACCAAGGAAAATAAAGTTTCTTGAATGAAACTCTTGATATACATTAGCACTCCTTAAGAGCACTATTCTGCAGTTTCTTGCTAACAGTCATCTTGAGCTGCAGCAGGTCATCTAGCATCATGACAGCATCCAATACCATGGTAGCAAAGTCAACTTTCTATTGGGAAATCAGTTCGGAGTTTAGGGCCATCATGGAACACTTCTCAAGTAGCTGCCTCTATTTCTCTTTGTGATCATTCTTCAGTAAAAGAAATTGCCTTCAACTTGTTAACTGCCAGTGTGGAAAGTAAGTATTCCTCCATATAGGCTTTTACATGCTTCAAGAATTCTCCTGTCAACAAGGTATTCAAAGCTGCCCCATCAACAACTCTGGTGTCCTGTGACTTAGTGATGTACACTAAAGTCTATTCTGTGGGATGGACAGTATCAGATAATTTCAGAATGTTTGTTTATCACTGGAAATTGTTGCCTTGCCTCTAAAGTCAACAATAAGCTAGTCCCCTTTTCAGAGGTCTGGGCTGATGTGAATAGACTTGAAGACTTGATACTTCTTACAAGACAAGGGACTCTTTCAGAATTGTCCGTTATCTTGCTTCATAAGAATAAATGTGTGGGCATGTTCTTAACATCATATTGGAAGCATTTTCAGTAGCCTACTCATCACCTCAATCTGGAAACTTCTAGATAGCCAGTCACAGCCTAGCACCATTGCTACAGAGCCATTGAGAGGACTGGGATATGGGGGCAAGGCTCTACCTTTATTTTTGATAATTAGTTTGAAAAGAACCAAAGCAAATTAATATTATAAACATGTTTATTTCTGAAAACAACACAATTTAACCAATTTTAATTTTGAAAGCTTTCATCTTAAAAATACCACAAGGCACTACTTTTCAAATGGGCAACTCTAAGCCCTACGCACTTAGTACGAGAATTGAGAAGAGCACTAGACAGAGGAAGAAGTCACTTACCTTCTGTATCTAGAGTCCTTCATTTGTAAAATGCAGATAACATTAGCATTATGTTGGTATTAGTTCTAATTACCATCTCATTAGTAAAGTGGGGGTAACATCAGTAATGAGAAAAAAGCCTTCTGCACGCTGTAAAGTACTATATAAATTTAAACATATAAAGAAATGGGCTCAGACGGTTAAGTGACTTATATGAAATAACATAATTATGATCAGAATCTAAGCCTCCCAATTCCCAGTCCAATATTATTTCATTACAACACTCTATGTAGCCTTCACTTCTCTGTTATTATAGGAACCACTAACAATTCTTATTTTAATAAGAATGCAATAATCAGAAAATCTGAATAATTTTTGCTGTTTGATAGCAAACTCTGCATCCTCTTCTCAAATTTCTTTAAAAACTAATTTACCATGAGGGAAAATGAAAATCACATTTAAATGAACACACTACCTGAGTACATCAGGCCACTATCTTTCAATGATATGTTTGAAAGGATGACTAAAAGTGACAAATACTAAATGAACAGATGAAAAAATATACCACAAACTTCTGAAGATGATGAACAAAACGAATTTAAGTGCCATTAGTAAAAAATGTTTTGAAGTAAAAGCTATGGTATTTAAAGGGTAAGAATGAAGTTCAAAAGCATTAATTAAAATAAAGTATTTATGGTATTTGCATTACAGTTTTCTGAAGAAAGGGATAGTGATGGAGTAGATATAGAGGCCCAGTACCAGACCTGCCTTCCTGAAATACTGATTATATTCCCCTGGACAAGTCATTACTCTGTTAATGCCCCAGGCAATTCTGTAAGCCTCTAGAGAAGAACTGACATCTCTGTTAGTATAAAGAGTTTCTTCCCAGATAGTTCCCTATACAGATGAAATCACAGATCTATTTTTCTTTGAAGTTGCTGAAATAGCAAAATAATACCTCTCTTAACAAAAAGGTTGCTTCCTGGTAACACAATGCACTGTCAAAAACTTTGTAACTAAAGGTGGAAACAAGGAGACAAAATAATGCATTCTATAGGACATGGATTCTCTACCTGCAATAGTTTTGAGATCTACTGCCTTTAACCTCTTCTTCACCTAAGAAAGCCTGTACCTCCCCAACTTTCTAGATTAAGTAAGGAAATAAGCCCACCTCTCTTATAATAAAGAAATGATAGATAGCTACAATCTGGGTAATGCCTACCTTAGTCTCAGAAATAGATCCCTACCCTCAGCATTTTATTCAAACCTCCTCTGGAATGGAAGAGAGAATTAAATGTTTTATTTTATAGAGCTCAAGTCATAAACTACATAGTAATATAAGAGTGAACAGGTAGTAAATAGTCCTGGCAAAAATATTTCACCCATAATGAATTTTGTTGCTCAGTTATCTCAGTTGTGTCTCACTTTTCATGACCCCATTTTTTTTTTTTTGCAAAGATACTGAAGTGATTTGCCATTTCCCTCTCTAGTTCATTTTATAGATGAAGAAACGGAGGTAAACAAGGTTAAGTAATTTAACTAGGATCACACAACTAGTAAGTATCTGAGACAAATTTGAACTTAGGAAGATGAGTCTTCTTGACTCTAGGCCTGGCACTGTGCCACCTAGTTGCCCAATTTTATCAACAAGAAGACAATAAATCAGTTCTTTAACTACAGATAATGTCATGGAAAAAACCATTAAACACACTTTCTTATATAGCTATATAAAATGGAATAAGGATAGAGACTGAATCTATAATTTCATTGTGACTGGGAACTCCAAGGTTAAGGACACAAGAGAAGAAAGGGAAGGATTCCTAAAAGGGACTGCAACTGAGTTCAGTAAAGGATTGGTGTGCAGGAGGGAAAGGAATAATGTACGTAAAAGTATGGAGGTTGGAAAGGGTTTCTAGGGGTATGGTGAGTAGTTAATATGGTTATACGGCAAGTAAAATGAAACAAAATTAGAAAGACAGGGTGGTCCCAAAGAGAAGAAGATTACGAATGAATAGCTAAGGAGACTGAATTTTACTCTGAAGTAAAGGAAATCATTCCAAGGTTTTGAGTGGTGACATGATTATATCCATGTATAAAGAAGATAAATAGGAATGAGACTAATCAATCAAATAAAATGAAAGACTGATTCTGGAGGAAAAGAACAGTCTTTTCCAATCATTCAGACATAAGGCTGAGAGTGGTGGAAAGAGGGAAGACGGAAGTGAGGTGATTAGTACATACTACACTGGCAAAAGCAATGTGACATTTTTAAAAAATATTATACAAACACAGAGTGAAGGAGGAGCCAAGTAACACCAAATTTTCAAAGATGTAAGTCTGAATAAACTGGTGAGCCCACACAGAAACAGTGAACTCACAAAGGACTTATTTTGGGAGAAAAATACTAAACTTTACTTTAGTGATGCTGAGTTTTAGGTGAGGCATAATAACCTACAGGTGGTTTGTGGTATAGCTCTGGACCTGGAAGAGGACTAGGCTAGAGGTAAGATGTGAGATTTATTTATATAGAAATAAAGACACAGGAATAAACAATACTGCCACAATTTAAATGGTGTAAGAGACAAAAAGAATGACTGTCCTTTTACGAAAAATTACCTCTCCAGTAAGGGAAATTTTTAATAATTCTTTATAAAGAAGTTAACTCCTTGTATTTGGGTGTCCACACCATATTGTTTAGAAGACTAAAAGATGGTAACTTTGCTTATGCATGGCATCCTTGATAGTATTATGAAATCAGATTTATCTTGTTAGCTCTTAGGAATAGACTTTGTGACAAGAAATTTTTAACATTTTTGGTATGTTCTTCAGCGGCATGGCATTTAATGTATATGCCAGTTATATTTCCAAACTAAAATTTGAGGTAAAGTTTATTTCTTTCTCATCAACACAAATAAAACTCAGATGTTCTTGTTATCAAGATACTCTCTTAATACATTAGAAAGGTCAGACATAGAGAATTAGCTTAGTTTTTCAAATAGCATCTAGAACCCTTTGGGGAATGATTCACTCTAGTCATATATCCCAAATGTGATAGTTACATATTAGAATTTTATTGGAAATTTTCCTGAAAAGTATCATATACTTCCTATAGTTCTTGGTACCACATTTGAGGAAGCAAGTTAATAAACCAAAAGAACAGTGATTGGAACGGTGAAGGACCTGCAAAGTATTTCACAGAAAAATTATTTGAAAGAACTGAGGATGTTTAGCCTTAAGAGAAGAAAACTTTGTGGAGACAACAGTTGTGAAATATTTAATGAATTATGATGTGAAAGAGGGACTGGACTTTGTTTTACTCGATCTCCAAGAGTAAAAACTAGAAGTGGCAAGAAGCCAATTTTAATTCCTTATCAAAAATATTTTTTCAACAATTAGCATTGTCCAAAAGTAAAGTAGGCTGCTTTAGGACATATGTTATATGATGATCTGTCAGATCTGCTGTAGAATGTATTCTTTTTTTGGTATGGGTTGGATAGGGACCCTCTCAAGTCCCTTCTAACTCTGATATACAAAGAGTTCTCCTTTTATGTAAGTGGACTGTTCCACAGACCTCTGCAATTTTCACATAATGCAAATTTGTCCATGGATGTGGGGAAGGGAGTGAGAGATAAAGGGAGTAAAGGGCTGCATGCTTGTGGAGGGAGGGGGCTAGCACCCAGTTCAAGGAGCCAGGGACAGAGAAATGAGAGGAGGAGGAACATGTAGGGGGCCTTGCTGACACCTAGAGGAAGAACATACAGTGAGTGGGGAAGATGTACGGGGGCTGGACGCAGACACAAAGAAGGACAGACGTGACACACAGAGGCTGGGGATAGAAACACAGTACCCAAGTGTGAATGGACAGAAGATAGATAGATAGGAGCCAGAGCAGGACAAATGTCTCCTCCCAAGCCAAGCCCTTGATTCAGGGTCAGCAGCAGTCTCTCCCTACATCTGTTCCTCTGCTTTCACTTGGAGGGGTTTTTTTGGAGGGTGGGGAGCGTGGAAGGCACAAAATGTAGAGCAGAGGAGTATGAGTGAGGAAAAAGAACACAGTACTTCAAACTTAACATAGGGTTTGTTTTTTTTTAAGAATTCTTGACATAAAGTTGAATTTACATAATGATAATTTAAATAAAGAAAGAAGTGTCTATATATAAAACTCTGGTTTTTAAATGTTTGTGCTATGCTATGGATAAAATAATAGCCATAAACATAAATAACATGTAACAAAATGATGGCTTACTTAGGTAGTACTTTTACATAGCATAATGTGGTAGACAGAAGACCAGTCTTGCAATCAGGAAGATTCATATTTAACTGTAAAACCATATACAAATTACTTTACTTCTAAGGACCTCAGACAAATTATAAATGACAAATTACCAATATCCATCAGTGGAAAAAATTTCCACACAAAGAGTTCTCCACACCTAGGAATTCCTAGATCCAAAAACCCTCCTGGCTACTTAATGATATTGACTGGCATACCTTCATCTTAGAACCCATCTTTTTCAATTAAATTTTCCTACAAATATTCATACTAACAATTTCTCCAAATGTAAAAAAAGCAATTTTTATAAAACTTTTAGGCTATTTTCAATGCAAAAATGACTAACCTAACCATAACCAAAATGTCCTAGTCAAACTAATTCTTATTCCACAATCCCCAATTCTGACAATTCATTTTTTCTTTCACAATTACATTCACTTTTATAATTAATAATAATGGCCCCATCCAAAAACTTTTCCCTTATTCTATGATTTAACTTGTTTTCATGAGATAATTTTTTATTTATACATTTCCTACAATTTTCTATAGCTATTCTTTAATTGATATTTCACCTTCACTTGAAAGGATTAATTGAATAAGAAAAGACTACTCATTAACAGATTCATTTATATCTATACTACTAATACATCTTTTATATATGTGTAAGTAAATAAAGACTTAGAGTCTTCTAATAATAAAGCTTTATAAAATATTTCCAATGTCCACTACAAATGTCTGGCAAGATATGTATGCCCTTAGTTGCTGCATACGTCTTTTCATAGTGCATAATTATTTTATCTAGTGTATCTTCATTGCAAGCTATCCTTCTCTTTCACTGGGTCTAACATTTGCCAATTCTACCGTTTGCTACTTTCATGTCTTTTCTGTCCTTTTTATCCTTTTTGAAACTTTCTCTTCCTTTCCCTGAGCTTCTTGATTTCTGGGGGGAAAAGAAAAGCTGACTTTTTATAGACAATTACCCAGTCAAAGTGCTGCTATCCTTTCATGAAGAGAATTAAGAAATCAAATGTGTCAGTTTTAATCACAGAACTTCAGAACTGGCAGAGAACTTGAAGCTCATCATTTATTTAAAGCCCCACATGTTGTACATGAGAAAACTGAAGCCCAGTTAGATTAAGTGTTTTGTTTAAGGTCACATGGTTACTTAGAGTCTAGGTCAATTTCATTAAAGTTAGGCATCGTTCTTTGCTACACTACTTTAAAGTAACATAACTGCTGTCACTTAAAATAACAAGGTTTTATTTGTACAAAGTTATTGTCTTCAACATTTTTGAAAGCAGGTAGCAGGGTAAATTCTAATTCTTACTTAACAAATTGACAAAAATTGGCTGTTAAAGCATAGAATCCAATTCAATTTGATCAAGAACAAGGGTCTTCGTGGAAAAATAGTTATGTTCCCTAAGAGATATAGCAAGCAATATTTTAACTGCCAATTCACCTAAAAGAAGAAAAAAAAGGGGGGACATTTAATTTTTTGCTTGAGATTCTTAAGGAATTAGGACACCAATTTCTTTATTTCTATTCATTCAATAAGTATCAAGAATAAATATCAAGTTCTTGCTTTGTAAAAGGCACTTATGCTACATACTGTGTGTGAGGTGGCAGAGGGGAGGGACAAAACTGGGAAGGAAAAGAGTGGAACAAAAATAAATGAAATACCATCCTGTCCTTGGGAAAAGTGAAGACACATACACAAACTACTATAACATGAGGCAAAATATGCCTATAGGTGATATCATTTAAAATGAATTTCTCTTTAAACAAAACAAGTCAGAAAACTGCTTAAATTCTTACAAAGCACTTTACATTCTCATTTGATCCTCACAACCATAAGTCAAGTAGGCAGTACAGGCATTATTATCCCCATTTAGCAGATAAGGAAACTGAAACTCAGAGAATTTAAATGGTAAGTCCACGGTACCATGGCTGGAAAGTGTCAGAAAGGGTATTCTTACCCAGATTTGCTCCTGACCCCAAGTTCAGGCTCTTTCCACAGCACCACACTGCTAGAAAAGATAAAAAGTGCTATTGGAGATAGGAAAGACCATTTCTGGTAGAGGAGAAAGGGTAAAGGAGCTAATTTTTTAACTAAGCTTCATAGGATAAGATGGATTTTGAATAATGGAAATTGGCAGGAGGGCTGAAGACGTAGAAAGAGAAATATAGTACAGAGTGTGGAGCATGTTCATGGAACAATCAACATTCTATTTTCCAGGGCCAACAGGGTATAGCTCAGGTAATAGTTGGAGATAAGTAATTAGTAGTGAGATTGCAAAGACCAAGCTAAGCCATAAGGAAATTAATCTTCTGGTAGTACAAAGGATGTATTCAAGGAGTGATGGAACTGGAAGTGGGAAAAACAAATGTAGGCAATCAATAAGGATTTTAAGACCTCTTCTGGGTCTTTAAACTGATTTAGAGTTGTTATTAACTATCATTCACAGAAAAAGGACCTTAATGCTGAGCATTAGTGTATACTGAGAGGGCAACAACTACACTGAAGTTGTTTATTTGCACACTATCCATAGACAAATTTATAGAAAAGTAGTGAATACACCAGATGTTGTAATATAATAGCTGCAAATAAGCATAAATGAGTGACCAGAATATAAGGAAAGAAGGAATTTTGAAGGAATTCCCTTCTGGAAGGAACAGACGAAAACATGTACTACATTTGTTTGTATAAATGATATTCCTGAATACTTACACTTAAAAAGACAATCAAGGCTCATGAATTCTTCTTGAAACTATACCTATCTTTGGAACTTATTTTCTATAAATCAACTATAACTAGTTTACATATCTTCTATAAATCATAACGTCTGTCAAAAATGTTCCTTATAAAAATAGTGTTAATACTTTTTCAATTCACTCTACTGTATTATACAACAGAATAGACTTATACAAAGTTAAAATTTCCTTTAAAAAAAACTTATATACTTGAAACCCACTTTTTCAATTAAATTTTCCTACAAATATTCACATCAAAAATGTAAAATGTAAATCACTGCAAAAATAGATTTTGTAAAATACTGGGACCATTTTTCAATGCAAAATTTATTAGCAATAACATTGTTATTCAAATCGGTCAATAAAAGTCCTTTTACATTTCCTATACCTACCCTGCCAATTTTAACATTTTACTTTCATCACTTCATATTAGTAATACTTTAATGTGATAATAATTGCTCCTATCCAGATATTTTCCCCTTATTCCATGAAGGATTAACTTATCCGAATAGGAAAAAAGACTAGTCACTAACACAGATTCATTTGTATCTATATTGGTAATGTTTATTTTCTGTACCTGTGTAAATAAACAAAGACTGAGAACAAGTCCTCTAATAATAAAACCTTAGAAAAATTTCAAATGTCCACTACAAGCATTCAGCAAGACAAAAGAAAATCAAATGACAGAATTTAAAAAAATTTATATTATTCCTGACTATAAAACCTTAATTGTGTGCTTTAGAAAAAGTACTGAAAGTTCCAAAAAATGCTGTTAACTCTTCCACTTTTTTTTCTTTTTGTACACAGAAAGAATAGCTGGCATTAAAAAAAAAGTCAATGATTAAAAACTAAAATGCAAAGGATTTCTTAAAACTCTGGATTCTTGGCATCTACAGTTATTTTAGTAATTTTTTTCATACGTTATATTTTCCACAGTGAATTCTTATAACTCAGAATGTATAGTACTCAAAATAATGACTGGAAAATATCCATTTTATTTTTAATTCTTATTATATCCACTCCAGCAATACTTAATAAACAGTCAAGAAGCTGTTAATACCACTTATTTTCCTGTATTTATACCAATGAAATAAAACATGGTAATTTCATACACTTTCAAATATTTTCACACACACACACACACATGCACACACATGTTTTGTTCCCTGGTCTCTCTTAGTCAACCACTATGGTGACCATCTTATTTAGGTTGATGATGACTACAAAACCAACAGGACACCCATCATCTAAATTTAAACAAATATAATCGGGGTTATTTTCACTAGTAAAACAATTATGTCAATTACCACAAAAGTAAGTCTAATATTCTTATTATCAAACATATCTGATTAGTAATTATTACAACCAGAAAAAAAAATTTCTCTCCATCCTCCAAGTTAAACTAGATACATACTTTTGGGAAAAGATACAGATGCTATAAACTTTAGATGAGAAAATTCTCCAAATGATCTTTCAGTACAACAGTACAGAAGCCATAGAGGACTGCAACAATCAGATGTGTGTACATTTATCAGCTGTGATAATGATGGCAGTTTACAGTTGTCTCATATATACATACTATTAATAATGCAATAGGCCATACTCTCTAAAAACAAACAAAGCTATAATTTCTTGGTATAACTTAAAGGAAAGATTAGACAATATTTCTTCTGAGATTTTATATTTGCCCAAGTCTTTTTAGTATTTCTTACTTATGGGGTATGTGTATGTATGTTTATATAACAGCAGGTATAGTTATATGTTCTCCTTTATATGCCCTGTTAAATATTTATCCTAATAGAATATAAACTCCTTGAGAGAGAAGCAATTTCATTTTTGCCTTTGTATCTCTAACACCTAGCATAAAACCCTTAAAAAATGCTTATTGAACTGAAATGAATTGTAGACTGCAGAGTTTTATAACACTAGCTTGAAATTCTATATAATAAACCTCATTTCTATTTTTATAGAGGGATCTTTCTCAGAAATTAATGTGTACAATAAAATCTGGAGTCTTTATTTCCACTTACACTATTTTCCTTATTTAAAAAAATTTCCTTCAACAGAATTTCATAATCAACAGGAACCTGAATCCATTTTTCCTGAAGATAAAAATCTAACAATGTTTTAACACATATAAGAAACTATCTAATATTTATGAGATTTGGTTACTAGTAACAGTGAAAATATTTTAACTTTTATGAATTACCTTAACAAAATCTCTATCAGTTTTCTCCTTCCATTCTTCTCCAAATACAGTAGAAAATGATCCTAAAGCTATAAGCATAAAAGATACATTAAGTAAAAAGAAAGTATACATTTTCATTTAAATCCTTACTAATATCCATAAATTTGCAAAAACTTCACCAATGAAAGGCCATTTTAAAGTTTCCTATTGATTAAAAAATACTTTTATGGCAAATTAAAGTACATTTCATTATTGTAGTGATTGAAGGAAACAATCAAATGGTTTATATTTCATATACTTATAACTCTTACACCCTAAATAGCTACAATTTTCAGTTTTGTGGGCATCCAGAAAGAAATAGTTTATTTTTAGAATTAGTTAAAAAGTGCTTAGTTTTCACTTATATGGTGAAAAAAATATTTAAGTCACAAGTCAATCTTGGTGGCCCCAACATGCCATATCTAATGAAAACATATGCATTATATGTTTTCCAAAAACTGTTATAACTATAATGTCTTATATGACATTCAGGAACAATTGTTAATGATAAAACCGTTAATTTTATTTTGTGGTATATTCATGCTATAATCTAGAGATAAACTCTGGTGGTAAAATCCTCATACTGTCAAGAATCTCCACAAATAACAGTTTGTTATGTTTAAAATACCTAAATAATCTAGGTTGTGATTCATTTGGGTAATTTTGGAAGGGAACGTATGGTGGGGGAAGAGTTTCATTTAATGAAGTAATTCTTATTTAAAAGATAACCAATAAGTTACCAGTTGGCTGTTACGTTTTATTTATCCATCATACTAATGCATACATACATTAACAAGTATTCTTCCTTACCATTTGTCAAAATGGAGGAACTCATAATATTGGTTAAAGAATTGCCAATAAATCAGCAGAATATGCCTATCTTTAACTGAGGACCTTACCTTAAAAATGAGATACTTGCAATGAGTTATTTAGTAATGAAAGAGTTAATTAAATGTTGCTCTTAAAATGGAACAGAACAGTGACAAATACTGGCAATGTGAAAACTATAAATGGTACCACAACAGTTTTAAAAGTATAAAAGCTAAACAATATATGTGACAGAGTTTAGATAAAATATTTTCAGGTATTGAAATTATGATATTCATGTCACTTTAAGAAACAGAATCTAACTCTAAATATTAAGCAAAATAATGTCCCCATTGAGCGAAGTATCCCAAATATTTTACATTAAAGCAACTAATATTTTAACATCCATAAATGAAAAAAGTATAATGGAAAATATCCCCGTTACATAAGGTATTTCTTGGCATTACTATTAACATTAATTCTTTGGGGCTACTAGAAAGTTATGTTAAGGAACAGGTGTAAGGACTTCTAATAATAAATAAAAGTTGAGTTACCTAATTTCTTGAATCAACTAACACAATAAATACTTTGCTCGGTAAAGCATGATCAACATATCAAAGAGTAATTATTTGTTTTCTTTGAAAAATAAAATAATTTTGAGTTCTCTTCTCAAATTGAATCTGTCAGTGATATTTTAAAGGGGATAATATATTAAATAAAAATGTTATTTTTTAAAGATATTACAGAAATTTCTAAATAGGATTACTGACATGCAGTCTGGTGTACTGGAAAGAATGCAAGATTTGGTGTCAAGAGAAATAGGTTTAAATAATGATACTGATTTACAAAGGGATACTGTAAGAAAGTTGCACAATCTATTCAAGGTTCAGTTTCCAAATCTGTAAAATGAGTAGAATAATTGCACTACTTACCTAACAAGAGTTTTTACAGAAAAAACTTTGTAAAACTATTTATTTATACCAAGTATACAAACTATATACCATGGGATACCCAAGATTTTTATTACATGCAATTCTGGTTTAATACTCCATAAAATAAAGATTCCACATTAGGAAAAAAAAATGTGAAATGTCTTTATTTAGAGAGATATTACATCTTCTTTATAAAGTCTAAATTTAAAATCTCATGATTTGAAATATACAGAACCCCTTAAAAATCATAACTGTTTTCAAACATCAAAACTTGGAAAAAATTATTTTCTACTGATACCTAAAACCATCATCTGACAATCAAACAAGGTTTTCATAAGTTCTTTTAGTACTTTAAAATTTAAATATACCTGTAATTTAGGTTAAAGATATATATGGGGAAAGAAATCTGTAAATAATAATAAAAGGCAAATTTTTTATGTTTAAACACAAATTATAATAAAACATAAAACATTTGTTTCATTTCAGAAAATGAGATGAGACAAATGAAAAATAATTACTATACAGAAAATGAATATTTCCATGTATAAGGAAATTTGCTCTTAATTGCAAGAAAATTCAATACTAACACTGATCAGATTGTTTCTGCCATGCCTTGTACTCCAATATTTAAAGTTCAAAAGTTAATGAGTAATTCATGAAGATCTGCTAAAAACTGACCTAAAAAAAATTTCACTTTAAGTAGATTTATTATACTAATTATTAAAAGAATAAATAAATAAAGAATAAAGTCATTCTTGTTCAAATATCAGTCCTCAACTACATGGATGCCCTTTGGAAACTTTATCCTCAAGGTGCAGAAACTGAATATATTTTCTTTAGAGTATAAAATAATTTCCAACAAAAAGATTAACAGCTATTGAACATTAAAAGGTTGGTGAAATGTTACAAATTTACACATCCATACATGTTACCAAGGGAGTTGCAAAAAAACTCTAGAGTAGTCCTACAAAGAACCAAAAATCACCTTGATCCTTTACATGTCTTCGTAAAATAATTTTCATTTGCTTATCTCACACAGATATATCTATATCTACATTTATATCTATATCTAAAACTATGACCGGGTCAAATTCCAAGTAGTCATATGTAGTAGAGTATAATCCAAATAAAAATATACTTACTAATTAAAATTAGATTTACAAAACACACTAAAGTTGCAAACATTATTTCATCAGAAAAACGCTTCATCACTAACCAATTAAAAAAATGAGTAATAGTGATTTACAATATATGACAGTAATTCCTAGTCTTTGTCCACAAAAGTAAAACATTCAGATTTCTAAATGATAAGAGAAAGTGTTTTATTTATTCCTTCATCTTGCCCACTAATAACCAACATTTTGTAACGGTAATTTTATCTTTGAAGAACAACTAATTGTGGTTAAAGTAATTTTGGATACACAAAACAATAACATTTTGGGGAAAGAGCCTCCAAATGATTCTATACTCTTGCCAGTCAGCGAGTTGCCAACTACTGCCCTCTTTTTCCTGCTAAGTGTAAGGGCAAGAAATATAATTTTGTAAGCTCTTAGCATGCAACACATATAAACCCTGGGGAATTTAGTCTAAGAACCACAATCAACCCTCCTTACAAAGAGAAAATTTCATAAAACATGAAATTAGCTTGATTTAAAATAAAACAACAAAAGCTTACACCTTAAAAATGCAAGCATGCCAAACATTTGATAAATTATAATAGGCTCATTTTGGCAGCAAATTTGTAAATGCACTGACATAATTTTTATTAACAGGAACGATAATCATATTATAACAAAAACAGGTTTTAGAGGGTTTGTAATGAATAATTTCTGTAAAATGGTATTTTTCTTTTAAAATATTTAACTGTAATAACTTGAATTTAGGTTACAGACTCACTTTGAAAAATGCAGTCATTTAATTATTATCAAAATAGTATAGAGTTTAAGATATTGAAAAAAATTACTCAATTGAATTTAACATTTTAGGTGCCAACAGAATGTAAATTTACTACACTTTTAAAGTAATTTGTTGCTAAACAACTTTTGTTATTAACTCACCATAAAAAATAATTTATGGGTGGATACACATAAAATGTCACTATTTCATCAAAATACAAGAGGACGATGTCAGAAATGAGAAAAAACTTTTCCAACTTAATGCATGTATTATAGATAATATCTATGAAAAATGAAAAATTCACCTTCATATCGATCATTCCCTTATTCTTACCTTGACAAATACAATAAATTCAACTTAAAACTTACTGTCGTCAAACACCCCAGCATTAGCAAGTAATAAAGTGATGATTTTAGGGTCTTTTTCAAGTTGCATGACGTGCTTGCTTTCATTTGACAGAAGAGTGCATACATTAATAGCAAAGTCCACTTCATTTGGGAGTCCAGATAACAGGGAAAGCACCAATTTATTATAATCATTTGGCGAATTGAAGTCCATAGAGAGCCCATAGCTTTGACGAAGATAATCTACCAAAGATATAAAATAGTAAAAAACAAAAGAAACCAATTACTCATATGTGTCATGGACAGACTACTACTTCAAATAATGCCCTAAATTTTATTTGTAGCTTTTTATTTGTAGTATTTGAATAATTCTTTTTAAAAATTTCTTTTTAAAAGAAAAAAAGGTCAAACTTTGTTTTAAAACACATTAACCAGAACTGTATGGGTTCAACCTTGTAAAATCTTAAAATTCATTTTTCTTAATCTAAAGATTATGCATCAATCATCTATGATTTCATCAAAGTAAGTACTTCTTCTTCCAGTGCCAAAGATAGCAATACCTCTCTCTACTCAAATAGGTGCTTTGGGTGAATTGCTGAAGGCCCCCAAACATACCACCTAGCAGCCAACCAAATGGAGATGAGACTTTCTGAAGTAAGTTAGGCTGATCATTATGAAACAATCTGTCTTTCACTATGCCCACAGGCTTTCCAGCTTAAGATCTGCTGGCACTGACTTCGAGAACCTCAGGACACCACCACATGCTGCCCTACATAATTATTAAAATATAGAAAAATGCACATTCACTATAGAATACTGTTTATATTTGGGGGATTTAAGCTTTACTGAGCCATGATTCAAAATTTATATACATTGCTCATTTTAATACAGAATAATTTCATATTGTTATAAGTTTATCCATATAAACCTAACTACATTTACCTGAAGCTGTTTCTTGTAATTGGCTACTTAACGGTAGAGTTAGTAAAGTTAGTAAATCTGTAACCAATGCTCCAGTACAACTGAATTTATGAGCTTAACAAAAAGGTTTAGTGTTTGTAAATATTTCTTGCTTATGCTATTCCCCCTAATTTTATATAATATTTTATTAATTTTAAAAACTCCTCAACTTCAGTTCAAAAAAATCTTATTGCCAGATCCTGCACCTAGTGCAAGGTAAAGCCTTAGCAGCTGGGTAAGGGAGGGGAGGGCATGAGTAGTGGAAAACAGATACAATAAGGAGAAGTGATTAAATAGGAAATATGGGAGGGAAGGAAGAGATAACAGAGAAAGAACAAATAAGGGAGGAAGAACAAGGAGAAAGAGAAAAAGAGGAGAAAGATATGTACAAAAAGGAAAAGGAGAAAGAAGGAAGGAAAAAAAGTTGTGAAAGAAAGGACAGAAAAGAAAAGTTGGGAGAGGAAGGAAGGAAGGAAGGAAGGAAGGAAGGAAGGAAGGAAGGAAGGAAGGAAGTTAGGAAGGAAGGAAGGAGAGATCACAAAAGCACATTAAAATGTGGATGACAAAATTTTAAAAAATATTTTGACTAAAAGATGAGATATCAACCATCACAAAACATCAAGTAAGAGAGGTAAGCAATTTTACTTTTAAGATGGGTGCCTAAATAGACCCTACCCTGAACAAATAAAAAAGCTCTAAGAATGTCTCCAATGACATCTTTTTCAAGATATGTATTATAACAGAGTAATAAAGGATAAAAAAACAGTCTTCACAAAACAGAAAAGCTGATTGTATAAAATCATGTCAAATTTCTTAAATTTGAATAAAAAATGCTTATGAAAACTCTGAATGGTAACAAGAGAAATATCCCCAAACTAAGATATACTGGAATAAATAGATTTAAAATAGGATGAAATTCTATTTCAATACAAAAATAAACATTAATTTATGATAGGAAACCAAGTGTAATAAAGATTTATTTTTAATAGTACTCTATATATTACTATACCTGCTTAAAGATACCTCTTAGAAACAGTTTAATTATCAACAAATTCAACATGTGAATTTAAAATTGCTCGGCTATCGAAGAATAAGATATGAGATGCTCACTAAAAAGTTGTCAAATTTAATATGATTCCTCTTTTGTGGAGTTGGGACCTATAATTTCAACAGTATAGAGGGCACCCAGGTGAAGAAACACCCTCTACTGTTAAGCAATTATTCTGCAGCTCATATGCTTAGAAAGCTGCCTATAGCACCAAGAAGTTATATGACCTGTTCAGGGTCAAACAGGGAGGACCTTAACTTTTCTTCACTACACCATACTGTTTCTCAATACATTCCTATATTAATGAATTTGCTAAAGCCTTCATTAATATTGAAACACTTGAGTTTCTTTCATCAACTTGAGTTTGGAAAAGGCCTAGGATTACCAAGGTAGGTGAGGTAAAAAAAAATATGTCTGTTTTCAGAAGAAAACTAATTTATTAAGAGGGAGTAATTATAAATTTGTATTTGTGGGCAATTCATAGATTTTTCTCCAGGCCTCCACTTAAAGTTAATTTGATCCATTCTTCTCTAAATAAGGCCAATCAGCTGAACCTAGTGAACTTACTTCTTTTTTTTACTCACTTTAAAGCAAAACAGGTAATTTTTTCAGGAACACTTATCTGTTTGGTTTCTGAGATCATGAGATAATAATTCTTTTCCAATAAATCCTGAATGATTATACTGGATATATTCTTTATCAAGAGTCTTTTTGTGGGAAACCATGTCTCAAAAAGAAAAACAGGTGTTTTAAATACTTTATATACAAAATACATTTCTAAAATTACAATTCCATCAATTAAGTATGTTCACAGAAGCTGAAATATAGAATGGACAGATGAGGTACCCTGGGAATGAAAAATATATTTTAAATTTTATTTTAGAAAAACGGTAATTTTAACCACTTTCTATACTATACTGTTCTGGACACTAATAACTACTAAAGAACTGGACAAACCTAGTTAATTACTCTCTTTGTGTCTTGCTTTCCTCGTACATAAAATGAAGGCCTGATGCTAAAAAATTTATCAGGTATCTTCCACTTCTAAAATTCTATAATTTTAAATAACTAATTTGAAATATTTGACTTTCACAATGTCAAGTCTGAAGAAGCTACCCATAAACAAATTCTCATGGGATCATAGCATTGGATAACAGCAGCAGGAAGAAACAGAGGCGACACGAAATGTATGAGAAAATAACTGCTTTCATAATGACTCTGTGTGTGTGTGTGTGTGTGTGTGTGTGTGTGAAATTATAAAGGAAAAAAGAGAAGAAGAGGAGAAAGAAGAACCAAGAAGAACTGGGAGGTAGATGCTATTAATATCCCTATTTTATAGATGAGGAAACTGAAGCTTACACATTAGCTGTCTAAGGCACGAATTGAACCTCAACCTTCCACATTACCTACCTAAATACTTTATAGTAAAAAAATTTATAACATAAATTAATCAGAACTGGAGAAGGCAATTTAACCAACTTTTACAGATTTTTTTTTTATTTAGTCCTATAATTTTTTCAGCTCAGGGGATTCCCAGTATTGCACAGCCTTCACAATCTAGATCATTAACTTCTATGTAACTTCTATGTAAATCTAATAAGGTAGATTGAGGCATTAAAAAATTAAGTGATCTGACCATGAGCAATTTGAAATCAAGTATTTCTAAATAGAAGGCCATTCGTCTATCAATGAGAAAGCCAACAAGCATTTCTCAAACACTTAGTATATATCCCAAGCATTGTGCTAAGCACAGAAGACAGAAAGAAAAGAAGTAAAACTAATCTCTGCCCTCCAGAACTTAAATTCTGGGGATAACAGCACTTAATTCCCAAAGTGGCTGAGAGAATAAAATGAGAGCTTAATCCTGTGCCTATCAGAAACAGTTGCTGAATAAAGCTAGCAATGATGACTGTCATCATTATCATTAGTATTACAACTATTACTACTTAGGTAACATATACATAAATAGATATAAAGAAAACTGCACTAAAACTTTAAAATTTTAATAGCTTAAAATTGTGCTAAGAATTCTGGCAGAGCCTAGATATAATATACATATAAGTGCCTTGATTTAAAAAAGAAAATTACTTATTCACTTATTCAAGAGAAAACAGGTAATAAAAAAAACTCTGCTCTGTCAACTTTATTCTCTATTATAATGTCTGTCTGTTATAATTAAAATGAAAGCTAGGAATCTTCCACTATTTTCCTTTGCACCAAGCAAGAAATGGAATCAAAAGTTAGTTTTATATAAAAGTAACTTTCTAAATAGGTGGATTATCTTTGTGGTGAGATGCTCTGATTCCCTCTGGAAATAAATTACTGCTGTTTCTTCAAATCCAACTCATACTACCATTAGTATAAATTTGGTAAGTCACAGTGTCTGTTGAAAATCTATGCATACACCTACACACACAAGACAGACCCTGGAAAGAAAAAAAAAGACTAGAAGTAGGGTTAATATCTGAGACCAAGGAGGAATCCCTTCCAAGTAATGCCTCAAATCACAACATTATATCTGCTTGTGTTTTAGAAAGATTATCTCCTTAGGTTCCCCATTCTATTATTTTGTTCTTCATGCTATTTTTAAAATCCCAATGGTGTTTTTCTCTTTCTAGGTTGTTTGTCCTTTTTCTTCCCAGGATAACTTATTTTCTTATTTCTGCTTTCCTAAGTAGCTTTGTTTATTAGGGCTGGGGTTAGTTTAGATTGGAATTCTTGAATACTAAAGTTGAAGATAACACATAGAGATTGATGCCCCATAGCATAACTCTCTTGTGTTTTTGGAGTATGGGGTGCTTGCAGACAGCATAATCAGCTTGCTTATGTTTTATTTTGTTTCTGTTAAGAATTCTTTAAATGCTTCTCTTTTATTGAAGGTTGTGTCATTTTTCATTGATCATTCACAAAGTACATCACCTTGTGTTTAATCTTGGTATACTTTGCTTTATACAACACACTATTCCATACCCTCTTGCAGTACCTGGTCAGTACAGACTAGTCCCAAATTTCCTTTCCTTTATAAGTGAAGATCTTTCTCCTGGTCTCTTGTATAATTTGTTGATATGTCTTGAACTTTGCTGTACAGGGTTCCCCCCATCAGGAAATCAATGGATTCTTTTGACTGGCACTTTGTTCAGAAGTTCTGGGCAGTTTTCTTGTATTACAATGTATATTATGGTGTTCAAGTTCTTTGATTTCTCATATTCTTCTGGGAAATCTATGATTGTTCAATTGTCTCTACAAACCTTACCTTTGAGATCAACATGTTTTACTTGTATAAAGATCATGTGTTCTTTTAAAGTTATTGGGTTTTTTGCTTCACTTTTGTGTATCTGTAGTTCCAATAAAGTGTTTATCTTTCATTTCTTTGGAGACACTTGCCATCATGGATTCAAAATTTCCTATTCTGCCAATTAGTTCTACTATGAAGAACATAAATTGTACTCTTCATTTTCAGGAATAACCTGCTGTGGTTTCATGCCCTCTTGGGAATCCTTAGAGTCCTCTGCCTCATCAGTTGCTGGTTCAATTTCCTTTGTTTTGCAATATTTATTCAGTGTTGTTTGGACTCCTTTAAATGTCTTGGTAGCCATTTTCACTTCTCTTTTAATATCTTTCCTGTTTATTTATCTGCTTGTACTCAAAGTTTTTAACTGAGTTTTATTCTTTCTGAGATTTTTGGTAATTTTGGTATTTTTTCTATATATTCCCCTATTGCCACTTTCTCCTTCCTGTCAGATGGCAAAAAAGCTGTCTCTGAATCTTCCCACAAGGGGTAATCCATTATTCATCATCTTGAGTACTTGTCCCAAGTGACTTCTGGGACCATAACTGGTCCGAGGTAGATGTCAATCTCCTTTTCTTTGAACATGATATAGACCCAATGCATGTTGGCACTTTGACCCAGTTCTTTCTCTTCTTTAAAATGTGGCACAATTCCTCAATTGATAAATGGTCAAAGGATATGAACAAGCAATTTTCAGAGGGAAAAACTAAAGATTTCTATTAATCATATGAAAAAATGTTCTAAATCACTAATGATTAGAGAGATGCAAATCAAAACAACTCTGAGATACCACATCACACCTCTCAGATTGGCTAACATGACAGAACAGTTAGATGATAAATGCCGGAGAAAGTGTGGGAGAGTTGGAACACTAATTCATTGTTGGTGGAGCTGTGAGCTGATCCAACCATTCTGGAGAGCAATGTGCAACTGTTACCAAAGGGCTACAAAAATGTGCATACCCTTTGACCCAGCAATACCACTTCTAGGACTGTATCCCCAAGAGATCATAAAAATGGGAAAGGGTCCAACATGTACAAAAATATTTTTAGCGGGGGGTGAGGGGGAGCCAAGATGATGAAGTAGAAAGATGCATACACTCTAGTGCTTCCCCCACAACCCACAAAATACCAGTAAAAAATGAATCTCAATAAATTCTAGAGCAGCAGAAGCCACAGAACAACAGAGAGAAAGAGATTTCCAGTCAAAGGTAACCTAGAAGGCCCAAAGGAAAGGTCTGTCCCACAGTACACTGAGCAGAGCAGAGCCCAGCCCTGGCTGCAGGGCATGAGGAGGAACAGGACCTGACCAGGCCTCCAGGGCAGAATCCCCAGCATGGAGGGGCCCAGATCCCTCAACCCACAAGCAACAAAGAAAGTTTCAAAGGTCAGTGTGGGAGGGCTTCCCCCACTGGGTGAAAGCAGGGTCCCCCCAGCACTGGCCCCAGGCAGCAGGAGAGGCGATAGGAGTAGCAGCAGCAGACAGCGGGCTGCTGTGGTGGCTGCCAGAAGCAGCCTGAGTCCACAGTCCCAGGGGCTCAGAAATTACCTTGAAATTGCCCAGGGAAGCAAACCTTAGCCCTCAGTGGCACCCTGACCCCACCCAAAGCCCCTGGGGAAATTGAGCAGATGATCTGAATCTCAGCCCTGAGCACGGTCCTGGGGGGAGGCGGGGCACCAGGACCCTCCTCTTGACAAAGTATTCAGAAGTCAAGAAACTGGCTGGGAAAATGCCTGAAAAAGGGAAAAAAAATAAGACCATAGAATGTTACTTTCTTGGTGAACAGCTATCTCCTTCCATCCCTTCAGATGAGGAAGAACAATGCATACTGTCAGGGGAAGTCAAAGCTTCTCCCTTCAGTACCTTGAAAATGAATATGAAATGGGTTCAGATCATAGAAGTACTTGAAAAGTGAATCAGCAGCTTGCTAAAGGAAAACCAAAAAAAATGCTAAAGAAAATAACACCTTTAAAAATAGGCTAACTCAATTGGAAAAAGAGGTCCAAAAAGCCAGTGAGGGGAAGAGGGCTTTAAAAAGCAGAATTAGCCAAATGGAAAAGGAGGTCCAAAAGCTCACTGAACAAAATAGTTCTTTAAAAATGAGAGTGGAGTTCAGGAAAGCTAATGACTATGAGATAAACCAAGGTTAGAAAACAAAACCAAAAAGATTGAAAAAATAGAAGATGATGTGAAACATCTCACTGGAAAAACAACTGACCTGGAAAATAGATCCAGGAGAGACAATTTAAAATTATGGGACTACCTGAAAGCAATGATCAAAAAAAGAGCCTAGACATTATCTTTCATGAAATTATCAATGAAAACTGCCCTGATATTCTAGAACCAGAGGGCAAAAGAAACATTAAAAGAATCCACCAATCACCTCCTGAAAGAGACCTGAAAAGGGAAACTCCTAGGAATATTGTGGCCAAATTTCAGAGTTCCCAGGTCAAGGAGAAAATACTGCAAGCAGCTAGAAAGAAACAATTCAAATATTGTGGAAATACAATCAGGATAACACAGGATCTGGCAGCTTCTACATTAAGGAATCAAAGGGCTTGGAATAGGATATTCCAGAAGTCAAAGGAACTAGGATTAAAACCAAGAATCACCTACCCAGCAAAACCAAGTATAATAGTTCAAGGGAAAAAAATGATCATTCAATGATACAGAGGACTTTCAAGCATTCATGATGAAAAGACTAGAACTGCATAAAAATTTAACACAAGAATCAAGAGAAGCATGAAAAGGTAAACAGGAAAGAGAAATCATAAAGGACTTTCTAAAGCTGAACTGTTTACATTCCTACATGGAAAGAGATGATATCCATAAAAAAATAAAATAAAATTAAGAGGTGAGAGAGGAAAATATTGGGAGGAGAAAGGGAGAAATGGAATGGGGCAGACTTTCACTCATAGAAGATATAAGAAAAATCTTTTTCAATCCAGGAGAAAAGAGAGGAGGTGAGAGGGGAAAAGTAAAGCTTACTTTCTTCACATATGGCTTAAAGAGGGAATAACATGCTCACTAAATTTGGTATGAAAATCTATCTTACACTACAGGAAAGTAGGGAAGAAGGGGACAAGTGGGTGAGGGGGATGATCGAAGAGAGGGCAAATAGAAGGGAGCAACTAGAAGTTAACACTTTTGGGAAGGGACAAGGACAAATGAGAGAACAGAAAAAAAAGAAGGGACAGGGTAGGATGGAGGGCAATATAGTTAGTCAGATACAACATGACTATTATGGAAGTCTGGCAAAATGACACATATATAACCTGTATTGAATTGTTTGCCTTCTCAGTGGGGATGGGTGGGGAGGGAAAGATGGAGAGAAGTTGGTATTCAAAGTATTAGAAACAAATGTTGAGAACTGTTATTGCACACAACTGGGAAATAAGAAATACAGGTAATGAGGTATAGAAATATATCTTCCCTTACAAGAAAAGAGAGAAGATAGAGATAAGGGAAGGGTGAGGTGTGATAGAAGGGAGGGCACATTGAGGGAAGGGGTAATCAGAATGCAAGGTGTTATGGAGTGGAGGGAAGGGAGAGATGGGGAGAAAAATTGGAACTCAAAATTTTGTGGCCATGAATGTTGAAATTTAAAAATAAATAAATAAAACTATTAAAAAAATATTTATAGCAGCCCTGTTTGTGATGGCAAAAACTGGAAATCAAGGGGATGCCAATCAATTGGGGAATGATTGAATAAATTATGGTATATGAATGTAATGGAATGCTATTGTGCTATAAGAAATGATGAATAGGAAGACTTTAGAGAGGCCTGGAAAGACTTATATGATCTGATGCTGAGCAAAAGGAGCAGAACCAGGAGAACTTTGTGCACAGCAACAACCTCAGTGTGAGAGAGTTTTTTCTGGTAGACTTGGAACTTCATTACAATGCAAGGACTTAAAAAAATTCCCCATGGTCTTTTAAGGCAAAATGCCTTCCATACCCAGAGAAAGAACTTTGGAATTCAATTGCAGAATGTAGCAGATCATTTTCTTTTGTATTATGTTTTGCGTCGTTATTTGATTTCTCCCATTCATTTAATTCTTCTACATAATATGACTATAGTGGAAATGTATTTAATAGGAATGTATATATAGAACCTATATAAAATTGTATGCCATCTTGAGGAGGGAAGGGTTAGGTAGCGGGGCAGGAGTGAAAAAAAATAATCTAAGTTATATGGTAGTGATTGCAGAATGCTGAAAACAAATAAAATTAATATAAAAAAATATTTGGCACAGCACTGTTAGAGCAGCATATTATGTCACGCAAACTTCAACTTTGTTTTCCTATACTTCTATCTCCTCTGCATAGAAGATCTGGGGTAGGCAGAATTGCACTCTGTTTATTGCTGCAGAATGGTATGATAATGTCAGGTGAAGACTGTGCTGACCAACACAGTAGCACCAGCACACCAATAACTAAATGGATCCAAGATCACAAGTCCAGGGATCAAATTAGCTCCCCTACAGATCATGGTGGGGTGGTAGCCAGGGGGTACTTAGTGAGGGAGTTAGGGATTACCCTTCTTTGATGTAAAGTCACCTCCCTCTCTAATGATTTCTCGAATTATTTTACTTCTTACACATAATTCTTACTTTTTGGAGTTTTGAGAGTTTGAGGGAATTAGAGAAAATATCTAATCCTCTCTTTTGTTCATCACATGACCCAGAAGCCCAAATCACATAATGTCCTAGGATAATGAGACTAGTTGATTCTAATGTTAAAATCTTTAGGATATGATTAAAAATATATTTTAAATTCTATTACTCACTTTTTGTCAATGTACATGTAATAAATTGGGCCAATGGGAACTTCTACATGGAGAAGATATAGGGAAACAATGTAACCAAAGGCAACAAAAGGGAAACTGTTAACTCATTACCAGCCCCCAGTCTAATCAGAGTGGCTAACTCAATCCCTGGAGTTCATGTTCTGGGATCAATTTAGCTATTAGCTAGTTTGCTGTTGCAGGAGTCTGTGTTGCACACTATTCACTTACCATTACCATACCCTTGTCACTGAAGTTTCTAGGGAGAGAGCTTTTATATAGGCAGAGAGGCTCCGGATAAACTAAGCACGTAGATATAATAGAATGTTTTATAAGACTAAGAGGAGAGGAAAAGATTCAAAAGAGAGATATAGAAAGGGTTGTAAAAATGTAAGCAATAACCAGAAGTCTCTTTGGATCACCTGTCTAATAATCATGGGAACAATCCCCTGATCCCTTCCATTCCTATCCCTACTGTTCCATTTTAGTCCTTGGAATATTATGAACTTCCTTATTTCTGTTCTTGACTGCTTTTGAGACTATGCACACGTCTTACTGGGTTTTAGTTTATCTTTAAAATAAAGGTGCCAGTTTAAACATTTAAATTTCTTTTAGATTTAATATGAGTCTATGGATAAAGACTAATAAATATTTAAATTTAAACAAGGTCTGATTCTGAGTTTCGCTTTATAATCTTGTATATAAACTGCTGATTCAATACCAAAAGAAATCTAGAATAACCATAGTGTTTAAAGGGACCTTAAACATAATCTTGTCCAATCTCCAAAGATAATAGGACTCCTGGTGAAAGGTCACTCAGCCTATTTGGACACTGGAGTAATTGTATTGTTAATGTATTTTTGCATAATGATAAGATCTTTCCCATGCATTAATATGCCCATGCGACCTGCTTGAGTCATATGAGTTTGGTGAGAGAAGCTTGCCAAATGGTTGGAGCAGGAAGGGATGGAGCAGGGCTGATAGGAAGTTGGACAAAGCAGTCAGAGCTGAGGTAGAGATAGGAAAAGCAGGCAGGAAATTATGAGTGCTTGTTTGTAGGAAGGCCCTAGCGGGGGGAAGGCTTGGGGATGACGGTACCCTCTGCATTGTTATTGTGCATAAATTTCTTTGTTGCTATGATGGATTTGGCTTTCTGGTGTTTAAATAAATATTTTGGTTCTGTTTCCCATGTGGAGAGCCTGTTATATTTTGTGGGTCAGAATTACACCAGCATATTCATAGCCATTGTAGGTGCTATGAATAGCACACGTGTGCTACAGTAACGCATTAGAAATTGTTCTTTATATTGAAGCAAATCTTCCTTCCTTTCCACCCCCTACCTATTAGTCCTAATATTTTCCTCTACAATTATATGTACCCTAGACAAGAAATTTTGGTTGCTCTTTTTGTACTATATTGGGCCAAGATTTGATAGTTCTTTATAGAGGTCACAACCACTAGTGATGGGTTTTCTTCAGTTCTGCTTGAATGTGAAAACTGAATTTAACAAGTAGATTGATGCCATTTGACATGAACTCTCTCACCTCCTTCTAGTCTTCATAACTCAGAAAACCAGTTACCCTCTCTACCTCTTCAAATCAATCCTTATTTCTCACTAATTTCAATTCTACCATTATCCCATTCCTCTCTCACCTCTTACAGGTTCTTTCTCCAACTGTCATCTCTCTGCTCTGTTTTGAACCTTTCAATTTTCCCTCACCACTGGCCTCTTCAACTACTAAATATTATTTCCTCATTTGGCTTCTGAGGCACCATACTTTCCTGGTTTTCATTCTACTTCTCAAGAAACTCCTACACTGGGAACTTAACTCTCTTTTTTTAAGGTGAGTGTGGCCTAAAGGTCTGTTCTTAAACCTTTTCTTGCTAATCTTTCCCCTTTGGCAATCTCACTCCCTCCAATGTATTCAAAACATCTATACATATGACCCTTAAATCTTTTATCTCTAACCCTAATATCTAAGTGCACATGAGCAAGGGCCTAAAAGCACATCTACATGTCTCATTAGCATTCCAAATTGAACATTCCACAACCAAGATGTTTCTCTCTCCTGAACCTGCACCTGACCATCACTGTGACTCTCCTATTTCTGTCAGTAGCATCATTGGCTTTTAAAAGCACCAGGTTTTTAAAACTTCCAAGGGATTGTCTTTGGCTGTCTCTGATCACTCATATCCAAACACAAAGTCCTACTGATATCAACCACATCATTTATCAGTCCCATTCTCTACAGTTCCACTGACACCGATATCTATTAAAGGGCAGCACCACTATTTTACTTAGTAATAGTGGTTCTGGTGGAAACACCTCTATAAACTATACTCCAATCCATTCATTTTCTTCAGTAACTTCTATTAGCTCCAAAATCTTGAGTAAATCTTAACTGCCAAATATAAATGCCAAATTCCTGCATTTGCATTCAATACCTTCCATAATCTGGCACAACTTTACCTTTCCACCTTATTTCAAGATATTCTCTCTAGTCTAATCAAACTGTATTATTACATCCAATTAACATGACCTATAATTTCCCATTCTGGTGCCTTTAATGACATTGTTTCCCTATACCAAGGATGCATTCTACCTTACTCCTCGATGCTTCATTAATTCTTACTCATCTTTTAAAGTCCAACTCAAACACTATATTCCTCCAGTCTTTCCTCCATCAGTAATGACCTTTCCCAAACCCTGTTGACTTTACTGTGTCTAAGACATGTGCAATTTTGTGTGCTATAGTTATCTCTGCTTGGTCTTATAACTTTACCAGACTGTAATCTCAACAAGAGCAGGGATGAATATTTAAATTAACCTCAAATGGCACTTTGCTCACAATAAGCACTTAATACATTTGAATACAACAATGTTCAAATTAAATGTGAGAAAGGCTAGAAAATACTCAATGTGGAAAGTAAACATTTGAGAATGATAATACAAGAATATGGGAAATAATAGATCTTTATAATATGTAAAAGATTAATTCTGGTGCCTACATCACGAAAATCTAGGATATTGTGTCATACTGACACTAATCAAAATAATTGGAAGCAATAGTTGGCTCATTTAATGGTTCATTTAAAAAAAGAGAACGTGAAAGAAAAACATAGTATTATCAGTAATTTCTGTTTTTTGAGGGGGTAGGAAGATAGGCAGATGTAAACACTTAATACTTATGACAACAGCATGAGAGGGAACAGAGGCCCATTAATAAAGGAGAATGATGGTGTATGGAATCAAGGTGCAAGGTTATACCAAAGGGTGCTTGTCTATCTTCCACCTTCCCAAAGAATTTCAAAGCTTACTTTTGTTAAGGGAAAGTGAGCGTATTTGGCAAGGTTTATAATGAGAAAACAAACTCCTAAACCACTCTTCCTCTGATATCCTTTAAGATAAATCATTACCTTACTCCAACTCAAGTCAGTTCTACTAACGCCTCACACCCACCCCAAAAGAAAGAATCCTATATTCCACTGTTTAGCAGGCCTGAGTAAAGACCAGCAAACTGTGAAAAGTGTTAAGATCAAGGTCCATATACACAAGGCAGAAACATTCATCTCAACCATGCAGGATAGCAGGAGCTGAGGGAACCCAGATGACAAAAGACATAAATCTGGCCACCATTCAAATTCTAAGCAGAAAACCTGCCTTCCAGAGACCAGAGGCTGAGCTCTTTCTTCCAGGAGACTGGTTCTGTCATAGAACTGCAGAAACATGGTATACAAGATCCCATTGGTGAAAAGAATATAGATATTCTAAATGACTGACTTTCATATATGGTCAGTTAAGAATGCATGCTTTTCTAGTATAAAAGAGTAACTTAGCAAAGATAATCTATCTTCTCTGCTGATAATATATACTCAAAGCAACTTCTGCAAACTATGATTTGGTGCCCTGAATTAAGACTTCTTCAGTAATTAAGAGATAATAGCTACTTTGTAGCCTTTCCCAATTATCCATTCATCATTACATCAAAAACAATTCTTTAGTTTTCCTCAGTTCTACTCACTGTATTCTAACTCCTAAAAATATTCCTCAATAAAATTAAGTTTTGTTGCAATTTCTGAATCATGCTAGACCAAAAGAAGGCAGCAAAACAACACAACTTACAATTCTTAATTCTGGTCCTAGATTCCAGAAGGATGATGCTGTAATGTTAATAGACTAGAAAGATCTCCCCTGCCCATTAATACGCCTAACACATGGAGCCTGTGGTCACATGGAGCTCAGACTGGGAGGAGCTTGCCCAAGGGGATGCCAGGGAGAGGGAGAGAGAGGAAGAAGGAGAGAGAGAGAGAGAGGCAATGCAAGTGCAAGCAGAAAATGAGAGCAGGTAAAGACAAGCAAACTGTGAGTGGGTGGAGGGAGGAATTTGTCTAGCGGAATATTTTTGTTTGTTTGTCTTTTTTTGTGTGTGGAGGCCTGACAAAAAGAAAGTTTAAGAAGCCCTGATTCCTTGGATAAGTACCCTGTTAAATCTTACCTCCTGGTATTCTAATAATGTCCCATAAAAATGTTTTGGTTTTGCCTTTGAGAAGGAGAGTTTATTATTTTGTGTGAATTTATCCCTGGAAATACACATGCATAATCATAGCAGCTGCTATGGACATCACATTGGTATTACAAATGCTGACAGAAAAAGAACATGCAAAAGCTTCTAAACTTATGATTCCAAATATATATTCCCTTAAGTGTTTAGTTGAGACTATGACCTTTTTATCTATTCTATTCTATGACCTTTTGATCACTTTCAGTATCAATTCTGTATCACTAAATGTATATCAAGAATGGAAGAGGAGAGTAGAGAGAAAAGAGATACCCTAGAAACTGATGAAACTGTCTATTAATGTAAGAAGGAATTGTGATTTGTGTAAGAAACAATCATCTAATGAAGAACTCCACCTGGACATTTGTGAATTCAGGAAATAAAGGTTTTTAATTTACCTTCCATGAATGGGTAACCCCAAAGAAAAGGCACACCCTTTAAGACAATTACAAATCCTTTTATTTCTTTCCTGATTTGCATTTCCCTCACCTATTCCCCATTGGCTAGGTATTTCAGGGTTCAAAACCTGTCCAAAACCCTACCCCACGTGGGTCTCTACCTCTGCGTACATTTCCCATTCCCACATTTCAGTGCCCTCAGCCCTCATCTTCATTTTCTTCATACTTTATTTAATAAAAGGATGACAAGTCACAAATACTTTTAATTCTAACTCAGGATGTCTGCATCACTTAGATTTTATGATCTCCATGGCAGGAGAAAGGAATTTTCTCAACTGATAAGAATTAAACTCAGTTTCCTCTATCAACGATAGGGGAACATGAGAAAAATCCCCAATGAAGCTTCATCTGGCCCTTGAAGTTGTTGACACAGCAGAGAAATGAGTTAGGTCAAAAAACTTTCTCTCCAATGCCCCCAATTTGTTTATACACTAAATCCTTCTCCCATCTCCCCCCTCAAACACTGAGGGAGTAATAGTCAAGTGAATTTACTTGGCCTGAGGAGGTATTAAAGAAGCATTAAATGAGACAATCTTTCTCAGTATTTACCCAAAGAAAAAGGATTGTCATGTAGTAAGAGAACATCCAAAACTGAAGTAGCAAGACTGCTCAGCAGAGCACAGGCTAGTATCTACAATTCAGAAGAAAGGAAACCCAAGAAAAATAGACATCTGAATAGGAAATTGAAGTGATAGTGGGAGAAAAGAGCAACTTAGCTGCCCCATTTTTAGTAGGCAAACCATGCTATCTGCAAAGGGGAACAAATGTGGGGGAACTTATGCCTGATAAATCTTAGACTCAAGAAAGAAGCAGCAAAGGCAAGTCCAACGAAAGCCCTGTGAGCAGTGACACTCAAGGCATAGGGGAAAGAATATTCCTTAATTCCCAGCCAACAGTAGCAAATTACCTTTTGATGTAGCATTCATATATAATTTGAAAGGTAGCAATGATATAATGCAATGCTAACATGTAATGAGGAAACCTTGGTGGGAACCCCAGCTCTGTGACTTCCTGGATGTATATGGTCTTGTGCAAGAAAATAACTTTTTCTTTCCATGCCTTAATTTCCTCATCTAAAAAGGGTAGTTCTGAGGATTAAATGAAATGTTATATTGTAAAATGCTACAGAAATGTAAATTACCATATTTAAGTCTAATAAGCTCATTATTACTAGCATACCTCAAAGAAATAATATGGTAAAATAGGATTTTTATAGAACTTTCTTCCATACATACAGGCATAAATTTAGAAGATTACATGTACCTAAAAATCTTCAAACAAAATATACTAATACACGTTCAAACTGCTATAACATTTTCCTTACTGAGGTTGTTTACCTGATACACTATGTTGCTGGTAATTATAGGAAGATGGAATTGCACCAATAGGAAGTTGAGGCTTTGGATTGCCTGGTGGTACCTCATCATCATCCTCCCCAAAGTGATGAACTTTCTCGTACTTTTCTAAATAACTGAAATGGAAAAAGAAAGAGGTAAGATTTTGGACATTTCAAGCATTTTATTTATTTAGCTGCTTTTCCATAAAAATGTCAAAAAGTGAAATAATTTTTAAAAATTCTACTCCCAAAAAGTTTTTAAACAGTGAGGTAAGAAGGAAAATAAAAACTAAAGACACTATCACGTATATAAAAATTGATACATTTTATGGTTATGTATATTTTTAATATGTAATGCATCAACAGATAAAAATGCATAGACATAAAATCTTAAATAAGAAAATATCAACTTCACATGCAAAAATTTTACCTACTATTTTTTATATTATGAAACTATAACCATTAATCCACTGAATAGATTGACCTGAAATTATCCGTATCAAACTCTGATTTAGAACTATGTTCACCATATTTGTGACTCTTTCCCCATTACTATTAAGAAACAAATATCCCTTGCCTGCTGTTTAAGCAACTTCTGGAAAGCATAATCCTCTTCTAACCATAACTACCCAAGGTCTTTAGCATATTAGCAATTACTGAAACCAGAAGGCAGGAGGATATAGACATTTTCTTTTTATCTTCTGATAAGCTAAAATGGAGAAAGGTAAGCTGCCAGTATACCAGGTATATAAATATAACGAAGTGTTACTAAGGGCTTTAAAACAACAACAGCAACAATACTGAGATTAGGAAATAATATAGTGACATAGAAGAGACCACTAAAAGTGGCCCAAAGAAATCAAAAGACAAAATATGTCTGTTTGTGCCTTCTTTGCACAAATATGCCATTAAGAATATAAAAATAAAATCCTTAAGTTCCCGTCAACTCTGGAGCATTTTCAAAGAAGTGTTCTGAAAGAATCTATTTTTGATGAAATGTGAAAAGCTGATAAAGGCAAGGTATGACATGGAAATGAAAGATTAAAACCAACTTTTGAAGGAAGGGGATCCTAAAGTTTGACAATGGACCCCATTAGGTTTTATTTATTGTGTTCAGAATTTTACACTAAGACAAAACCTATCACCCAGGGATATTTTTGCCCTTCTACGTAAAGAATTTAGCAAAAGGTAGAATTTGAGAGGTTATGAAAAACAGTCATATAATTGTGCTAATAGTTAACCTAATATTGAACCAGGTCTACATTCCTGTGATAAATCACACCTGGCCACAATATATGATTCTTATATTGTATTACTTTAATGTCCTTATTAGCATTTGTAATGGTAATGGAAAAGGGAAAATCTTTCCCATTCATTAATAGACCCCTATGACCAGCTTAGATCACATGAAAGTCTAAGTCACATGTGGTAGGAGGACCTTGCTAAACAGGTGGAACAGGAAGGCTGGAGCAGAGCTGGGAGGAAGTTGATCAGTCTAGTCAGTGCTGGGAAGGACACGGGCAGGCAGGCAGGCACAGCTTAGCCTCCTGGGTGTTTGTTTGTGGGAAGGCCCCACTAGGGAGCAGGAAGGCTTGAGAATGACTTTGCCCCCTGCGTTGATAACCTGTCCATGCGTTCATCCTTCGTTGCCGAAGAAGACAATGCCATCAGAGAAATAATGACATGACTTGCACTTGACTTTGTTTTGAGCAAGGGAGGGCTGTGTAGGTCACCAGCCTCACTTCTCCTCCAGAGCCATCTGAATCCAGTCACCAAATATTCATCAGGATGACTGGAGATGACCCAGGATGAGGCAACTGGGGTTATGTGACTTACCCAAGGTCACACAACTAGTGAGTGTGAGGTTTGAACTCAGGTCCTACTGACTCCTGCACTGGTGCTCTATCCACTGCACCACCTAGCTACCCAAATTAGGAACTATATAAGAAAGTTAAAAGAGGAGGTAATGAAGACTGTCATAATGACTGGAAATGCACATTGCATACTATGATACCCTCTTTGCAGTTTCCAAGAGGAATATAATAGGGAAAACAGCTCCTTCTTCTCACAAGCTCCTAGTTTTGACTCTAATAATAGGGGAAATGAGGAATCCTCTTTCAGAGTTATTGGACAATATTTCAGTGAAGTGACATAGGGGACTGGGCAAAAGATAAATTTTCTCAAGAGAGAAGAGTAAATAACCAAAGGATTCAAAGTCAGAATAGAATGACAACAAAACAATAGTTTACTGCTCTACTGAGAGCAGGGGTTGATTTTTTTGGAAGGACAGATGGTATGCCAACTACTAAACTATACAGAATGTACCAAGACTTGATACTAGAAAAAAAGAGAAGTAAGAACTGCCCCATAGATCCTCCTGAGCCCTTTCATCCAAGTTTGTCACACCTTCAGGAAGAGTAGGAAATTGGCCAAGTCCCAGCTCAGATTAAGGAAATAACAGACAGGATTATAGACCCCATATCAATCTGACTGTAAAATGGATCAAATACTGTAACCAAGGCATTAATAGACACAGCGGGGGTGGGGGGGGGGGGTATGTGGAAACCTTGATAAGCTTGAACATGGAACTCCTATCACCATTATGGGACTGGGAGGGGCTGAAATATCAGCCAGACAAATCAAACTAACAATGAAAATTGGACAATTACCTAAGAAAAAATATACTGTAGTAATTACACCCATTCATGAATATGTCACTGGAATAGATATATTGAGATGTATGACTCTAAATCTACCTGCAGGGAGATAGCAATGTGCAGTAAGGATTATAGGAATTAATACAATTTCAGTGGATAAAAAAAAAAATGTACCCAATCACTTTACATGAACCTTTTAGAGTAATTACTTTAAAACAGCACTGTGTGCCAGCTGGACAAGATGAAATTACCAATACTATAAAGGAATATGTTGAGGCAGTAGTGGTGGTCCCTAAAATCACTCGATAGAATAAACCTATCTGGACAGTACGGAAGACAGAAGGGACATAGACAACTGAATAAGGTCACTCCTCCTCCCTTGTATACTGCTGTTCCAGATACCACTACTTTAACAGAAAGGATCCAGGAATATGATGAGGCTTGGTACACAGTTACTGACTGAGCCAATGCTTTCTTTACTATGCCAATAGATTCGAAACAATGGGACCAATTTGCTTTCACTTGGCAGGGCCGACAATACACTTTTCCACACTTGCCACAAGGATATCTGCACAGCCCCACTATTTGTTGCAAGACTGTGGCTGAACAGCTAGATGAATTAGAGCTACCTGATGCATAGCTTAGCCACTATGTAGATGATAGTATGATACAGGGAAAAAAATGTAAAAGACATGGAGAAGAATTTGACAATTTGAAATGAACAATGAAAGCAAAGGGTGAGATTAAAGGGCCAGGTCTTACTACAAAATTTTGGGGTTACAATGGAATAAGGGGCTGTGAGAGACTCTTCTGCAAGCCCAACAAAAGATTCAGATTTTTCCTATCCTCATCAATAAGAGGACAAAAAGTTTATAGGACTATTTGGATACTGAAGACATCACATACCACATCTAGGACAAATTTTGAAATCCCTATATAGGATTACTAGGAAACAAATATGAATTTGATTGGGGATTTGAACAGAGTAAAGCTTTTGAAGAAGCAAAGGCTGCTATACAATTGGCTATAGATTTATGGCCTATGAAAAGTGGAATGAAAATTCCACATGGTGGAATTCCAAGTGACTACAGGATAAATATGCAAACTGGAGTTTATGGCATAAACAACAAAGCCAAAATGTACCCTTAGAATTTCAATCTAGGAAACTCCCTTCATTCTGGAATTCAATATACCCCTTTTGAAAAGCAGTTGTTAGCTGCATATTGGGCTTTGGTAGAGACTGAACAACTGATTTTGGGCCAAGAGGTAATATTAAGACCTGGAATCCCAATTATGGCCTGGGTTAATGATTACTCCAGTTTCTCACAGAATTGGACAGGCTCAAGAGACTAGCATAATTAAATGGAAATGGTATATTCAAAATAGATCTAAAGTAGGCAAAAGTGGAGTTTCTGCTTTAAGGGAATCTACAGCAAACATAGACACAGAAGGAAATGATACACCCCCTAAATCAAAGCAAGAGTTGGTACAGTCCTTGGTAAAATGGAATAAAGGATATGATGGATTAACTGAAAAACAAGAGACATGCATGGTTTACTCATGGGAGAGCAAAACATTTGGGCTCCAAAAGTCAGGACTCTGGAAATTACTGGGATATGTAGAAGTAGTCAATATGCTGAATTTATGGCAGTACATCTATCAAAAAAGAACAAGGAAGACATTGTCATACATTCTCTGATTCATGCTGGGTAGCTAATAGGTTAGCTACACCGATGCCCAAATGGAAAAATTAAAATTGGAAAATTAATGGTAAACAAGTCTAGAGCAAAGAATTATGGGAAGATATATAGAATGTCTTTGGTTACTAATTTGTCATTTTTTCATGTAGATGCTCACTTGGCCTTCACCATGCCAGAACCTGAGTACACCACACATGCTGATTGACTAGCAAAGATTGCTACTCAACATATTGTCCCTGTTCTGACACAAACTGGTAATCCCATACTAGCAAAATGGGTCCATAAAATGTCCAGCCATTTAGGGGTCCAGGCCACAAACCAGTGAGCACAAGACCAAGGAATTAGTATCTCTGATTCACTGTTAAAACAAGTACTAGAGGAATGTTATATATGTCAGTTGGAAAAGGAACGAATTGTTCTTCAGATAGTAACTGTAGAGATACCAAAGGGAAAAGTACCAGCCCGAATTTGGCAAATAAATTATATTGGACCCCTACCCCAAGATAAAGGATACAAATTTATTTGTACTTGTGTTGACACCTGTTCAGGTGTACTAGTGGTTTGTCCCTGAGAGAATGTGACCAAGAGAAACACCTGTGAAACTCTATATATCATAACTCTATGTTATGGAACCCCAGTGCAAATACAAAGTGGCAGTGGGTCTCATTTCAAAGGTAATGAAATGAAGAGATATTGTACATTAAACAACATAGAATGGATATACCATATTCCATATTATCCACAAGCATCTGGGTTAATTGAAAGAATGGATTATTAAAAGAACAGCTAAGGAAGTTAAGTTCTAATAATTCTTATCAATATTGGAAAGATAACTTGTTCACTGATTTGTGTAATTTGAATAGCCCATTAGAAGGAAGTACACCTCTGGCCAGAGTGATGATCCCAAATCTACAAACTTGAAAACAACCAACATATAAGATCCCAAATGTTTACTACTGGACTATGAAGTCAGATTTCCCAGCACCTTATACTGGGACACTTGGTTAAGTAGGACATGTTTTACATTGTTTAGAGGACTCTAGGTTAGACATAAAAGAAATCAGAAAAGTACCTCTTGGAATAGGTTTTAAGAATCCCCAAAAATCATTTTGGACAGATATTACCTAAATGGGGATTAGGAGCTCAAGAAATACATGTATTGGCTGGAGTGAGAGATTCTAATTATCAAGGAGAAATTATTGTGACATTACAAAATTTAGGTGGAGAACTCATACAGTTCTGTAAAAATGAGTAGTTCAAGTGATTCTTATTCCTTGTGAAACAATACCCCTTTTGGAAACTGACCCTCTGTCCAAAATAACTAGCAGAAGAACTGAAGGACTGATTTCGACTGACAGAATAAAATTGGGAACTGAAGGATGGGCAAAAAGGAAGCCAGAGGATGTTCCAAAAGCTGTAGAAATTATAGCACATGTTAAAGATAATACTGTAACTGCTGTCTATTCAGGAAAAGATGATTACCAAATTGTACCCTTAATTCACATAATCTACCATGAATGAAGCTATGATAGTTGGTTCATGGACTCCAAAAGCACAGCTGACCCTCTATCTACTCTGCTTCTGGTTATAGTCTCCATTTTTCTTTTTGGCTTTTGGTCCATTAAATTTGTTCACTAGATTTGTTTTCTGTAGGCTTAGTACCGTCCACCTGCAGATGCCTGATTGCAGAAGCTGATGTCACCCCTTCGTCCACAACTGTGAGGTGTTACCCCTGGACTTGGCATCGACCAAGTTCCAGATGCCAGCTAAAGAAATGACCTCTCAAATAGGACCTCTTGGGGCAAGGACAGCTCTATGTATCATATCAGCAGGAAGTGGCTATGGAGGATGTGACTTTCACTACTTACTCCAAGATTTGGGGCCCCATTCATTCAAGATGTAATGACAGGGTGCTTGTGCTCAAGCTACACACTAAGATGTTGTTTTATGTATTTACTGTGTGATCTCTCTTATACGATTGTAAAGTTCTATTGACACCAGTTGCCTAAGGTATTGTTTTATATGCTTCTTTTCTGTTATCCCTGTTATAATTCTGTTCCTACCTGTTGCCCCACTGAGCAATGCAATAAATATGAAAGATCTTGGGGCTGAATGTAATGGTAATATAAATGGGAAAAAATTTCCCATTCGTAAACAGGCCCATGTGACCTACTTTGATCATATGGAAGCCTAAGTCACATATGGTGGGAGGAACTTGTTGAATGGGTGGAACAGGAAGGGTAGAGCAGAACTGGGAGGAAACTGGTCGGTCTAGGCAGAGCTGGGAAGGAGGCAAGCAGGCACTGATAAGTCTCCTTAGTGTTTCTTTGTCTGTGACAAGGTCTCAGCAGGGGGCAGGGAGGCTTGGAAATGTCTTTGCCCCCTGTGGTGATATCCTATACTGACTTGTTGGTTGCTATGATGGATTTTGCTTTCTGGTTCCAGGATTTGGCTTTCTGAGGTCTAAATAAATATTTTTCTTCTGCCTTCTATATGGAAAATCTGTTATTTTTTGCAATTCAGAACTACACTGGCATATTCACACTCACCACCAGTTCTGTGAATATTGCCTTGGCAATAGAGCATTTCATTTGAAAAACTTTTATTAATAATCAATATTCATTAGGGAAATAGTTTTTTTTCTCAGTCTTGACTCTTGGTGATTTAGGTATTAGCACTGTATTTGTGTCACATAAAAATTTGGTAGAACTCCTCCTTAACTTATTTTTTCAAATAGTTTCTATACGATTGGAATTGATTGTTCCTTAAATTTTGTGTAGAATTTCCTTGTGAATCCATTTGCCCTTGGGTATTTCCTCAGGTAGTACGTTAATGGTTCATTCAATTTTTTTCCTAAGGAAGATGGAGATATCCAAGCATTGTACTTCCACTTTTGTTAACCTGACTAATTTAGGTTTGTAAACATTCATCCACTTCAATTAGATTGTCATATTTATCAGCATATAGTTAAGCTAAATAGTTCCAAATTATACTTCCAATTGTTTTTCATTTTTGTTACAGGCAATTAGGTTTTCTTTTTTTAATCAAATGAATCAATAGTTTATCAATTTTATTGTTGGGTTTTTTTTTTTTTCATAAAACCAGCTTAGAGTTGTATTCCTTACTTCAAAGATTTTCTTATTTTCAATTGTGTTAATCTGTCCTTTCTCTTTCAGGATTTCCAGTTTGGTGTTAAATTGAAGATTTTTGATTTGTTCCTTTTTCAAGTATTTTTTCAGTTGCATAAGCAATTCATTTATCTATTGTTTCTCTATTTTATTGATGTAAGTAAGCATTTAGAAACATAAATTTTCCCCTAAGTACTGCTTTGGCACACCCCACCAATTTTGGTCTTTTTTCTTAAATTTGTCATTCCCTTTAATCAAATTATTGTTCCTGTGATTTGTTCTTTGACCCACTCATTCCTTAGGATTAGATTATATAGTTTTCAATTAATTTTTAATTGATATTATCATGGCTTTTTATGGAATATAATTTTTATTGCATTTTGGTCTCAAAATGATGCATTTAATATTTCGGTGTTTCAGCATTTGGTTGTGAAATTTTTAAGCCCTAACACATCTTCAATTTTTGTGTAGGTACCATTTGCCACTGAGAAAAGTTATGTTCCTTTTCATCTGCATTCAATTGTCTCCAGAGATGTCCATAGCTAATTTTCCTAAAATTCTATTCACCTCCTTTTTTCTTCTTTATTTTGTGGTCAAATTCACTTGAGTTCTGAGAGGGGAAAGTTGAGGTCCTCCACTAGTATTGTTTTACTATTTATTTCATTCAATTCTCTTAACTTCTCCTTTAAAGAATGGATGTCATATGATTTGGTAAAAATATGTTTCGTAATGATATTAGTTCACTGTCCATAGCAAGATATATGTTTCTTCCCTTTGGCTTTTCTTCTTTTTTCATTCTTTTCATTTTCTTTGACTTCCACCTGCCCAATTCTAATTTTTAAGGATTTTCCTCACAGATTCTTTATCTCCCTTTTCATTTGATCAATTGTAATTTTTAAGAAGCTGTTTTCTTCCGTGAATTTTTGTACACCTTTTTCCATTTTTTTGCTTCCTTTACCAAGATATTGACTTTTTTCATAATTTTCTTGCATCATTCTCATTTATTTTACTAGTTTATCTTCTGCTTCTCTTATTTGATTTTTAAAATCCTTTTTTGAGCTCTTCCATGAGTTCTTTTGAGTCCTGCCAACAATTCACATTTTTCTTTGAGACTTTCCATATAGATTTTTTGGAGGGTGGGGGGAACACTGTTATCCTCTTCTAAGTTAGCATTTATCACCTATGTATTCATAATAATTTTCTCTGGTTGGGTTCTTTTGTTTCTTTTTTCTCATTTTCCCAGCCTATTTCTTGATTCTGTGCCTGGCGTGGAGTAGGCACTGTCCTCAGCTTCAGGTTTTTTGTGATGCTATTTTCAGAGCTAGTTTTGTGGGTCTGTAAAGTTTTCAGTTTTTCTCAGGTGGTATGCTTACAGGAAAGGTGTGTTTACTGCTCACCTGGCTGCTTTCCTGATCTATGAGTGACCACAAGAACTCTTTTCTGCCCTGGAACTGTGACCAGGATCCCTGCTCTCCTATGGCTGCCCCCTCAACAGCCTTTTAAGTATTGCACTGCTCACCTCTTGGTGTGAAGAAGGGGCTAGAAAAGGTACCCTTAAAATTATCTGCTTACCCCACACTGGCCTGATTACTGCAGCAGGCAGGGAATCCCACTCTAGGGTTGAAACATACACAAAAATATGTCTAAAAAGGTCTGCAAATATAATTCTACTCACCATCAGTACAAGGAATGTGTCCACATTGATAGACAACACAAAATCCAGCAGACCTGAAAGATGAACAGCTCTTGTTGCAGGAGGACTCAGTAGATATCACATCCAAATAGCAGCCCTGGGTGAAACAGGGCTGGCAAATGAAGGCCAGATCACTGAAGTTGGATACATGTTTTTTCCTGGAATGACTACAGTGAAAGGGAGCACCAAGAAACTGGTAAAGGTTTTGCAATCAAAACTAATTTAGTCAACAAGAGTGCAAGCCTACAAAAGGAGTGAACAACAGGCTCATGACAATGAGAGTGCCACTTCCAAGAAAATGTCATGCCACCACAGTTATGAAGACCTGGAAATCCTTATTAACAAGGGGAAAAATTTATAATTCTGGGTGACTTTGATGCTAGAGGAAGCTCAGATTACCAGACTTGGCAAGAGGTCCTAGGAAGGAATGGTAGGGAGGAATGGAGTTGGAAATAGCAACAGCAATGGTCACTTACTACCGTAGGCTTGTGCATCTCATGACCTTCTCATCACCAACACTGTCTTCTGTTTACCTACACTCAGTAAAAGTTCATGGATGCATCCCTGCAGCAAACACTGGCATTTAAGAGACTATGTGATTTTAAGGAGAAGAGACAGGCAGGATGTGAGAGTGAGGAAGGCAATGTGTGTCACAGGGTGTTGGACTGATCACAGACTTATCCTTGCTAAACTAAATATTCACATTCAACAAAAGCAGCCAAGCCCAAGGCAAAATGACTACCTGAAGAATTAATGTCAACAGATTAGAGCTCTTCTCTGCGCAGCAACAGTTTCTTGCTAACTTGGAGGGAAAGTTGAGGCAAAACACAATCTATTGAGTAATAAAGGAGTGGGTAGCTTTTAGAAATTTGGTGTATAGCAGTGCATTTGCTCATCTGGGTCAGACCATTTACCAATTGGTTTGATGAAAATGATAGGGAAATTGAGAAACTGCTAAATGAAAAACAAGAACTCCACAGGGTTTACCAATTCCATCAAAAGTAAAGTACAGGCAAAATTTAAAGAGATAAAGGAGTCTTGGCTCAGTAAGAAAGTGGATGAAATTCAGTTTTACACCTATAGGAACACTCCAAAGTACTATTAAGCTGAAAGCTATATATGGGTCAAAGATGAATCTCAACTACTCATTGCTGGTAGAGTCACATTAATTGGTTATAAGGATATGATCCTGGAGGGATGGGCCGTTGTATTGTTTAATGTATTTTTTTTTTTATTGCATAATGGGAAGATCTTTCCCATCCCTTAAAAGGCCCACGTGACTTGCTTCAGTCACATGAAGCCTGAGTAACATGAGTCTGTGGTGGGAGGAGCTTGCCAAATGGATGGAGCAGGAAGGAGTGGAGCAGAGCTAAGAGGAAGTTGGACACAGCAATTAGAGCTAAGAGAGAAACAGGAAACTGACAGCGAGGTGTGAGTGTTCATTTATGCCCTAGCAGGGGAAGGCGTGGGGATAGTGGTGTCCCCTGCATTGTTATTGTATATAGTATATACAATATTGTATATTGTATATAGATTTCCTTGTTGCTATGATGTATTTGACTATCTGGTGTTGGGATTTGGCATTCTGGTGTTTAAATAAATGTTTTGGTTCTATTTTCCATGGTGGAGAGTCTGTTGTACTTTGCGAATCAGAATTACACCTGCATATTAACAGCTACCACCATAGGCACTGTGAATATACCACTGGCACTATAGCTGAATGTAGTTTTCTCAAGACACCATCACCAATGCTGAGGCCATCGACCTCAGGTGGAAGAAGGCAGAAAAGAATTCACTTTTATGCTGATAGTGACAATCCAAAGCACCATTATGAGCTCTGAAGACGATTTATGGGCCAAAGACCCATGGTGCACCTCAACTACCCAGTACTGATGGAGCCACATTGATTAGTGATAAGGCCATGATCCTGGAGAGATGGGCTGAACAATTCCATCGTGTTAACAGACTGTCATCGATCAATGCTGAAGTCATTGATCTTTTACCTCATGTGGAAGTCAATCCTTCCCTAGCTGAATTCCCAACTGAAGAAGAGGTTTTGAATGCCATTAGGTCCTTTTACGTACCAAAGTACCTGGTGCTGATTCTATTCCAACTGAGACTTATGTGTTAGAGCATCCACTGCTCATATAAAAGCTGACCGAAATTTTCAGGATCATACAGCAAGAGGAAGCTATCCTCCAAGAGTTCAAGGTCCATCGTCCATATCTATAAAGGCAAAGGAAACAGACTGTCCTATGACAATCACGGCTGGGGGCGGGGGGGAAGATTCCTCTCTCTTAGTCATTGCTGGCAAAATTCTTGCCAGAGTCCTCCATACTAGGCAGATCCTTCACCTAGAAGATGGTCATCTACCTGAGAGTCAGTGTGGCTTCAGAAAGGGCTAAGAAACAGCTGACAGTTGATAGGATGTTTGTTTGCTGTCTGATAACTCTAGGAAAAATGCTAGGAGCAGAACAGAAGTCTGTATATGATATTTGTAGATCTGATCAAAGTCTTTAATACTGTCAGTCGTGAGGGTGAATGGGAAATTACGTTGAAATTTGGTTCCCCAGAGAAATTCATCAACATTGTATGTCAATTTCATGACAGCATGCTTGTCCTGGTTCTGGATAACGAACACTGCTCTTGTGCTTTCCCAGTAACCAATGGTGTTACATAAGGATCTATGCTTGCTCCCATGCTTTTAAGCATGATGTTTTCAGTCATGCTGTCAAATATTTTCAATGAGAATGACTGTGGCAATAAGATTAGCTACCACAAATTGACAATAAATTCTTCAACTTGAAAAGGCTAGAAGCCAAGACCAAAGTGGAGGGAGTGTTGGTACATGATTTTCTGTTTGCTGATGATTGCACATTCAATGCAACCTCTGAAATTGAGATGCAATAAAGTATGCATCAATCCTCTGCTGCTTGTGCTAATTTTGGCCTAACAACACCAAGAAAACAAGGTGCTCCCATTAGCCAACACCACACCATACATATATGGAATCATCAGTTACAGAAATGGAGAAGTTCTGAATGCTGTGTGTAAGTTCACTTACTTTGGCAGTATACCCATTCATAATGAGGTTGAGGCCCACATAGTCAGAGCTAACTCAGTCTTTGGCAGGCTCTGAAGGAAAGTATGGGACAGAAGAGGTATTAGACTGATTACCAAACTGAAGGTCTACAGAACTGTTGTGCTGATCTCATTGTATGCCTGTGAAACCTGGACAGTCTACCAGTGCCATGCCGGGAAACTGAGTGACTCCCACTTGAATTGTCTTTGGAAGATTCTGAAGATCACCTAGCAAAATAAGGTACCAAACAACAAGGTCCTTTCTCGAACTAAACTTCCAGGCATTCAAACTCTGCTTCAGAGAGCACAACTTCATTGGGCTGGCCATATTTGTTCGATTGCAAAATGTACGCTTGCCCAAAAGACTATTTTATGGAGAATTCACACATACAAGCACTCACATGGTGGAAAGAAGAAGCGATACAAGGACACTCTCAAGGTCTCTCTTAAACACTTTGGAACTGATTGTGTGACATGAGAGACACTGGCAGCATGGTATGCCTCATCAGAGAAGGTGATGTGCTCTATGCACAAGGAAGAACTGAGACATTTCTAAGGCAACATAGGATGCACAAATTTAGAAAATCCACCCCAAACTTTCACACAGACTATTTCTATCTGACCTGGGTTCAGTGTCCCAAGCTCAAATCAGTCTGATCAGCCACCTCAGGACACAATGAAACTTGACTCTTGCATAGTGATGTCACTTTGAGCTTCTCTGAGAAAAAAGGACAACACCCAACCAATACTAACTGTCTGACTCTGGGCAAGTAACTTAATCTCTCATTGCACCAAGCAATTCTATAAGAATCCAAGTAGAAAGTCATGCTAAACTGCAATGGTAGAGGGAATTTTCTCAGCCAAGAGAAATATACCAATGAAGTTGCAGTACAACTGGTTTTCTTGGAAATCTTAGAAGTATACATTTTAAAATGTGTACTCAAGTGAGATATGTGCTTTTTTTCCTTGAAAGTTTATATTTTAAAACAAATAGAATGAAGAATTTGCTAATGATAATTAAACATTTATTCAATGTTCAAGGCCTTGAATGATATGGTATTCTTATTTTCTGAGAGTTTTTAATCCTGTAGGGGAAACATGAAGGATACCTTATACATATAAGTATGGGTTTGCATGTAAGTCTGTGACCAGAAGCCATTCCTTGGTAGCTAAATGGTTATAGGATATGAACAGTTCTCAAAAGAAATGCAAAAAAATTAACCAACTTACAAAGAATACTCCAAACTACTACTACTAATAGTAAAGAAATGAAAATCAAAACCTTTAGGCATAACATCACATATCAAGCAAATTTTGCAAAAGCTGACAAAAAATAGTGATTTTGGAGGGGTTATGGAAGATAGGCAAAATTAGTACATCATGGAGCTCTAAATCATTACAATTTTGGAAAGCAATAACAAATTGTCCATACTCTATGATCTAGAGATTTGACACCAAAGCTTATACCCCAAAGGAGAGTATTAATGAAAACAAAGTTCTCACATATAGTAAAATATTTACAGCATCACTTCTGGGATAGCAAAAAACAGGAAGCAAAAGTTTTTGCCCATCAAGTGGAGAATAGCCAAACAAAGTGTGGTATTGTGGAAATACAATCTGGATAACACAGGATTTAGCAGCTTCTACACTAAGGGATTGAAAGGCTTGGAATATGATATTCTAGGAGTCAAAGGATTAAAACCAAGAATCACCTACCCAGCAAAACTGAGTATAATACTTCAGGGGAAAAAAATGGAATTTCAATGAAATAGAGGACTTCCAAGCATTCTTGTTGAAAAGACCCGAGCTGAATAGAAAATATGACTTTCAAATAGAAGAATCAAGAGAAACATGAAAAGGTAACAGGAAAGAGAAGCCTTAAGAACTCACTAAAGTTGAAATGTTTAGATTCCTACATGGAAAGATGTTATTTGAAACTCATGAGACTTTTTTTCAGTATTAGAGTAGTTAGAGTATATACACGCACACACACACACAGGTAGGTGTATATGGGTATGTATGTGTATATTATATATGTGTAAGTATGTATATGTACATGGATGTATGCGTGGGTGTGTCTATGTATATATGTGTATATATGTATGTATGTATATAACTATCTACATATAGACAGAGGGCATAGGGTGAGCTGAATATGAAGGGAGAATACTTAAAAAAATAAAATTTACTGTTGAATGCAATGTTCTAGGAGTAAGAGAAAGGGAGAGGTCGAATGTAGCAAATCATCTCATATAAAAGAGGGAAGAAAGAGCTTTTACAATGGAGGGGAATAGGGGGGAGATGAAAGGAAATAAGTGAGCCTTACTCTCATGGGATTTGGCTTAAGGAGGGAATAACACACACTCGATTGGATATGGAAATCTATTTTGCCCTTCAGGAAGGCATAGGGAAGGGGATAGGAGAGAGAAGATAATAGACGGGACAGCAAATTGGGGAAAGAGATAATCAGAAGCAAACACTATTGTGACTGGACAGGTCAAGGGAGAGAATGGAATAAATGAGGGCAGGATGTGTGTTCATTTTTCATTGCCGAAGAAGACCATGCCATCAGAGAAATAATGGCATGACTTGCACTTGACTTTGTTTTGAGTGAGGGAGGGCTGTGCAGGTCACTAGCCTCACTTCTCCTCCAGAGTCATCTGAATCCAGTGACCAGATATTCATCAGGATCACTGGAGATGACCCAGGATGAGGCAACTGGGGTTAAGTGACTTGCCCAAGGTCACACAGTTAGTTAGTGTGAAATGTCTGAGGTGAGATTTGAACTTGGGTTTTCCTGACTCCTGCACTGGTAATCTAACCACCAAGCTGACCTCCTGAGGAGCAGGATAGGACAGAGGGAAAAGTGATTAATCTTTTACAATATAACCATTATGGAAGAGCTTTGTATTGTTACACATGTATGACCTACACTGAATTGCTTGTTTTCTCAATGAGGGTGGGCGGGGAGGGAGGGAGAGAATATGGAACTCAAAGCTTTAATAATGAATGTTAAGAAATTGTTTTAGCATGCAAATGGAAAGTAAGCTATCCAGGCAATGGAGTATAGAAAACTATTTTGCCCTACATGAAAATAGAGGGGAAGGGGGATGGAAGAAAGGTGGGTAACAAAAAGGAGGCCAGACTGGAGGAAGGGTAGATTCTGTCCTGGGGTGGGGGTGGGGAGATATAGGGAGAAAATTTTGAATTCCAATTCTTGTGGAGGTGTATGTTAAGAACTGAAAAATACATAAATTACATATGAAAAATACTGTTATATGGAATAGTTCTCTGGAAGTAGGAGGTAGAGGGATACCGGGAGAAATTCTGGTGTTGTAAAAAAAAAATTACTTGTAAAAATTAAAAAATTAACTGTAGAGTAATGTAATCCCTAAAAAGTTATTTAGTCACAACCTCCATCTGCCTCAGTTTCCTCCTCTACAAAATAGAGATCTAAACAGCACCTAACCTCCCACCGTGGCTGTGAGGTTCAAATAAAATAGCATCTGTAAAGCACCCTGCAAATCTTAAAGTACTTGATGATGTGCCTAGCATCTCTCTTTAATGATCATCCCATTGCCATTAACCTAGTATAAACCTCTCATTCCTATTCACCTGGCCTATGGCTGTATTCTTCTGACGGTTCTACTCACCTTTGTTCTTATCCTCAATCCCATACATCCTTTGTAATTTCCTAAAGGATCTTCCTTATGTACCACATTCATAAGATTGCTCTTAAACTACTGAATAATGTTCAAACTCTTTGGCATAGGTCAAAGACCTGTGAAAAAGCCCTCCATAATCTAACACCATACTACCTTTACTTAACCTTTTTTCATCCCCTACATGGACTTTAAGCCTCAACCAAACCAGGCCACTCTATTTCCTGAACAATACCTGATATTTCCCACATCTGTGCCTTTGCTTAAATTGTTTCCTATCTTGGGAATGCCCTTGTTCCCAGTCAGCAATCCTTCATGGTTTAGGAATTCACAGTTCATGTTTTAGTATTTCCATTTATTAAACTGTCTCTCTTGTATTTACTTGTACTGATGTAAGCTTGCACCAACGGATTTTCTCTTCAAATTTATTATGTATTTATGTGTTACAAAGGGAGACTATTTCACCTTTTAAAATTAGTGGAAATGAAATTTAAGACAATAAAGTTTAAATTTGATTGCTGAAAATGTCAGAAGATTTTCTATATGGATTCTGAATTATTTCACTCTTGTAAGAAACTTCCAGCTTTGAACTTATGATTCCACAAATCTGGCAATAAGCCTGACTGGACTTAGCTGGACTGATCACCAATAACCAACCTAAATTAGAAATCTTTGTAGCTTGTTGGAACATTTGCCAGAGCTTATAATCTGATAGTATACAAAGAAAAAAAAGATGAATAAAAATCTGTTTCCTAAGAAAACTGTTTAAATTCTTATCTTTAAGAAGAACTACTTAAGAAAGAATTCTTGAAATACCGGCTGTTATACTAAAAAACTTTATTGTGGGCCTGTTTCCAGAATTGTGTATTACACTTATGAAAGTAAATGACAATGAAGAATAAAATACATAATAGACCTCACATTTAATTCTCAAAGGTTATTTTAATTTTTAAATTTATATACAGCTGATGTTCAAATGCAGCAAGCAGCATAACAAAACAATTAATCTATGTCATCAGACTAAGCTGAATGACCTTGATAGTTGCAGGTAATGCCCAAATGAAGATTCAACTTGCCTCGGCTCACAGGATCGTATGTTTAAAGCTGGAAGGGACATTAAAGGTTGTCTAGTCCAAATGGCTTGTTTTGCAGAGAAGAAAAATGAAGCCTAGAGAGGTTAAGGGACTCAAGAGTTGTTTAGTTTGTGCATACCATATAAGATAATCACTAGATTTGCATTCACTATTAGAGCAAATTTGCCATATTATTCTTGCTTTGATTATGATTTTCATATTAAAACGTAAATATATTTATGGGGAAACCTTATTTGAAATTATCCAAAATTCTGGCCCTGTTCTTCACTCTTAACTCACCTGTGTAGAAAACTCAGCCCTAAGGTATGAATGCAAAGCTTAACTCAAATCAAAATAATAAGGGAAAGAGAAATTAGGATGAGGAAGGGAGTTGGGGGGTGGGGGGGAGAGGAGAGGAAATATAAGATGCTATCACAAAAGCTAGAGCTGAAGGATCTGAGCTATTATTCTGGCTCTGCTATTTACTACCTGTAATCTGGCACAAGTCACTTCATCTCTTTGGACCTGAAATTTCCTTAGCTATAAAATGAGGGAGATGGGTTAAATGAATACCAAGGTTCCTCAGATTTTATGAATCTGGTGCAGTCTCACTGGTCTTAGCTAGATTCATTCTCAAATTACTTAGAAATAGTCTAGTCCTACATTAGAAGGCTTTCCAGATTTTCTGACATTCCATAAGGTCACATTTTGTTATACAGAACTACAGTCACTATGAAGGTATGTGAGACTTTGCAGGGAGGGGAGGAAAGGTCAAACTTTTTCCAAACTAAAAGGCAAAAAAGAAAACAAAACAAAACAAAAGTCACCAAAGGTTCCAAACCTAGAAAACATAAGTGTAAATCAACAAGAACTAATGCAAAGAGACAGAAAATCAGTTGTCTAAATTCAACAAGGATTCCCTGCATGAAAAAGGTAATTAAAAGGCATGTAAATTAGCAAATGGTGATGAAACCCCTAGAATTAGAGAGAAGTTTCATACACATCTCAATCCAGAGACATCTAACAATCTCCATTAACTAATGATGATCCATTGTGTTATATCAGAATAACACTAACCATACCTTTCTAGTAAACCCTCACAGAAATAAAAGAATAAGAAAAAAATGTAGTGACATCCCAGGGCACATCATCTACAAATACTGTATTCAAAATAAAATAAATATGCACTTGAAAATTAAATTTAAATATGACTACAGATCAGTCCTAAATTTGATTTAACAAATTCAATCCAGCATATATTTAGTGAGTATTTACTTAATCTATTGGGGTGTATGAGGTGTTCAGGAGGACTAGTACCACCGTCGTGAGGGTTTGCCAAATCCTTTACAAGGCTGCTCATCTACCTTTGATGGCTACCTGCTCACCTAACTCTCACTTTTGGCTCCAAGAAGTTGTAGCATGTGTAGCAGTCAAACGCTAGTAAAACTGTCTCAACAGACAGGTAAAACCAGGTTGAAGGGTAACTGACAGGCCTCAAACCTGTTGGTGAGTTAGCAGATGTCTAATCAAAGCAAGTGAAGATCTCCCCCAGCATAATGAGTGGATGAGAACAATTTGTTCCAGCAGCCATGAAAGCAGCTAAAGCAGGCACTGGTAAAGCACTTAGAGCTTGGTCAGACATCAAAGATACCAAGGCATCCACTGGATCCAATCATGTTAAGGTTTGTCTTGCCACTAGACTTTGATGTCTCAGGAAGAAAGAATGAGGCTAATGACTTTGGGCAACTCTGCCTCCCTTAAATCCAAATTATACACTCGTGATGTCACTAATCCTCTTCAAAAACCAAGGACCAAGATCTGTAAGGACAACAATAATTACTGCTGCTGCTGCTGCTACTGTACCCTCTACAAATAACGTAGGAAAGGTATCATTCTGTCTCTTTATATAATATAAATCCTCAGTCATGCTTCTAAAACATGAGAATAGTTTACAAGATGGAGCTTAGTGCTAACTCTACAGTTATAGTGAAGATCAATAAGTGACACTGATCTGAAAGATACAGGTATACTCTGCATGTGTGTATGTGTGCATACACAACAAATCTTGAAACAAATCTGTTGAACTACATATAAAAGTGGTAATGATGAATATTTGAACCCATCTCAGTTCATGGCTGCTATTTCATTTGCCAAAGTCTTTTATTTTATCAGTTAAATACTTTTAATCTTTTTAAATAATTAAAAATAATTATGAAAACTCTGGAATAGAAAGAACCAGAGGCAGTAATTTTGATTAGACTGATTCTGAAAATAATATATGTTCTTAAAGTCAAGAACTCCTTTCTAGAGAGCAACCTGAGTAGTTCCTATTACAAGTTTAAAACTCAATCTATCTTGCCTATCAATATATATTGAGAAAAATCAGTATAGTGAATAGCTTCTCCAAGAAATGGGGAGGTATATTAATCTATCTATCTATCTGCCTACCTACCTATCTATCCATACATATATGTACATAATATTTATACATAAAAAGGTATGAAATTCCTATCAGGTTTCTTCTTTAATCAAGCATGTATTTGGCTCCAAAATGGTATTTTGGAGACATGCTGAAGCATATTTAAATTGAGAAGTAGTTAGAATACATATGTATGTATATATGTATAACATATTAAATGTCAAAATACGCATCTTATATATTATGTAATACAAAATATATTTTATATACATACAATGTTATATGTAAAACAAAATATTACATGCAAATTATATTATGCAGATTTTATACACATATATATAAAACAGTCTACTTCATAATCTATAATCTACACATAACATATTCTAAATATTTCATAATCTAACTATTGCATAATCCATATAGATTATGCTAGTGTGATCCATGGGGGGGTCACAAAGTGTCAGACACAACTGAATGATGAAACAGCAAAGGTGATAAAAAAGATAAAATGAAACAGTCACTGGTCTTAGCGATCTTAAAAATTTTTTTGGAGGGGACAACTTATACACATCTGAACATAAGATATAAGCAAGGTAACATTGGTTTAGAAATACTGACAGTTCTGCTGAAGGATCTTAAAAAATTCATGCAGGAGGCATGTGAGCTGAGCTTTGAAGGAAACATGAGATTCTAAGAGGCAGAAGAAAAGAAGGAGTGCATTCTAAAAATGGGATGCAACCTGTACAACGATGACATCAAGACAACCAGTTTGGTTAAAAAACAGTGTGTAGAAGAGAAGTAATATATACTAAGTCTGGAAAGGTTAGGTTGATGCCAGACTGCAAGGCTTTAAATGCCAAACAGAGGAGTATGAAATTCATTCTTGAGGAAATAAGGAAGCACTGGAGCTTCCTGAGCAGATACTAGTCTTCACGGTTAATCCTATACCATAGGAATATCATTTTCGCAGCTACGTAAATAGATTGAAGAGGGGAGAGACAGTGGAGACAGAGAGATCAATTAGGAAGATATCACAATATTCCAAGCAGAGTTGATAAGGGTTTGAGGAAGGGTGGAGGTCATATGAATAGAAAAAGGGGACTGAATATATATGAGAGGTTGTAGAAGTAGAATCAAGGAGAAATGACAAAAAACTGTATGAGATAAAAGACCATCTAGGTAAATAATACTAGGATCACAAACCTACATGACTAGAAAACGGTGCCCTTAAGAGAAATAGTGAAATTCAGAAGCGGGTTGTGGGAGAAGAAAGATAATCATTTCTGTTTTGAACATACCAATTTTGAAACGTCTAACAGAAAAACCAGTTGGAAATAGCTGAAAGGCAGTGATGCCATTGGATTAGGATTCAGGAGACAAAATAGGGTTGTAATATAGATCTGGGAGTCATCTGTTTAGAGAAAAATAATTGTACCCATGGAAGCTACTGAGGTCACAGAGAATGTATAGAGAAAAAAAAAGAGGGAAAAAAACAGCTTTATGGTACACATGAAATTAGGAAGCACAGTATCAGTGATGACCCAGCAAAGGAGACTAAAAAGGAATAGGTAAATAAATAGAAAAAGAACCATTACAAAGAACTATATAACAAAAATCCAGAGAGCTTAAGGTATGTAGAAGATAGTCAACAATAATAACTATTACACAAAGTTCAAGAAGGATGAGGACTGAAGAAAGGTCCTTGGATTTAGCAATTAAAATGATCAGTGGGCTAAGAACTCAATAAGAATAAACTGTCTACATTCTAATACTGGAGAATGATACATGTATCCTCTATAAACGCTGAGAGGATTTAATTAGAGAAGGTCCAAGAGTGGTTCTCTTATAACTTGATGTTATGACATCCTGAGAGAGAGGTGAGGACTCTGTAGAAACAGGCATAGATATTTTTGGACATGGCCAATGTAGAAATTTATTTTTTATCTATACATATATGCTTGTAACAGGGATTAGTTTTCTTTTGTTCTTGATGGGGAGGGTGGTGGATTAGAGGAGGAAAGAGGTAGATATTTGCTGATTGAAAAAATATAATTTTTAAAAATCACTGATAGCTTTAGAGTGAGAAAAGTTAAGAGATCATACAGTAGAATGTAAGGGTCAGAGAAGTTAAATAATGTAGGAAGTTAACTCAATAAATACAATAGCTGTTGTTAAAACTTTGGCTGCAAAAGGGATGAGAGACAGCTAGAGTAAAGGAGTAGGGTCAAAAATGGAATTTTTTAAAGGTGGGAAAAACATGGATAGGTTTATAGATTTCAGAGAAAGAACCAACAGACAAGATAAAATGAAAGATTAAAGAAAGAAGTTAGATAATTAAGAGACAGGAAGCCCATGGGATAGTGGAAATCTGACAGAGAAAATGGCATCAAGAGTATAAGTAGAGGGGTTGGCTGGTTGGCTTTGGCAGTGAGAAGGACCACATCTATGGCAGAGGTTTCATTAAAAGATGAGAGAATGGGGCATGATGACAAGGGTTTTCGAAAAAGAGTATGGGACAAGAGTCATCTAAGAATAATGAGATTTGGTTTTCTCAGTAAAATAAGAGACCAAGTCTTTTCTCAAGAAAGTGGAGGAATAGGGGGGGGCGGAGCCAAGATGGCGGAGTAGAAGGACACACATTTACGAGCTCCGAGCCCACAACCCATGGAATTGAGATAAAAGGAGATCCCCATAAATTCTGAATCTCTGCAGGGGGTGCATAAACATAGGGGAAGAGATTTCCGTTCCACTGAACCCTGGAGAGACGTCCCCGGGGTCCATCGCACTCCAGAAAGCGGACCCCACCTCCACCCCTGGCCGCGACCCAGAGAAGCTGACCTGAGCAGACTTCAGAGAGGAAAGCTCCGGGGGAAGCTCCCGCAGCCGGGAAAGTCCCTCCGCCCACAGAAGCTACAGGTCAGTAAGAAAGAACGCTGCGATAGGGGAGGGGAGCGGAGCGTCTCCGTGACTTGGGCCCCCTCGGGAGGAAGCGGCTGCGGCAGAGACGGGGGCAGGAAGCGGCGGAGGCAGAGGCGTGGGCGGGCGGCTGAGGCGGCAGCGGCCCGGGACTCAGGAATCCCCCAGCAGCAGGTAGGATCTTCAATACTGAAGGTCTTTCCAACCTGAGGGAGCCGAGTAGGGGAGACGGCCCTGCCCCCACCCTGCTCTACTGCTGAACGCCTCTGAATAAAACCCCCAAGGGAGCTGGGCACAGCAGGTGGGGCCCCCCACCCCCACGCGCTCCATTCCTGAAAATCTCTGCAGAAAGCCCCTGAGGGCCCAGGATTAGAAGGCGGCCCTGCCCCCACCCTTGCGCCAGAACTAAAGCTTGCCGCGGGAAAGCGCATTTGAATCTCAGAGGCCAAGCACTAGCTGGGCGGATCCAGGCAGGGGTGGAAAGGAATCTCAGAAATCAAGTAACTGGCTGGGAAAATGCCTAGAAAGGGGAAGAAAAATAAGACTTTAGAGAGTTTTTTCCAACAAATGCAAATGATCCCGACCTTCGGATCTGATGGTGAGGACGAGAACGTATTTTTCCCATCAGGGAAAGATGTGGAGGGCGGGGCCTCAGTACCCCAGACACCCCAGGGGGGTGTTGGGTGGGCTCAGGCCTTGGAAGAGCTTAAAAAGGATTTTGAAAAGCAAGTTAGACAGGTGGAGGAAAGACTGGGAAGAGAAATGACAAAGATGCAAGAAGAGTATGAAAAAAAGGTCAATATCTTGGTAAAGGAGACACAAAAAAATGCTGAGGAAATTAACACCTTGAAAAATAGGCTCACTCAATTGGCAAAAGAGGTTCAAAAAGCCAATGAGGAGAAGAATGCATTCAAAAGCAGAATGAGCCAAATGGAAAAAGAGGCTCAAAAGCTCACTGAATTTAATAGTCCTCTCAAAATTAGAATGGAACAGATGGAGTCTAATGACTTTATGAGAAACCAAGAAATCACCAAACAAAACCAAAAGAACGATAAAATGGAAGAGAATGTGAAATATCTCATGGGAAAAACAACTGACCTGGAAAATAGATCAAGGAGAGACAACTTAAAAATTATGGGACTACCTGAAAGCCATGATCAAAAAAGAGCCTAGACATCGTCTTGCATGAAATTATCAAGGAAAACTGCCCTGACATTCTAGGACCAGAGGGCAAAATAAGTATTGAAAGAATCCATCGATCACCACCTGAAAGAGATCCAAAAAGAGAAACTCCTAGGAACATTGTGGCCAAATTCCAGAACTCCCAGCTCAAGGAAAAAATCTTGCAAGCAGCTAGAAAGAAACAATTCCAGTACTGTGGAAATACAATCAGGATAACCCAAGATGTAGCAGCTGCTACATTAAGGGATCGAAGGGCGTGGAATAGGATATTCCAGAAGGCAAAGGAACTAGGACTCAAACCAAGAATCACCTACCCAGCTAAACTGAGTATAATACTTCAAGGGAAAATATGGTCTTTCAATGAAACAGAGGACTTTCAATCATTCTTAATGAAAAGACCAGAGCTGAAAAGAAAATTTGACTTTCAAACACAAGAATGAGAGGAAGCATGCAAAAGTAAACAGCAAGGAGAAGTATTAAGGGACTTACCAGAAATGAACTGTTTGCATTCATACAGGGAAGGACAATATTTCTAACTCTTAAAACTTTTCAGTATCTGGGTGGTTGGTGGGACCACACATACACATGTACACGCATGCACACACATACACACATGCATTCACATGCAGAGACAGAGAGCACAGATTGAACTGAATAGGATGGGACCATACCTTAAAAGAAATTAAGGTAAATGGTGAGAGAGAAATGTAGTGAGAGGAAAGAGGGGGAAATGGAAGGGGGTAACTATATGTCATTTAAGAGGCAGGTAGGAGATGTTTTTTAGTGGAGGGAAAAAGAGGAGAGCTGAGGGAAAAAAAACAAAACAAAACAAAACAAAAAAACAAACAAATAAACAAAAGTTTACCCTCATCACATTTGACTAAACGAAGGAGTGAAATGCACACTCATTTTGGTATGAAAACCTATTTTACAGTATAAGAAAGCGGGGGAGAAGGAGATATTGGGGGGGGATGATGGAAGGGAGGGCAAAGGGAGGAGGGAGTAATTGAAAGTCAATACTTGGGGAGGGACAGGATCAAAGGACAGAAGAGAAACAATGAGGGGCAGGTTAGGAGGGATGGCAATTCAGTTAGTCTTACACAACACGACTATCAGGAAGGTCATTTGCAAAGCTACACAGATATGGCCTATAATGAACTGCCTGCCGTACCAAAGGGAATGGGTGGGGAGGGAGGGATGGGGAGAATTTGGAACTCAAAGTTTTAGGAACAATTGTTTAGTATTGTTGTTGCAACTAGGAAAGAAGACATACAGTTAATGAGGAATAGAAAGTCATCTGGCCCTACAAGAGAAAAGAGAAGATAGAGACAAGGGAAGGGAGGGATGACAGAAGAGAGGACAGATTGGAGATAGGGAAAATTAGATTGCTTGGGGTATTGGGGTGGGGGGAGGGGAGAAAAGGGGAGAAAATTTGGAACCCAAAAATTTGTGAAAATGAATGTAAAAAGCTAAATAAATAAATAAATTAAAAATTAAAAAAAAAAAAAAAAGAAAAAAGAAAGTGGAGGAATAGGAAAACTCCCAGGAGCCAAGATGTTAGAATAAACAAGTCACTCTCACCCTTCCTTGTTGACCTTGAAAAACCCAGAGAATACTGCCCCAGGAAAAGTCCTGGAATACTGGAATCAGCAGAAGGACAGAGTCTTTTAGCTTAGGAGGCTAGAAGGATTTATAGGGAAGGTCCTCCTTGGTGTGGCTAAAGTGAACCAGCACAGGACAGAAGGTGTTCCAGCAAGTCCTTCCACAGTGGATCAGTGGGAGATCCTGAGCTCCAGCATGATGGAACACACAAGCGCCAACATGAGGATACTTGTGTGAATTTCCACAACCAGGGGAATCGGCAGACATCAGCATGGATGGGCATCAACCAAAGGCTGATGCCCCAGAAGATGAGATCAACATTAAAAGCTATGAAAAAGACAATCACAATGAGCAAAAAGCAACACAGAAAATGAAAGATCATAGATTCTTACCGTGGGGATGGGGAAGTTCAAAATATAAATTCAGAAGAAGATAGCACTGAAACTATACCCACATCTAAAACCTCAAAAGGCAATATGACCCCAAAAAGCACTCTGGAAGACCTCAAGAAGGATTGTAAAAATCAAATTATGGTGGTAGAAGGAAAAACTCACCAATTCCTTTAAAAATACAATTAACAAAATAGAAAACAATTCTTAAAAAGTAAAATTGTCCAAATGCAAAAGCAAATACAAAAATTAACTGAAGAAAACAATTAGTTAAAATTAGAACTGGAAAAATAGAAGCTAATGAGGCACTGAGAATCAATCAAACAAAATCAAAAGAATGAAAAAATAGAAGAAAACATAAAATAACTCTTCGAAAAAACAAATGACCTACAAAATAGTTCCAGAAAAGATAATTTAAGATTAAACTGAAAACCATGACGAAAAAAAAGAGTCTGGACAGTATCTTTCAAGAAATCATCAAGGAAAACTGCCTCAAGGTCCTAGAACCAGAAGGTAAAATAGTCATCAGAAGATTTCACCAGCCACCTCCTAAGAGAGATGCCAAATTGAAAACACCATGGAATATTGTAACCAAATTCCAGAATGATTAGTTCAAGAAGAAACTATTGCAAGCAGCCAGAAAGAAACAATTTAAAAACCAGAACTACAATTAGTATCACATAGGACCTTGAAGCTTCTACATTAAAAGATTAGAGGGTTTAGAATGTGACATTCTATAAGGCAAAGGAGCTTGGATTACAACAAATGATCAACTACTCAGCAAAACTGAGCATAAACTTTCAGGCAAGGAGATGGACATTCAATGAAATAAGGGACTGCAATGGTAAATTAAATAGGAAGATCTTTCCTATCCATTAAGCAGGAGAGGTAAAGCAGGAAGGGTGGAACAGGAAGAGGCAGAACTACAGCAGAACTGAGAGGAAGGTAGTCATGAGAGCAGTCAGAGCTAGGAAGGACGCACGTAAACAGGAAGCAGGCTAGTGTAAGTGAAAGACCTTGTCTGTGATTTTGTTTAAGGTAGCCTGCATATGATTTGTTTAAGGGAGCTGGTTTAGGGAAGTCGAGCAGGATGAAGGCTTGGGGATGGTGTTATTCTCTGCACTGCTAATATATATATAGATCTTTGTTACTAAGATGAATTTGGCCTTCTGATGTCTAAATAATGTTTTGGGTCTCTCTTCCATGTGAAGGGTCTGTCGTATTTCTCAATTCAGAATTGTGCCAGGATATTCATGGCCACAGTAGGCACTGTGAATATCTCACTGGCACTACAGGGACTTCCACACCTTCCTGGTGAAAAAACCTGAGCTCAATTGAAAATCTGATCTTCAAATACAAGACTCAAGAGAGACATAAAAAGGTAAACAGTTGTAAGCTCAAGCAAAGTGAGATTTTTTGTTGTTTTCTCTCTGGAATTCAGTTTCCCAGGCTCACTGAAGACACCTGAATGATTGATCTCCTTTGAATCCTCATAATTTACACCTGTACTGAGTTATGTAGGTTTCAAGCCTACCATCTCTGAGCCCATCAGGGGTCAAGTCTTGTTATGTATACTGGGAAGCTGGTATTTTGCTTTGGGAGCTCACTTAAGAGAAGGAGTTTTTGATTGCCTGGACCAGACTCTGAGTAGCAGCTTTTGAAGAGCCCCCTTGAGGGGAACAAAGATAGCAGAGTAAAAGACTGGACCAATAGAAGTTCTTCCCACCACAGCCCACAAGGCACCTGTAAAAAAATCACTCTAAACAAATTCTAGAGCAGAAGAAGCCACAAAACGATAGAGTAAAAGAGATTTACAGCTCAAGACAGCCCAGAAGGCCAATAGGAAAGGTCTATGGCATGGAGTTTGGGGCACAGCACAGCCCATGGAGTGAAGCTCAGCCTTGTACAAGTGGCACAGCTTAGACAAGACTGGAGCAGGCTTCAGGGCACAGAATCCCAGGTGGTAGCTGTGGCTCCCAGATTACTCAGTCCACAAATGCCAAAGATGGCATGAAAGGTCACTGAGAAAGCTCTTTCACCTGGGTGAGAAGGGAGCAGGGCCCTACCCTAGTCCCAGTCTCAGGTGGCCCCAGGCAGAAGCATCATCCACTTTTGGAACTCTCTATCCAAAGACCCTGGGGAAATTGAGCAGCTGACCTGGATCTCAACCCTGAGTGGTGGTTCTGGCTGAGGAGAAGCAATGGTGTGGTGGAGCTGGGGGAGACTCTGAAGAGGGAATTCTACTTGCAAGATCCTGGGCAGAAAAACTTGTGGTTGCTCCCAGACCACAGCACAGGCCAGGAGAGCAGTAAACTCCTCCCTCTTGATTGTGCCACCCTGAAGGAACTGAAACCTTACAGGTACTTAGAGTATTTCCTCCTCTTGACAAAAGACTCAAAAGTCAAGTAACTGCTCGGAAAATGCCCACAAAAGGGACTAAAGAAGATTACTTTCTTGGTGAACAGGTATTTTCTTCCATCCTTTCCAATGAGGAAGAAAAATGCATACCATAATAGGAAGACATAAAAGTCAAGGCTACTGCATCCAAAACCTCCAAAATAAATATGCAATAGTCTCAGGTTAAGGAAGAGCTCAAAAGGGATTTTAAAAATCAAGTAAGAGAGGTGGAGGAAAAATTGGAAAGAGAAATGAGGGTGATGCAAGAAAATCATGAAAAGTGAGTTAGCAGCTTGCTAAAGGAGACCAAAAAACTGCTGAAGAAAATAACAGCTTTAAAAATAGACTAACTCAATTGGAAAAAGAGGTCCAAAAAGAAAATGAGGAGAAGAATGCTTTACAAAGAAGAATTACCCAAATGGAAAAGGAGGTTCAAAAGCTCACTGAAGAAAATAGTTCTTTGAAAATTGGAATGGAGAAGATCGAAGCTAATGACTTTATGAGAAACCAAGAAATTAGAAAACAAAACCAAAAGAATGACAAAATAGAAGGTAATGTGAAATATCTCACTGGAAAAACAACTGGGCTGGAAAATAGATCCAGGAGAGACAATTTAAAAATTATGAGATTACCTGAAAGTCACGATCAAAGAAAGAGCCTAGACATTATCTTTCAGGAAATTATCAAAGAAAACTGCCCTGATATTCTAGAACCAGAGGGTAAAATAAATATTGAAAGAATCCACCAATCACATATGTGTGTGTGTGTGTGTGTGTGTATACACACAGAGAGCACAGGGTAAGCTGAATAGGAAGGGATGATATCTAAAAAAATAAAATTAAGGGGTGAGAGAGGAATATATTGGGAGGAGAAAGGAAGAAATGGAATGGGGCAATTTATCTCTCATAAAGAGGCAAGAAAAAGCTTTTTTAGTGAAGGGGAAAAGGAGGATGGTGAGAGGCAAAAAGTGAAGGTTACTCTCATCACATTTAGCTTAAGGAGGGAATAACATGAACACTTGGGAAAGTAGGGGAGAAGGGGGATAAGTGGGTGGGAGGGATAATAGAAGGGAGGGCATATGAGAGGAGGGAGTAATGAGAAGTAAACACTTTAGGAAAGGGACAAGGTCAAAAGAGAGAATAAAATAAATACGGAGCAGGAAAGGATGGAGGGAAATATAGTTAGTCTTTCACACCATGAATGTTTTGCAAAACTACACATATATAGCCTATAATGAATTACTTGCCTTCTCAGTGGGGATCGGTGGGGAGGGAGGAAAGGTTTTAAAAACAAATGTTAAGACAATTGTAAATTACATGACCAAACAAGAAAATAGAGAACATTACAAAATGCAAATGGATCATTTTGATTACATTAAATTGAAAAGTTTTTGCACAAAGCCTATGCAACCAAGATTTGGAGGGAAGCAGGAAACTGGAAAAGAATTTTTACAATTAGTGTCTCTGATTAAGGCCTCATTTCAAAAATATGTAGAGAACTGAGTCAAATGTACAAGAATACAAGTCATTTTCCCAACTGATAAATGATCAAAGGATATGAACTGGCAGTTTTCAGAGGAAGAAATTAAAGCTATCTATAGTCATATGAGAAAAAAGGCTCTAAATCACTATTGATTAGAGAGATGTAGATCAAAACAACTCTGAGGTAAGACATCACAACAGTCAGACTGGCTAACATGGCAAAAGAGGAAAATGATAAATGTTGGAGAAGATGTGGGAAAGCTGGAACACTAATTCATTGTTGGTGGAGTTGTGAGCTGATTCAACCATTCTGGAGAGCAATTTAGAACTATGCCCAAAGGGATATAAAAATGTGCATATCCTTTGATCCAGTGATACCACTTCTAAGGCTGTATCCCAAAGAGATCATAAAAATGGTAAAAGGGCCATACAAAAATATTTATAGCAGATCTTTCTTGTGATGCTCAAGAACTGGAAATTGAGGGGATGCCTATCAACTGGGGAATGGCTGAACAATTTCTGGCATATGAATGTAATGGAATATAATTGTGTTATAAGAAATGATTAGCACATTTCAGGAAATCCTGGAAAGATTATATGAACTGATGCTGAATTAGTCATGCACATAAGATATTTCAATACAAAGTTAACTATCTCTTTGGGCAGCTAGATGGTGCAGTGGATGGAGTACCAGTGCAGGAGTCAGGAGGACCTGAGTTCAAATCTCACCTCAGACACTAGACACTCACTAGCTGTGTGACCTTGGGCAAGTCACTTAACCCCAATTGCCTCATCCTGGGTCATCTCCAGTCATCCTGATGAATATCTGGGCTCTGGAGGAGAAGTGAGGCTGGTGACCTGCACAGTCCTCCCTCATTCAAAGCAAAGTCAAGTGCAAGTCATGTTATCATTTCTCTGATGGCATGGTCTTCTTCAGCAATGAAGGATGAACACACGCTATCTCTTCACAAACTGCCAAAACTGAAAAGTGAAATTTATAAATTTATTTTTAAATGTTACAAAGAGGTCTTTACACTAAGGAAATGGAATTTTTTTCTCCACTCTCTATTTAAAGTTTAAATGTGTCTTTTCTTTTAATATCAAGCCCTCTGTGGAATATAAAACCAACAACACCAACGCTATGTATTTATTGCTTGCCTGCCTCTCTGCTGCCCTAGTAGACTTTAGAGAGAAATGAATGTGTTTCTAGTATAAACTGCTGTTGCTCTTACTTGACCACCCTAAACTGAGATGGGTACAACTGAAATAATTTAAATTAACTGATGACTCTTAACTAGAGGTATTTCAGTATTTCATATACTTTGATACGATATCAAGATGGCAGGCGAGATGTCCTAATTCTCAGAAAGAGGCAGAGTGAAGCCTGCAGTTTACAGGCCAATAAGTCTGACATCAATTCTTGATAAAATTCTATGATACAAAGTTAAATAGAAGGTTACCAAACATCTAGAAAAGGAAGTAATGATCACAAAGTGCTATATGACTTCATTAGTAACAGCTAAAGCCAGACTACTCTTACTTCCTTTTCCGAAAGCATAGTCAACTGACGGATCACTAGAATGCTATGCATTGAACAGAAAAAAGTCTCTCATGACATATTTGTGGATAAGGTAATCAGATACGGTTAGGACAACAGGTGTATTCACCAACTTGTTTAAAACTGTGATTGCTGGCACGCTGATGGGAGGGTCACCAAAACAGAGGACACTACAGATTTATGCTAAGCAGTCAACAAGCGCCACTTACTCTGCACCCATGAACTGTGCTAAGGACCAAGCACACAAACACAAAAAAGAGGGGGGTGAGGGAGACACGGTGACTACTTTAAAAGAACTCACATTCTAATGGGGGAGACAACATGCCTTAATGACAATATAAGACAATTCTTAGAAAGAAAGGAATAACAGCTCAAGAGACCAGAGGAAAGCTTTTTTGCAGAATGCTGAACTGAGTCCTGGAGGCAGTCAGGAAAGCTGGGAGGGAAAGGTAAAGAGAGAAAACATTCCAGACCCTGGAAATAGCTAGTGAAAATACAAGGGAGTTGGAAGACAAGAGTATCACATATGGGAAAGGCAAGTAGGCCTGTTTCTCACAACCCTAAGAGGTAGGTGCTTTTATGATGCCCATTTTACAGAAAAAGGGACTGAGACAGAGGTTAAATGACTTGCCCAGGAACACATATCTAGTGAGGGTCAATTCAAACTCAGGTCTTCATAACTTGAGCCCTGGCATTCTATCTATCATAACATCTATATTTGCTCCTAGAAGAAACAGAAACCATTGATGTTTATAGAGTACATGGGTGACAAGATCAGGCCTGCACTTGGTAAAATCTCTTTGGCAGCTGAATCTTACTCCTTTTCTGCATAAGCATTTATATCAATAACTTAGATGAGAACATAGATTGCATGCTGGACAAACTATCTGATCAAAGCTAACAAGAATAACATTCAGGATCCAAAAAGATCTCAATAGGCTAGAAGTCGGTACCTTCTACAATAAGATGCAATCTAACGGAGATAAGTGTAAAGACTTAAAGATGAGATTTTTTAAAAAGCAAGTTCTTGCACAGGTTGAGGGAGTAATTTCTCTGAAAAAGATCTGGTATTATCATGAACTACAAGCCCAAAACAAATTAACACTGTGATAAGGCAGGTTTCCCCCTTCCTGCCCCCAAAAGCCTAATGTTATTTTAGGCAGAGGTAAGAGAGGCAAAATGTTCACAAGTAAGAAGATAATATTGTCACTGTACTCTGCCCTCATCAGATTACATTTGAGGAGTTGCACTCAAGTTCTGGGTACCACATTTCAGGAAGGACTACATTGGAGAGGAAGTTCAGAGGAAGGTGAAAGAATAACAAACAGCCTCAAGATTATACAATAAGAAAACTGACTGAAGTAATCAGAGATTTAACTTAAGAGAAGAATGGAAGTTATAAAAGTTGATTTCAAATATTTGACATTTTGGAGAAGATAAGATTTGATGGAACATGAAATGAGATTCTGTCATATAAAAGAGGGAGCAAATATATTCTCTCACAGCCAGGATTTGGCATACTTCTGCTTATTTAACGTAATGGAAGACTGCCCAATAATCAGCATTACCAACAAGTAAAATGGGTTACTTTGGGAGGTAATGGTTTCCTCCTACTGGAGGTCTTCAAACAAAGGCTGGATGGTCATCTATTGAGAGAAAGTATTTTTACTTGTGTAAGTTTTACTAGATGGCCTTTGAGGTAACATCTAAATCTGAGTTTCTCTAATTTTGTGAGATAGGGAAGAATAATGAAATGATAACAATACAATAGAAATTATCATAACAAGTCACATGTAGAAGAAAACCAAGAGAAATTACCAATAATAATTAACTCTACCAGATTCAGTTCTGCTACTTTATTTTCTTAGAACTGTTAAGAGGAGGCAGGTAATTTTCCCTATTATGAGCTCAACAGATACAGGAAAAGGAGAAGTTGCAGACTGAGTTTTGGTGTTTCTCTAACCCACAACATGCTGGCCAAAGAAATGTTTAAGAAATATTATGTAGCGCAGAAAATCAACACAATTTTTCCTTTTTTGGGTATCCTTAAAAAGAAAACTCTAAATATTAAAAGATCTTTTGAAGTTTTTATAACTAAAAGCTCAAGTGGAATTTAGAACTCAAGCGAACTTGGTATTGTCTATGTTGTTAGATAGTTATGATCTGGAAATCTGAACAAAGCATTATGCTAGATAAGTATCATTAATGACTAATTATTGAAAGTTTGCTTTAAAAAGCTAGCAAATCAAGTTGCATTTCTTAAACTTATTTCAAAACAAACTCTTTAAAAACTACCACTGATTTCTGAAGGTGTATTTGATTTAATTTAATTCACTAAATATATATTAACATCTTCGATAAGCAATGCTCAGGGATAAAAAATGATAGATACAGCTAAAAGAAAATAACAAAATAATTATGACAAAATAAAAATAACAATATTGATTTTATATATAGTTATAAGGTTTACAAGGTGCTTTTATACATATTATACTTTTTTTAGATTTTACAACATCCAGAAAGTTGGGTTTAATGATAAGGCCAATTTTATTGAAACTCAGAAAGTTTAAGTAGCTTGTCCTTGCTTACACAACTATTAAGGAACATAACCAAAATTTGGCTCTATAGAGTAGAGATGACTGGAAAGGTATCATTATAAAACAGACCTAAATTGTGAAGAGCATTGAACACCAGGATAAGAAGTTTGTATTTTAGTCTGCATTGAATGCAAACCACAGAAGGTTCCTGAGACAAGAAGTGCATAAGGAAAATTGCTGAGACGGTAGGGAAAGTATAGACCTGAAGTTAAGAAAACTAATTATAACTTGTTACGGTAGTTCAGATGAAAGGCAACAAGGAAGGCGGACTCAAGGTGGGAGCAATGGAAGGATGAAGAAGGAGCATCCAAGAAAAACTGCAGAAATACAATTAAATATATATATATAAATTATATAATACCAAAATACATAAAAACAAAACAGATGCTTGCATTTGATGGAATGGCGAAGGAAGGAAGAAGACAAAAAACTCATCGATTATTATTGAGTTTCATGCATGCATACCTGGGAGAATGATGGAATCACTACCTGAAATAGGAAAGTCAGGAGGAGGGACTGATTTGGGCTTTATGAGCTCAGTTTGGGACAGACTGAGTATGAGGTGACAACGGCAAGAAATCTACGTGATAATAATGTTCAGAAAATTTGGAAATGAAAGACTGGAGAAATATCTGCTAATTTTCTACATACAAGTGATAACTGAAGTCATGGGGGGTAGATTGAATAGCTTAGAGCAGACCTACACAAAAACAGGAGCCAAAATTAAAATAGGCTAAACTTCTTCAGACCCCAGATAGGTTTCAAGCAGCTCATTTTCCAAGTAAAGGTAAAATTAATGATTAAACTATCCTGCAAATTAACCATCTTTTTTTAAAAAAGGGAAATTTCAATTAATATCAATTAACATTTATTACTTAAGATTTTTATTTATCATGAAATCATATTAACGTTAAAAAACTGCTTTGCACTGCAAGTTTCAAGACATTTTTCAGGGTTTTTTTTACTATTTACATTTAGTTAATGGGAGATATTATACTTCTTGTCAGCAATCAGTTTATTGTACTCCAGAATCACGTTTGAAATCAATTTCTTTAGAAATATGAAAATTAACCTTAGGAGTCACCTTATTTTCTGAGTTCATTTTCTTGAAAAACCATCATTGCCCACTGAGATTTTTCAACAATTTGGACGCTTTAATTTGTTTTTCATTGCTGTCCAGTTTTCTTAAGTCAAGATGTTTTGATCTGAAATGGCGAAGACTGTATTCCTTCAGAAAAGCTATTACTTCCTGGCAAACAAGGCACAATATTTTGTCTCTCATGTAAATAAACAAATACCTATTTACCTGCTCCAGACAAACACCCTGTTCTGGTTTGATCTTCCATTTCTTTTTATCACCCATTTTACAGTCACCTCAAGAACCAAAAACATCTCCACAGCAACTGCTCACAGACACAGAAATGCAGAAATGAGTATCTTACCTTGGAGAGAGCACCAGACACTCATGTAACTTGGAGGCTGACCACACAACAAGAGAAGGGAAGAAGCCGTTGCGTGGTTGCCACTCAGAGCAGGCATCAGGTGCATTGGCACATGGCTGCACTCACTCTGTCCCTTTTCAATGCCAATAATGAATGAAAACACAGCGAAAAAGACAGACTCTCACTCCTTTCAGAATAGAGAGAGACTGATGATGTTTGGATGCTGTGGTTCATGTGACAAATAGGAGAGAGTGAACAGTGGCAGCTTATATGCCAAATTACATGACAGGCACAATAGTGACTAGGGGAAGGCAGGTTAAGCAGGGGATGGACAAAGCACTCAGTACACCTTTAATTTCTTTTACATCCTCTACATTTTCGTGGGCCACCTGAAATTCATTGGTAGGTGGTATTTTGTACAGGCCTGGTTTAGAGAAACATGGTGGGAGAGGGAGGAAGATAAAAAAGTTTTAAGGGTTATCCACACTAAGATTTCTGGGAAACAGAAAGGGTACAATCAGGAGAAGAGCAGTGTTGTAGAATTCAAAGAATGCGAGATTATTATGAAGGAAAGAATAGTCAATATCAATTAAAGTAACAGGAGGATCAGGGAAAACGAAGCCTTAAAAATGTACAGTGCATTTCATAAGGTCACTAAAATGATCTTGGAAATATAAGTTACAGCAGAGTAATCGGGTACATAAGAACAAAATTATATATACATACATATATATATATATATATATATATATATATATATATATATATATACCCCCAAAAGGAAACACTCAGATATTCTCACAACACTATTTGATTTTTCAGTTTAAATTCTCAGCTGACTCCACTATTTTTTTTATCACATCCTGAGTTTGATACTGGAAGGTGCTTAATTAAATGCTTCTTGACTGATTCAATGTAGAAACATTAAATAAAATCCTTGCCATATTGCAATGGCTTTAGGCCAAATATTCATTTGATTACAAAATGATTGTTATAAATTTCTGAACACATATAAATCCAAACATTAAGATATAACTTAAAGCCAAGTCTTGTAAGTAACAAGATGGGGGACTACACATTTACTCTGATGCTGTTTGGTGTTGTTCACTTGTATTTGACTCTTCATGACCCCATTTGGGGTTTTCTTGGCAAAGATACTGGAGCGGTTTGCCATAACCTTCTTCAGCTCATTTTACAGATGAGGAATGGGGTAAACAGGGTTAAGTGACTTACCCACAGGGTCAAGTGTGTGAGGCCAAGTTGGAACTCACAAAAATGACTGTTTCTTACTCTAGGCTCAGCCTTTGCTCCACCTAGTCACTCCACTCCGGCCTATGACCTCTCAAATCTCTCCAAATTAGAAATTATCCACCAAAGATAAGAATATCTTAGCTGTTTCCATGGTCTAGGAAACCCAAAATCCAAAAGAAGGGTTAAAAAAACAAACCAGATCAAAACCCATGAACTGATGCTCACTGAACCTGACGTCACTCAGCACCCCTTTCTAACCACTCATTCCTACATTAAGAGCAATTGTGTTATTTATCTTCCTTCTTTCAAGTGCCATGGAGCTCTCCAGTCTTTGGAGGCATATAGCCATGGCCTCCCATGATGAAAAGCTGGGTGCTGCAAAACTCTAAATTGCCTTTGCTGGGGTTGACAACTCTGTATCACCAAGAGAACTGGAGCAAAGACAACTCTGTAATACCAGCAAAGCCAGTGGCATACAACCATGAAAAAACAGACAAGTTTTGTAAAGCTTCAAACTACTGATGTCAGGCCAAATTATTAAGGAATAGAGGGAGCAGAACAGGACTTTTGTGTTAATTTATGTTTGGATGGGGGGAAGGTGAAATGGTACATAGGGACTAGGGCACTGCAGTACTCCTCAAAGCTTGAGAGAAGCATTCACCTAGGGTCCAGTTTTGATCACCCAAAGTCTGCTGGGTCAGAGACCTACACTAATGAACTGTGACTTGCTGAAAGGCTAAGATGCTTTGAGATCCAGACTCCAAGGAAATCAAAATCAGAGGGGATATAGTCAGAAAGTAATGATATAGAAAATAGGAAAGAGGAAGGAGGACCACCAACACAAACTACCAAAGGTTTCAGGAAGAAGAAAACTCAAAAGATCTTGAACATAAAAGAGAAAAACAGCAAATAACAGAAGGAAACAGAGCTGCCACTTCTAATAAATGAACTCAGGCACCTATGAATACATAACTAAAACTAAAATGTTCCAACTATTTGATGAGAGACAGGAAAATAGGGAAGTTAGGAAGAAAATGGAATCAAAATATGCCTTATTGGTTCAAGAAAAGTTTGAGAGCAGAACTTAAGGTCTGCACTAAGGTCTGCACTGGCAAGATAATGGGCAGAACAGAAATAAGCCTCAACAAAGGCGACAGGGTGGGAGAAAGGACAGAAGAACAAAATAGACTGGGAATGCGAATACACAAAAGTAAAGGCAAATCTAGAAGAAAAGCAAAAAACAATAACATAAAAAGAAAATATGCTCAATATACAAGTTTGGAGATTTGATGCTTGAATTGTCTACTTGTCCTTCAACTGACAGCAGAGTAGTTAGAATCCCTGGGATCGCACCTGGGGGAGAGGGAGAATATGAATCCAGGAAGGAGAATTTTAGGTAAATGTAAGGGGGAAAAAAGGTAAGCAGTGGAAGGTATATAGATAAGTGGGGAGAAGGGGAGAGAAAGGGGAAGGGGTCCTATATAGGATAGTGTCCTCTAGGACACCTGCAATAATTGTTATTATTTTGAGAGTGGGACACAATGGAAAAGGGGCATACATGGGGGCAAACCCTACAAAGGAGTGGCAGAAAATGCCTAGAGGGAAAAACCTAGAATGGATACTTTGGAAGCCTTGATTTCATGAGGAAAACAAATAAAAGGAGTGTCAGAAAATGCCTAGAGGGGAAAACCTAGAATGGATACTTTGAGAGTCTTGATTTCATGAGGAAAACAGATAAAAGAAAGAGACCACATAATTACTGGGGTCCTAAATCAGAGGAGGATCTAGAACAGAAAGAGAAGACAAATTTTTGGATCCTTTTTTGGAAAGGGTCTTTAAAAATATTTGAAAAACTACTGAATGGGACTAGTTGAAGGCGAGAAATGAGAGAATCTACTTGATTGAGAGGAAAAAAGAGTGATGGGGAAAAAGTAACAAATAACCAAAACTTCAAAGGGAAAGGGGTAAGAAAAAGAGGAGACTAGGGTGAGGGGAAGAGAGGGCCACCTAAAAATAGAATAAATTAAATTAAGAAATACTACACTTATAGCAGGAAAGGGAAAAAAATCTTACCTTGAAAAAACCCAACATTAGAAACAGAATGAAGACCTAACTTTTAATTATAACTTTTAATGTGAATGGATTAAAATCCAATAACAAGTATAAGAGTGATAGACTGAACAAGAAAACAAAGCTCTAAAATCTATCACTTTTTACTGGATAACTATACTGAAAGTAGCTAACAGTCGAATGAGTGACAAAAATTATTTTCAGGTTTTAAAGAACATTTAAAACAGTTTAGGCTTTGCAGTTTATTCAAACATCTTGTGCTTTGTGGTTGAGAGTTATTTTTTAGGTGAAATGCAAATGCTTTATTTTTAAAATTTAGAAGAATAAATATAAATGGCATGTATTGTTTGATTTGGTTACAGGTTATATGTTATACTTGTTACAGTGACTGATTTTAGGAGTGTTCCAAAGTGTATCTTAAATCATATGCAGCAGTGATTCGGATTGTTTGTCTCCACTGTATCAATGATAGGTATGTACCTTAAAATTCACCAAAGAGATACAGTAAAGAAAGAACATGTGTCTGGCAGGATGCTCCTATAGCAGAAAGAGCACTAGGTTTGGTTCCAGAGGACCTGAGTTCAAATAAACTAACTCTGTTACTGGTGAGCTATGTAATCTTGGGCAAGCCACTTAATCTCTCTAGGACTAGACCAGATTATCTCTAAGTCCCTTCCCAATTTAAATCTTGTGATCCTATTGCAAACTCTTAGTAATAGCAACATGATCAATTTTTCTAAAAGGTGCTACCTTTCTAAAAGTGCCACTTAAAAAGCATATTTTCTTTAAAACAAACAAACAAACAAACTTTGATTTATGGTTATACATGAATAGTGTTTTACCCCATTCATCAGCCCTGGGGAGTAGGAAAAGTACTGCTTTCAGAATTGTTGCCCAGGTGTCATAGACCCATGGTGGTATGAAGCACAGGCCCTGGAGTCTGAAGATGAGGGTACAAATCATGCCTCCCACACTTCTGGTATGACATGCACATTACTTAACCTCCCTGGGTCTCAGTTTCCTTATTGGTATCAGATAGTTACTGAGGTCTCCTCTAGCTCTTGATCTGTGATTGCCATGATCTAGATCCATACGTGTCTAATTCACAGCTGTGGAGAGTTCAGTCTAGTTACCAAGATAACTGGATTGAGGCAGGGAGGTGACTCAGTAGAGAGAATGCTAGACCTGGTCAGACTTTTAATAGCTGTGTGACCCTGGGCAAGTCACTTGACCTCTCTGCCTCATTTTCCCCAGCTGGAAAATGGAGATAAAATATCACCTACCTCCCAGGTTCGTTGTGAGGATCTAATGAGATAATGCAAGTAGAGCACTTCGCAGACTTTAAAGTGCTATGTAAATGTCAGTTATTGATTTTGATGTTCTTCAGTAAGCTAGGCTACATGGAGTAAAAATTTTAAATAGAAACCACGAAAAAAGAAAATCCAAAGTGGCATCTGGCTCCTGACACCTGCTGAAGCTGTTCCTGCCCCTTCCTAGCACAGCCTCTGCTCACTGTTTACCTTGGCTGTAAGCCACCAGAGGAGGCAGCAGAGGCTTCATTGCATTGAAAATCTGGTGAGTGAGCTTCCTTCACCATCCCCCCCAAATCATATTTGTGTCATCTGGATTTTTCACCAGTCTTGGACACAACAGGGCCTTCTCTCTGGTTGATCAAAATTGGTAAAGTTTACTGTGGTTGTCTGTTTTTATTGTGGAGGCTTTTGCAGTATTTCTGTCAAGTGGGACAGATGTGTTAATAAATTTTACTTTGTTCTTAGCTTTGTCAAGTTTGCTGACAGAACACTTGGTTTCTTTGTCAGAATTTATTGGTCTTTTGTTATAACTTTATCCCAGTGCTGCTTGTAGGAATGAATTTCTAAAACTTTGTTAGGTAATACTTTCTGTATGCATTTCTCCATCAAAAATAATAATACTAACAATAACTTTCCTAGATAGTGCTTTCAGCATTTGTTTTGTTTCAGAACGTGTACATACCCTCATGTCTTTGCATTGTTATCTGTTGTAAGCTTTTAACATATTAGTAACACTATTCTATTTGTTGGTATAATCCATAATAAATAATTAAGGTACCACATATCTCCTCATATTTCTAGGTGTTCCACTAGTCATCAATTTTTCTTCAGCATCTATGAATAGACAAGTTTTCTTTTATTATATATTTTCCCCTGTTCTTCCCTGAACCAGGCACACTGTCAGTAGAGATACTTCCCCCGCTGATCTCACGAAGAAGTTTGCTTTGAGTCTCTTCTTTTGTATTATACTTGCTTAAGTCTCTGGAATTTATCCCTTTCCTAAGTTGTAAGCTCTGTTGGGGGCAGGCACCTGGACTGGGTCCCCCAGAAGGCTCCCCCTGCATCCCTCATCCCTACTTAGCATAGGGCTTTGCACAAAGGTACCTAACAAGGATTTGTTGAATTGAATTATTGCTCAAGTAAATGTGATCTGAAAATAACTAAACTAGGCCTTTGGTAGTCAAGTAGATTACCTGTTCTTGGAACTGAAATCTCCAGGTGATAGGACAGATACTTAGGCATACCACAGAGCTTTCTAAATTGAGGCCAATATCTTATGCAGTTCACACTCCTTGTGTGGCATTCTCAGCCTTCCCTGACTCAGCCTCCAGTCATATCTCCCATACATCCCTTTCACACATTCTATGTTCTACCCAAAGTGGACTAACTTGCCACTCATTGAATATGTCCCACAGTTTTGTACTTCTCTGTTTTTGGCTTTTTTCAAGAATTTTCTATTCAATTTCTTCCCATTCTTCAAGACCTAGCTCTACTGTCATCTCCTTCATCAAACCTTTTCTCATTCCCTCAACCAGAAGTATTCTCTCTTTTCTCTTAACATTCTAAACAGTATCCACTTTTCTAATTGTACTTTCACATTCCACTTTGCATCACTCAATACAGTCACTAGCAAATATACCTTAACTCCCCTACGGGACTGCAAGATCTTTGGGAGCTGGAATCATCGCTCGTATCCCTTGATACCTACCACAGTACCTTGTTCATACTAGGCTCTCAGTAAATACTTGTTGACTGAATATAGAATGAATCTTCACCTCTTTGGGATAGCCACCTTAATATGCAGAATGCCACCCTAAGTAACCAAGGTAACAGTGACATTTATCACATACCTGTAAAATGAAGACTTTTGTGCTTAAAAAAATCACTTCAAGGTGAAAGTACAACTACTTTCACCTCCCCTGCTGTTTTGGCCTGATGACATCACATGAAAAAGATTGTTTTAAAAGATATGTTCTGCAATGTGAAAAGTAAACAAATTAATTCCTTGTTAGACCAAGTCAAGGAGGAAGACTTCTAACTTCAGGCCCTCCAAAGGAAAATGCCCCATTCATACCTGGCTTCCCTGTGGATTGCATTTGGGAATTGTTAGCAAGAACATCCTAGTTGAATTTAATATTCATGTTGAGAGAGTAAATTTCTAAACTTCCCAGACAGTTTAGGGTTTTCTAGATCATACTTTATACCTTCAATTGTACTTGGAAGCAAATAGGTACTCACTACATATAGATGAGTATTATCTCATTGTATACTCTGTAACTTGCATCACTGTTGGTCAAGCAACTTCTATCTGTCTCAGCCACAGCCTCTGGCTAGTCAACCCAGGTAAAGCTACATACACTATACTGTATTAATCCATCTTAAAAGTCACAAACGTGATGGGAAGAGAAAAAAGATGGTTTTCTCTATACTTGATGCTTTGGGGGAGAAGGTATCTGTTTTGTAGCAGGACAGTTTTAACTCTTCTTCCCAAACTGTGAATTACAAAGTCTGCAGAATACAAACACATACATATATGGAGCTCACGATGGTCCCCATCTTTTATAGAAGCATCTTGGTGATAGAGTATTCTCCTTATTTATTTAAATCAGTACAAAAACAACCAGGAAAGAGGCCAGAACTGCTGACATCTACTCATGTTTTGTCTTTTTTTTTTTTTTAACTATTTATGTTTGGGCCTAGATTATGCAAATGAATTGCAAAACCCAAAAGTCATATTTATTTGATCTGGAACCTCTTTTTAAAAAAATTCAGAACTCAAATGGCAAAAAGAAAACAAAGAAAAAAGAAATGTCCATATAAAATAGGATTTTATATGAAACTATCAATCTCCATTTCATACTTCTTTGTTTAAGAGTATAATAAATTGTATTTCTGTCTTTCAAAATAGTCCTATTTGTCTGAACTTCCTTCTGTTCTCTTCTGGGCATTTAAAAAAATTTATAATGATCCCTTAGGTTGGCATTAACATTGCTAACCCCTTCTTCCCATCTCCCCATACCTCCATTTCTCCCAAGAGGAAGGAAGGAAGGAAGGAAGGAAGGAAGGGTGAGGAGAGGGACCCAATCCCTTTTAATAAATAAGTACAACAAGCAAAATGATCCCACACATAAACCATATCAATAAAAGTATGTCTCTGCACCTAACTATCCTTCTCTTTCAGAATATCATAGCTAGACATGGTTAGTTCCTGATTTAATCAGAGTTCATAATTCCTTTAAAGTTGTTTCTTTTATGGTGTTGTCTTCATATGAATTGTTCTCCAGGTTCCACTCATTGTACACTGTATCAGTTCATATTTTCCAGGGTTCTCTGCCGTTATCTCTTTGATCATTTCTTAGAACACAATAATAGTCATAGACCACATTCATGGACCACACTTGGTTGAGACATTGCCTAGTTATCTTAAGAGGTAATCTAAAACATGGTCATAGATTTTAGAGGGTTTTTTTTTCCTTTTTCTTCCCCCTTTTCATCTTCCATTCAGGAGCAGGAAGTTTGTTTGATAACCTTGTGTGACTATTCCCTTCCTCTTGATCCCTGCTCCCATCCCTACTTGTATTCCCATTGAGTTTGCTGTATTTCTTCATCCAAGTTGTGTGTTTGTGTGTGTGTGTGTGTGTGTGTGTGTGTGTATGCGTGTATGTTTCAACCCCCCTTATTCTTTTCAGATAACAATGAGGTTCATCTGATTCCTGTGCTTCCTACCTCTTCTTCAGTGTTCATTCTCTTCTGCTTGTACACCAGATTTATGAGAAAGTCTTTCTACATTAATGTATTTATTCCTGCTTTTTACCCTCCTTTCTCTTTCCCTTCTTCAGCTCCTCAAAATTGAACTAATTTACCCTCTATGATCTCTGTTTTCCCTTTGATCTTCTTTAATACCCTTTGAAGATATTAGGATCTGAAGGGACATTTTTCTTCTCCAGTTAGAATGTTAGCACTAGAGAGCAACACAGAGCTCCTTCCAAGACCTCAAATAATTTTATCTTTCTCATTTTCTCTGGACTCTTGTATTTGTATTTCAAAGTCCCTATTCAATTAGTGTTGGTCTTTTTTCAACAAAACACTTGAAAGTCCTCTATTTCACTAAATGTCCATTTCCCCCCCTTTAGGATTACACTCAGCTTTTCAGGTTAAGTTCTGCTTGGTTTTAAGCTGAGCTCTTTTGCCTTTTGGCCTACTGTGTTCCAAGATCTCCTGGATTTTAGCAAAACCTGCCAGGTCTTTTGTGATCCCTTACTGTGCTTCCTTGGTGCTTGAACTGCTTCTTTCTGGTTGAATGCAGACTGTTCTTGTCATGAGAGGTCTGCAGTTTTTGATGTTTCTTGAACTTTTCCATTTGGGGTTGCTTTCAGGAGAACCATGAGTGGATTCTTTTGTTTTTTCACTTTCTCCTGTGGTTCTAATAGCTCTCATTGGTTTTCACTTATGCTTTCCTGAAATAGCGTGTCCAAGCTCTTTGTGAAAAATCAGGGTTTTCTGGGATGACAGTGATTCCCAAATTGTTTCCTGGATATTTTTGATATCACTTATCTTTTGCTTTCTCCCTTTTTTCAATCATTTAGTTTTCTTCTAACATTTCTTCCTATCTAATGGAATCATGTTTTCTGTTTGGTCTCTTCTAGTTTTCAGGGAAATCATTTGTTGGATAAGGTTATTCCCTCCTTTCCCCTCTAATTTATTTATTCTTTTTTTACATTTTTCTTGAGTTTTTATTTCATTTCTTTGTCTCCTGCTTTCATCACTGTAAGGTATTTATGCAGTTCTTGTAGATTCCTTGTAGATCATCCTTGTAGATGATAATTTTTGTTTCTATTCAGTGTTTTTGTTGACTTCTTAATTTCCTCAGTTTTAGTTCAATCGGTACATTGTCTTGCAGCCAGGCATTCCTCTGGCGTGGGCTGGTTGGTCCTGCTTGGTCTTGCCTTTGATCATCTTGGTGCTTCCCTAACTTCTACTGCCTGGGGTTTCAACCCTGCGGATCTTTGACACTGTGAGGTTCAGAGGGCTGGATTTTCAGGGTCCTCTCTTGACATCTCAATTTAGGGTCCTAGGGCCTCAGACCCCTTGGGCCTGGGGTTTCTCAATCTCAGTACCACTGGTCCCTGCCTGCTTCTGTTCTAAAGAACCTCTCAGGTGCCTCTTCTTGAAGCTTTCTGACTACAGTGGAGCTTTCTCAGGGAACCCTCCACCACCGCTGCTTCTGGAGTCTAGAATCTTTCAGGATAACATATGTTTTATAACCCTATTTGGTGGGAAATCCAAGGTTTTTTCTAGATTCAGTATGTGAATGCTAGATAGTCTACATCTCCTTCAGGCCACTGTGTTGGTCAGGAGTCCAACTGCCATTTTATTTGCTTCCTGGAATGCTCCCTCTCTTCACCTCTACCTCCTAGCATCCCCTGGCCACCTTAAAGACTTTACTGAAAAATCACTTTTTCTAGGAGGTTTTTCCTGGTCCCCTAGCTGCTACTATTGTCCTTACCTTTTGAAAATGTTTTCTCATTAGACGGTATACATTTTGTATATACCTAGATATTTACATATAGCCACCCCATCAGAATGTAAGCTCTGTGAAAAGAGAATCCTTTTTTTTTTGGCCTTTTTATTAGTGTCCCCAGTACTTGCCACTTTACCATGCTTCCAAGTTCTGGCAAAATAATGTAGTGACAAGACTGTTGGCCCCAAGAAATAATGTGGTCCTGGGTTAAACTCTTGTTTCTAATCTTTTCTAACTGTTACTATGGGCAAATTACTTCAGTTTCCTCCTGTGTAAAATATGGATAAAGACATCTTAGGTACCCATGTCAAAAGGCAGTTAGTTATGAGGAGGAAATGACATGTTTTTAGTTTATTTTATACATATTAGTTATTATTATTGACCATTTTTTAATATAGAAATTACAGTATTCATAATTGTTTTTAACTTCCTCAACCACTTACCTTAAAATGATCCCCCTATCTATAGTCAGGGAATCCATTATAAATATTTCTGATGGATTTATGCAATGTACCAGGCACAGGTAAAAGACAGTTCATGCTCTCTCAAAACTCATAATCTACCTGGACAAATAAAATACAAACAATTGTATACAAACATGATACCAACAGGACAAACAGGAAATAATTAACAGAAGGAAGGCACTGCTAAGAAGCTTCCTGCAGAAGGTGGAATTTTAGACGGTACTTGAAGTAAGCCAAGGCAACCGAGAAACACAGATCAAGAGGAAGCATGGAACACAAGCAGCGAACATGGCCAGAGTTGGAAGATGAGAGTGATTTATTCAAGCAACAACAAGGAGGACAATGTCACTGGATCAAAAGCATGCAGTACCAAGAGAAGCGGGAGCAAGGGTAATATATATAAGAGAACAGCAAAAATGTGGCGTAGGCTAGGAAGGACTTTGAATGCCAATGAGAAGACTTTACATTTGACCCATCATAGAGGAGAAGTGCTAGAACATACTTAATAGGGAGGTAGCATGGTCAAACTTGCACTTTATAAAGATCACTTGGACAGCTAAGAGGATGAAGGAAGTGGGAAGAGACTTGTGGTGAACAACCCAAGCGGCAGGCTACCATAAATAGTCCAGATATAACATCAGGGCTTGCACGACAACAGTTACAATAGCAAAAGGAGGCATCTGTGAGGGATTTTAAGAAGGTTAAATCTAAAGGACTTGGCAACAAATTGGATCTGAGGGTGAGAAAATGAGTCACCAAGGATAATACAAAAGTTGCAAGCCTTAGTAACACTGGGAAGATGGTGAAGCTTAGAAGGAAGGAGGTTGGGAAAAAAGAAAGATAACTTTAGTTTAGGCCATGCTGAATTTAAGATGTTTAAGAAACATTCAATTTAAGATGTCTAATATGAAGTTGAAGAAGGAAGTCGGTACAGATGTTATCGATGGATAGGCAACTTTGTAAATCTTCAGCATAGAGATGATAATCAAAGTAGGGCAATGAAATGTTTTATTGCAATAAAATGGGCTAAAATTGTTAGGATATTGAAATCAGGTGATAAATCAAATTTATTTAAAATATTTTTTTAGTTCTGAAAATGGAGAATAAAACAGGAATTTACATATATATATATATGTAAAATGGAATTGATATTCCTTTGTACCATCTCAATTTTGATTTGTTTTCTCTCTGATTTCCCATTAGAGAGGAAAATTAACCATATTTACTCTGACTTTTTCAATAAAAGCATGCCATCTGGTGTCAAGAGAAGAAAATAGCAGAGTCCAGGACTATTTTTGTTTTGCCTTTAGACTGAATTAGGAATTGATGAACTTATGAAAGAAAAGCTCAGAATTTTTTTTTAAAAATCAATGTATACTAAAATTAGGGTAAGACGATCATTTTAAAAACTGCAGGTTCTACATTTATAAGGATATTTATAGCATCTCTTTTTGTGGTGACAAAGAATTGGAAATTTAGGGAAATGGCTAAACAACTTGCTATTCATATAACATGTAATGTGCTATAAGAAATGACGAGCAGGCGGATTTCAGAAAAACCTGAAACCAGGAGAACGTTGCACATAGTAACAGCAACAATGTGCAATGATCAACTACGATTGAATTAGCTCTTCTCAGCATTACAATGTTCCAAGACAGTCAGAATGAAGAGAGAGGCACACTATTTTCACTTTTCTTGGCTTTTTGTTTTTCAAATTTTTTGCCTTTTTTTTTGTTTCTTCTTTTACAACCTGACTAATATGGAAATATGTTTAATATGATTGCTCATGTAAAACCTATGTCAGATTGTTTGCCATCTTGGGGATGAAGATGGGACAGAGGGAGAAAAAATAAATGTTGAAAACTATCTTTATATGTAATTGGAAAAAATAAAATACTATTTACTAAAAGAAATAAAATTTTTAAAAAATCTCTACCTGAAAAAAAAAAAAACATTCAGGTCCAAGGGCTTTGATTTGCTGCTTTTTGCTTATCTGTTTCCCATTCTGGACCAGTAAAAAGAAATTCTCATTCAAATGCAGATCTTCACCTACTCAGCAAACTTAAGCAGCCAGTGGCAGAATGGATAGGAGGCTAGGCCTAGAGTCAAGAAGACCTATAGTCTAATCTGGTCTTCGATACTTCATAACTGCGTGACCTTTGCAAAGCACTTAACCTCTCTTATTGTGAGAATCAAATAAGACCATATATGTAAAGTGCTTAGCACATAGCAGATGTTTAATAAATTCTTATCCCCAGTTTTGTCCCCTTACAACCTCAAAAGGTTGCCTGGAACATTTAGAGCTGAAATGACTTGCCAAGTGTCACAGAACTAGTATGTGTTAAAGGCTAGAGGAGTCCTGGTCTCTAAATACTATCATGCTATTCTACATACTAAACCATACTGTCTCTCAGTAGGTTCTGGTTTGTGTGTTACTGATTTGTGTTACACGCAAACTAAAATGGAAGAAAATAGCTGTGCATGTATGTGCACGTATATATACATATATACATGCATGCATGCATATATGCATGTGTGTATATGTGTGCATACATATATGCATGTGTGTATGTGTTTATACATATATACACACACACATATATGTTGCAAAGCACTAAATGTTTGTTGCATTTATTTGACATTATCTCATTAATCTTCACAACAACCCTGAAGTAAGTGCTGTTATTATCCACATTTTACAGATGTACAAACAGAGAATCGTAAAGATTAAGTGACTTCCCCAGGTTCACATTCCTGCGAAGGATCTGAGGTGGAATAGGCATTTAATTCTTAATTATGCGAAAAGTCCAAAAAAGAAATAAAATCTTCAGTAATTAATGAAAGTACATGACCTTGGCTTAAGTAAATTATTACACTCGACAAAATGTAAATAGTTCAATAACTCACTGAATGTGACATTATTATTCTTTGCTTAATGAGGAAATTAAGCTTTTGTGTATTTGAGGAAAAGTACTATAGAAATATAATACCAGATTTCTCAAGGCCAAAAAGTGGATTAGTGCCTTTCCAAATACCCCTCCCAACAACTTGAAAACCACCTCAAAATTGATTTAGGAAAAGAAAAGCTGCTTATCAGATCAGCAGGAAAGGTATGTCTCACTGGGATGGAAGGGGAGTAAGGTCTAGGAGCAGCACCAGGCAGGCTACAAAGCAGGGGGCCTACAGCAAACCCCAGGCAATCCACCTGCAAGAACCCACCTTTGTACAAGCCAGCAGCTCCTGAGGCAAAACAGCAGTCTCTATGCTTGGCATGACTCTACCCCCGGACCCCATTCCCACTACAGTCCATCAGCAAAGTCTCACCAGCATTGCTGACCAGCAGTGAACCCTACACCAAGGGTTTACCCAGCAATCAGACCTACCTCCCAGTACAAGCCAGTAAGGACTGCACATGTGCACATGCACACACACACTGCAGTACAAGCCAGCAGCTACGTCCTAAACCCTGGTGAAAGCCATCAGCCAAGGCCCTGAGCCCCAGTACAAGAAGCTTGAGACAGACAGGGGCAGAGCCCAAATCTCACACAAAATTACCAAGTCACAAAAGAGGCAGAAAAAATGAGCAAAAAAATCAAAGGAAAAAAAAATTTACTATAGAAGGCTAATATGATGACAAGGAGGATCAAGGATCAAACTTACAAGGGATAAAACAGTATCAAAATGGCTATGTATGAAGCCTCAAACAAAAAATGCAATTTAGTCTTGTGACCAAAAAAGAACTGGAAGAGCTTAAAAAGGATTTTAAGAAGTAACATAGAGAAGTAGAAGAAAAATCAAGAAAAGAAATGAGAGCAATGCAAAAGAATCATGGGGGGGAAAGTCAATAGCTTGATAAAAGAAACTAATTCCTTACAAAACAGAATTAGTCAAATGAGAGAGGAGATAAAAAAGCTCACTGAAGAAAGTAATTCTTAAAAAATTAGAAATGGACAAATGGAAACTAGTGACTCCATGAGACATCAAGATATGATAAACAAAATTTTAAAAATAAAAATATTGAAGAAAATGTGAAAATTTTCATTGAAAAAACAACTGACCTAGAAAATAGATCAAGGAGAGATAATTTAAAAATTACTGGACTGCCTGAAAGTTATGATGGAACAGACATCTTTCAAGAAATGATTTAAAAGAAACTACTCTGATATCCTAGAACCAGATGGCAAAACAGAAATTGAAAGACTTCACTGATAACCCCTTGAAAGGGATAATTCGCAGGAACATCAGAGCCAAATTCCAGAGTTCCCAGATCAAGTAGAAAGTACTGCAAGAAGACAAAAAGAAACAGCTCAAATACTGTGGAGCTACAGTCAGGATTACTCAGGGTTTAGCACATTAAAGAACCAGAGGGTTTAGAATATGATATTCTAGAAGACAAAGAAGTCAGGATTATAACCAAGAATCATCTTTCAGGGGAAAAAAATGTAAATTTAATGAAATAGAGGACTTTCAAACATTCCTAATTTAAAGACCAGAGCTGAATAAAAAAACTGATCTCTAAATACAAAACTCAAGGAAAACATAAGAAGTTAAAAAAAGAAATAAGAAAGAGAAAACATAAGAGATTCAATAAGGTTAAACTGTTTATATTCCTACATGGCAAGATAATATTTGTAAATATTAAGAACTTTATTACTATAAGGGCAATAAGAGAAAGAATATAACATAAGGTGACTTTGATGGGATGATGTAAAAACAATTAAAGGGGTTAGAAAAAAGATTACAATGGGAGAGGAAGGAAGGGAGAGATAGAGTGGGTTAAATTATCTCACATAAAAGAGGCATGAAAGAGCTATTATAATGAAGGGTAAAATGGGGAGGGAAGCAAAGTTTGAATTTTCATCAGAATTGCCTCAAGGAGGGAATAACACAGACTCAGTGGAATACAGAAATCTATCTTTCTTTATAAGCAAGTAAAAAGGAATGGGAAATAAGAGAAGGCAGGGTTAAGGGACAGAGAAATAATAAAAGAGAAGATGAATTGGGGGAGGAAGTGATCAGAAATAAAACCTGTAAGAAGGGACGGGGTGAAAGTAAGAGAGGATAAAACAAGGAAAAAAATATGGAGGGAAATATACAGTCATCATAATTAAAAAACAAAAGAGTGAATTAAAAACTAGAATCCACTAATACATTATTTATAAGAAACAAATCTGAGGCACAAACAGAATAAAGGTAAGGGATTGGAGCAGAATCTATTATGCCTCAGGTGAAGCAAAAGAAGCAGGGAGAGCAATCATGACCTCAAACAAAGCAAAAGCAAAAGTAGATTTCATTAAAAGAGAAAAGGAAGTAAACTACATATTGCTGAAAGGAACCACAGAGAAAGAAGTAGTATCAGAACTAAAAATATATGCACCAAATGGTACGTCATCTAAACTTTTAAAGTTGAATGAGTTAAAAGGAGAAAATAGATGATAAAACTATACTAGTAGGAGAACCTCAACTTCCCACTCTCAAAAAGTAGGTAAATCTAACCAAAAAAAAAAAAAAAATGAAAGTAGTAAATAAAATTCTGCAAGTTAGATATGATAGATCTCCGGACAAAACTGAATGGCAACAGAAAGGAACATACCTTTTACTCAGCAGTACATGGCATCTACACAAAAACTGAACATAAAAATAATAAAACCTCACAACCAACTGAAGAAAATCCGAAATGTTAAATGCATCCTTTACAGATCATAATGAATAAAATTAAATTCAACAAAGAGCAGTGGAAAGATAGGTTTAAATCAATTGTAAATAATCTAATCCTAAAAAATAAATGAGTCAATCTTATTAACGAAAATGACGAGACAACAAACTGAAAATTATGGGATGCAGCCAAAGGAATATTTAGGGGAAATTTTATATCTGTAAAGGCTTACATTAATAAGACAGAAAAAAAGTAGATCACTGAATTGGGTATACAACTAAAAACAAATAGAAAAAGAATTAAAAATTCCCAATTAAACATCAAGCTGGAAATCTTGAAAATCTCAGAAGAGATTAAGAAAATTAAAAATACCAAAACCAGTGAATAAATGAAATTAGAAACCAGTTTTATTAAAAAAAAAAAAAAAAAACCCACTGAGATCGGATTTAAAAAGAGGAGAAAACCAAATTACCAGTATCAAAAATGAAAGGGGTGAATTCACCACCAGTGAAGAGGAAATTAAAACAATTATTAAGATCTATTTTGCCTAATTACAAGGCAACAAATTTGACAATCTAAATCAAATGGATGAATATTTGCAGAAAATATAAACTGCTCCAATTAACAAAAAACAAATAGAATAATTGAGTAACTCCACCCTAGAAAAAGTAATTGAACAAGCCATCAATGAACTTCTAAGAAAAAATTCCCTGGTCCAGAAGGATTCACAAGTGAATTCTACCAAACATTTAAAGAACTATTAATCCCAATAATACATGAACTATTTGTAAAAAACAGTCAAACTGTGAAATTACTTTTACAACACCAATATGGTAGTGATACCTAAACCAGAAAGATGCAAAATGGAGAAAAAAAATTATAGACCATTTTTCCTAATGAATACTGACATAAAAATTTTAAACAAAAGAATAGCAAGGAGATTCAGCAATATATTATAAGGATCCTACACTATGACCAGGTGGGATTAATACCAAGAATGTAGGGTTGGTTCAATATTATATAAACTATCAGCATAATTAACCAAATCAATAACAAATCCAAAAGGAATCATATGATTAGCTGACAGATGCAGAAAACTCTGACAAAATATAACACCAATTCAATTTAAAACATTAAAGAGCATAAGAATAAAGGGAGCTTATTTTAAAATGACAAGTAACATTTATCTAAAAGCATTGTACATAATGGAATTAAGCTAGAAACTTTCCTAATACCATCAGGGGTGAAGGAAGGATGCCCATTATCACCACTATTACTCAATGTTGTACTGGAAATGCTAGCTATAGCAATAAGAGAAGAAAACCTAACTGAAGGAATTAGAACAGGCAATAAGGAAACAAAACTATCACTCATTGCAGATAATAGGAGAGTATACCTAAGAGAATCCTAGAACATCAACTAAAAAACTACTTCAAATAATTAACAACTTCAGCAAAGTTGGAGAATATAAAATAAACTCACAAAAATCATTGGCATTTCTGTAACATACCAACAAAAACCAGCAAAGAAGGAGAAATTCCATTTAAAATAACTGTAGACAATATAAAATATTTGGGAGACTAACTGCTAAGACAAAGTAAGAAACTATATAAACACAATTACAAAACACTTTTCACACAATGTCAGATCTCAATAATTGTAAAAATACTAATTGCTCATGGGCAGGCTGAACCAACATAATTAAAATGAAAATTCTACCCTAAATTAATATATTCATTTGGTGCCATACCAATCAAGATAAGAAAACAGTGTTTTAGAGACCTAGATAAAATTTTTAAAATTCACCTAGAAGAATAAAAAGAAAAGGTTAAGAAAGGGAAACAGACTAAATGAAAAAAAATATAAAGATGGCCTCATCATATCAGATCCATATAGCAATAACTATCAGAACAATCTGGTACTGCTTATGAAAATGTTAGATCAGTAGAATAGATTAGGTACAGAATACATTACCGTAAGTGACTATAGTAATCTAGTTTATGATCAAAACAAACATCCAAGCTTTTGGAATAAAAACTCATTATCTGACAAAAACTGATGTGAAAACTAGAAAACAGCATGGTAGAAACTAGGTATAGAGCACCATATGTCAAGGTAAGATCGAAATGGATATAACATTTAAACATAAAGGGCAATACCATAAGCAAATTAAGAAAGTAAGGAATAGTTTATCAGATCTATGAGGAAGGAAAAAATTTAGTACCAAACAAGGCATAGAGAGCATTACAAAATGTAAAAAAAGATAATTTTGATAAAATTAAAAAGATTTTGCACAAACAAAATCAGTCTAACTAAAATTAGAAGAAAGGCAGAAAACTGGGGGAAGAAATTGCATTAAGTATCCTGATAAAAGCCTCATTTCTCAAATATATAAAAACCTGACTCAAATTCATAAGACTGCAAGTCATTCCCCAAATGATAAATGTTCAAAGGATATGAACATGCAAATTTTGGACAAAGAAATCAAAGCTGTCTACAATCACATGAAAAAATGCTCCAAATCAGTGCTGATCAGAGAAATGCAAATTAAAACAATTCTGAGATACCACCTCTCACTTATCAAATTGGCTAATATGATACAAAAGGAAAATGATATATGTTGGAGGGGATGTAGGAAAAAATGGGATACTAATGCACTATTGGTAGAACTATAAAGTGATTCAACCATCCTGGAAAGCAATTAGAAACTATGCCCAAAGGGCTATAAAACTGTGCATACTCTCTGATCTGGCAATAACACTACTAGTCTATATCCCAAAGGGATCAAAAAAGGGGAAGAGAGGAAAGATCTACTTGTACAAAAATACTTGTAGCAGCTCTTCTTTGTAGTAGCTAAGATTTGGAAATTGAGGAGATGTGGGGGAAATGGCTGAACAAGCTGTGGTAAATGATTATAATGAAACATTATTGTGCTATTAGAAATGACAAGCAGGATCATTTTAGAAAAACCTAGAAAATTTTATATGAATTGAAGCAAAGTAAGCAGAACCAAGAGAATATAGTACACAGTAAGAGCAGTATTGTATAATGAAGTACTGTGAATAATTTTGCTACTCTCAGAAAAAAAGTGAACTAAGATAATCCCAAAGGACTCATGATGAACCATGCTATCCACCTCCAAAGAAAACTCTCAATACAAACTGAAATATACTACATTTCATCTTCATTCTTTTTTCTTTCCTCAAGTCTTCTGGTATAAAATGACTAATATGTAAATGTTTTACATGACTGAATACATATAACCTCTATCAGATTGCTTACTATCTCAGAGGGGTGAGGTAGAAAGGGAGAAACTCAAAACTTCTAAAAAAAATTTAAAAACTGTTTTGACATCAAACTATTTTGACATCTAATTGGGGAAAAAATATTATTTAAAAAAAAGAAATACAACACTAATATTAACAATAACTACGTCCAAGATATAAATACTGAAAGAGCCTTAACTTACACATCAAATCTGTCATGAGTTTACTTGTAAAATGGCTCCTCCAAACACTGAAAGAATTTTCCTTTAGAAATGTTATTTTTGTAACTAATTCTTAAATTAGTCCAGAAAAATTTAATTAACCCCAAATTTGCTTCAAATACACTATAATAACAAATTCATAGGGTCTACTCACCATATATAATAATGTTTTCATACAGAAAACTTTTTAAAATTCCTCTTTAGAATGAAAGATTCATCACTTCACCTATATCACAGTTTTGGGGGAGTTTTTAAGGTTTTGCTTTAGTTTTTATTAAGTTATCAACAATGTTAAAACAGGAAGGAGGCAAAAAAGGCTACATCCAGTACATCGGACCCTTTCTTTTTCATCAGTATTCCCATTGGAAAAGATGTGCATCGCTAATAATGAAGGATTCATTAGGTATAAACAAAGATTTCTGAAACACAAAGACACATATGTATACACTTAATAAGTCTCCTGGGCATTTTATAAGAGGAAGAGGATGGGCCCATCTCAATGATGATGACAAGATATGCTGGGGAATGCAGGTAGAGATGATGTCTTCAAAATGATTAATTCCTACACTACCATGACAATCTGTAACCCCTTCTAAGACTTCTTTTTGCTCAATTTTTAAACAATTCACTATAATGCCCTTTAAAAAAAAATCACCATATCTAATTTTCTCTTAACTTTCTTCCCCACAATCAGAAAAATAAAAACCCTTTCTTATGCCAAATAAATAGCTGCACAAAACAAATTACCAAATTGTTGTCTGAAAATGTATTGCCTAATTCTGATCAATTCTGTGCCCAGACCACTAATAGAAATTACATTCACAATCAATTTTATGGCCTAAGTCAGTAAAAAGGGATTCATTAGGCTTTTATTACGTACCTAGAACTGTATTAAGCACTAGGAATACAAAGACAAAAATAAAGCTCTAAATGTGCTTACATTCTAATGGAGATCACTGAACTGATGATAAACCTTAAATCTTTAACAGTGTTTCCTTTACAAGGTCAAAGTCATCATGTAAATTGTTAACCTGGGCCTGTCTCCTTCATTCTACATCAGTTCCTACAAGTCTTCCCAGATTTCTCTCAAATCAAAGCCTTCCATCATTTATTATAGAGTAATTCTATTTCATTACATTCATATACCATAACTGTTCTCTGATGAGAGTCTACTCTTTTGCTGTTCATCTTTGTGTTCAACAATTAGAATGTATTCTTCTTGAAGGCAAGGACTGTCTTTCTTACTTAGACTGGTATACCAAATTTGTATTTGTTTACCAAATGGTTAGCTATAGACTAGTACTATTTATATTCTTGTTTTTGCAAATTTATAAATTTTATAAACATATTATTTTTCTAAATTTTTATATATTTGTATATCTGACCTTGGTAAGAGAAATTTACTGCAAAAGTTTGATTGTGCAGAAACCTTTCAATTTTATGTAATTATAATTGTCCCTTATTAGCCTATGATGCTTTCTTCTGGTTGATCAAAAACTCTTCTGTTAATTTTCCCTTACCTGTTCCCCTAATTCTTTATTACAGTATCAAGGTTTATCCAGTTGGAGCTTAACCAAAGGCACATTATATACAGAGTATTCGTTTAAACTTAATTTTAGCTAGAAAACATTCTAGTATTTTTTTGTACAATAAGTACTCCAGAATTTGGCATCTTTGAGTCACTTTAATATTTTTGTTTCAAAAAAGATAAAATAAAATTGGAAGCAAAAGTTGAAAACAACTGAGGCAAACTTTTCTTTTAAAGCCTCACCTCACTCATTTGAGATACCTTCTTAAAGGTGTACATAAGCTGAACTTTTGCAAACTAAATACAAGAAAAACAAGGGGGACTGTATATGTTGGTCTCAAAATTTTTCATGAGGTTAAAATAATAATTATGGGTTGGCCAACTTTTTGGTGATGAACTTTTATCACCTGGTAGCCAAACTCATGGTGACAAACATTTCCAAATTCAGTTATGGACAGAATACATACTACAGTTGTAAAGTTCCATTAAATTAGTATTTTAAGTGCCTAAACGGCAAGGCACTAGAAATCCAAAGACCAAAAAACAAACAAACAACTCCTGGAAAAGCTTATATTCTATCAGGAGATATAGCATGTACAAAAGTAAAACACAAGTTATTTCAAAATGAAGAGAAGGGCAAATGTGGCAATGTATGAGGAAGCAATACAGCCCAGTTCTTTCCTACAATTATTCCAACAGAGATCAAAAAAGAGTGCCAAGTAGAGGAGTGATGAGGAAATTTAACAAGAAAAAAAACTGGTGCTAAGTTTAGAGCACAAGGCCAGTATAGGGAAACCAAGAGAGGCTGGAAAAGCACCAAGGAAAGAACTGAACCAAGAAGGCTCACACTACAGAAGAGACTGGGCCAGGGCTTGTAAGTTGTTTACTAGGACAAGGAGTAGTCCAGAACTCAGCACTGGAGGCCTAGAGGCCACGCAGGGACCAGCTAGCAGCAGTCATTTGTATCACTCTGATCCCTCTCAGATACAATCTGGAATAAGCTGGGTCTGGCAACTGTATACCAAGACAAGGAACAATTACAAAACTAGCAAGAACTAGGCCTTAGGCTGTGTAATGTGGAAAGATTAGAAACAGAAACCAGCGTCAGTTCTGTGGTCTTAACCCTGGAGGAAACATCAGAGTCAATCCACAGACAAGGACAAAGACCTCTGAAAAAGTCTATAAATCTGCAGTTCTATTACTCTGAAGGAGCAGAGCCTGCCACCTATCTAACAAAAGATAGGGTCAGCAGTAATTATTAGAGATCTAACCAGGAGCAAGGGTGAATGTGACTTATACTACTACATGAGGGTATTTGTTGTGGTTCAATTCTTTTAGTTTTTTTCCAACACTTCATGACCCTATCCGGGGTTTGTTTGTATTTTGGCAAACACACTAGAATGGCTTGCCATTTCCGTCTCCAGCTCATTTTACAGACTTTGAGGTAAGTGAAGCAGAGTTAAATGACTTACCCAGGGTCACACAGCTAGCGTATGAGCCCAGGTCTGAATTCAGAAAGACATCTTGCTGTCTAGGCTTGGTGCTCTATCCACTGTGCTATCTATCTGGCCCACATCAGAGGAATCACTTACAAAGCTTAGATCACGAAGTTATTAGACTTCACTGTATATCTGACTGTTAATAGTATGCTAAACGTTTATAGGTCCCTGGCCTGAGTTGCCATCAAGACGTCCAAACAACACAGAACTCATGATCCCAAAGAAAAGAGCAACAGTATCTGAGAAAATTAGAAACAAGACCAAACAAGTCCCCAGTATACCTCCTAGAAGAGCACAGTACACAGATGAACCCTAGCACAATGTCACAATTCAGGAAGAAAGACTGAAAGAATGAGTAAATAAACCAACAAAAACACTCACAATAAAGAACTGTGTTGGGTTCAGGTATGCCTGAGATGCAAACCCAGGAAAATAGAATAGCTACACAATATTCTACAAGCAAAGCGTCGAAAAAACCAACTTGACCACAAGATAATGGTCACTACTGTTTTTGGAAGAAATGAAGCAAGAATATAAAAATTATATTATAAATGAAATCATATCTCACTAACATCGCTGGTTCTATATTGTTCCTTGATATATACAATTCCTTGGAGGATTATAAGGCTTCTTACATAAGCTTTATTCCAGGAAATTAGAGTATGGATATCTAACCAATATTTCTCTTGATCTCTTCCTCTCTATTTCTCTTACAGGTTGGGCCCAAGGGTACTAAATTTAAACTAAATTAGCTTTAGTGCTACCTGTTAGCCAACTAGTACCCAGGGCAAGAAAAGGTAATACTTTATCAAGCGGGTATCATCAATTTCAGAACAAAGGCCTAATTCATGTTAACCTTCTTGACAAGAAGGCAATCTCTAAAGGAAGTTAACCTTATCAAGTGAATCTGACCAGAGGACATACAACCTTTTAATACAAAATTTTTCTCATGATGTTGTGGAAAAAACACAGTAAAGGTAATAATTCTCTTCATAAGATTTTTTTCCCTTTTTTCCTAAAATAGTCATTATTTAGAAATTCTCTTTAAACCACAGCAATAGATTCAAACAAGCTTTCCATCTCAGTAATTTCCACTGATTAAAATATAACATGAAAGCATTATTGAAAAAACATCTGTGTTTTCTATGATAAATTCTAATGGTGGTTAAAACTTCACCAATGAATCCCCAGGAACAAATGTATTTATCATTAAAGGAATTATATAAGCAACAAGGAAGGGAAGAAATGGAAGAACTTAAAAAGCAAGGAATATGAGGGATAGACATTATAACTGAATATGAAAAATAGTAGAAAATAGTTAACATAAAGTGAGCAATACTAAGAGAAAAAATTTATACACAGAATATATACAATAGAAAGAAAAAAGAACTTTCAAAGACTTTAGAACTCTGATCAATGAAATGACCAACCAAGACTTCATAAGACTAACGAAATATGTCTCAAATCTCTTGGCATAGGTAATGGACCAGAGGTGCAGAATAAGACATAGTCAATAACTCACTACATTTTGCTTGATGATATCTAGTTGCCACAAGGAAGGGCTTCTACAGAGTGGAGGGAGAAGAAGGAGAATGAGTAGCAGTAATGCCACAAGAGAGAAAAAGAAAAATAAGAATGTGTCAATGAAACATTTCAAAATACATAGGAGAGGACAGAGCCAAGTTCAGTAGGAGACAAATCAGGAGGGCAATTTTGTAAGTACACTGTTAAATTTAATATACAACACTTAGATACATATACTACATTCCTTATATATTGAAATGTTGGTGACTGCTGATGTTTGCTAAGTTCATAATAAAAAAATTTATCACCACTTAACATTAATATAAAGAAAATTATTGTTTAAAAAGCATAAAAAATTCTAATTACACATGTACATACATGCATGTAAGTGTTGGGGGCAGACAAGGTGATGTACATCTACACTACATGCATACCACCTGCTATGCCTACATCCATCCCTGAAGAATGACTGCCAACATCCTTTAACTTTTCCACAATGCCAGGCATAATAAAAATATTCATCCTACACTTGTAGTTCTGTAGGCAAGAATGGATATGGAAGAACCCAGCACTCCCACACAGACCCTAGCAAAGATATGAAAAGCAGCCCAGGTAAAAGAACAAAGAAGAAAATCATCTCACACATGCAAAAAAGGAGCACCTCCATCCCAGAACTACAAAAAATGAATTGAGCTGCCAGCAGAAGCTGGAAAACAGGATTTGTGAAAGGATAAGAACCTAAAACATAATAAATGAACCTAAAAAGCCTACCAAGGGAGAAGGAATGTCTCACACCAGGAAAACTATCAGTAAATAGAAAAAAAAAACCAAAAAACAGAAAACAAAAACCAAGATCAAGAGGCAAAATCAAATAAAGATATTATATTCACAACAGACAGTAGAGCTACAAAGAAAAAAATAGCTTAGAAACAAGGACAACAAGAACAACCAGAAGAAATCATGCAAGGGATAAAAAATAAAATTACAATGGAAATAAGAGCTCTAGGGAGGAGCCAGGATGGCGGAGTAGAAAGACTCACGTATGCTAGCTCCGAACCCACAGCCCATAAATTTTCTGTAAAAAGAGCTCCCCACAAATTCTGGAGCACTGCAAGCCGCGCAGAAACACAGCGGAAGAGATTTCCATTCCAGAGAGCCCTAGAAAGCCATCCCCAGGGGTCCGTCAAGCATTGGACAGCGGAGCCCAGCCCTGGCCGGGGGGCCCCAGAAGAGCAGATCCGAGCAGGCTTCAGGGATGGAATCTCCAGAGGCCGTGAAGTCCTTCCACCCACAGGCACTCCAGGTCAGTGAGAGAGACTTCTGGGCTGCCCAAGAGGGGAGCAGGGTGTCTCCATGACTCAGACCCCTTCGGGAGGCAGTGGAGGCCTGGGACTCCCGGAGCAGAAAGGAGCTCAGGGCCATTACCAAAGGTCTCTGCATAAACCCCCTGAGGGAACTGAGCCTGGGAGGCAGCCCTGCTCCCACCCCAGCACCAGAAATTAAGCTCACATTGAATAGAAGCCGCAACCGCCACGGAAAGACCTGAGGCTGGGGAGCAGCATTTGAATCTCAGACCCCAAGCACTAGCTGGGCTGATCTAGGCAGGGGTGGAGAGGAATCTCAGAAGTCAAGTAACTGGCTGGGAAAAATGTCCAGAAAAGGGAAGAAAAATAAGACCACAGAAAGCTACTTTCTTGGGGGACAGATGTTCCCGCCTTTCATTTCTGATGATGAGGAACAATTCTTACCATCAGGGAAAGACGTGGAGGTCAGGGCCTCTGTACCCCAGACATCCCAGGTGGATGTCCAGTGTGCTCAGGCCATGGAAGAGCTCAAAAAGGATTTTGAAAATCAAGTTAGACAGGTGGAGGAAAAACTGGGAAGAGTAATGAGAGAGATACAAGAAAAGCATGAAAAATGGGTCAATACCTTGGTAAAGGAGACCCAACAAAATGCTGAAGAAAATAACACCTGGAAAAACAGGCTCACTCAAATGGCAAAAGAGGATCAAAAAGCCAATGAGGAGAAGAATGCTTTCAAAAGCAGAATTAGCCAAATGGAAAAAGAGGTTCAAAAGCTCACTGAACAAAATAGTTCTCTCAAAATTAGAATGAAACACATGGAGGCTAATGACTTTATGAGAAACCAAGAAATCACAAAACAAAACCAAAAGAATGAAAAAATGGAAGAGAATGTGAAATATCTCATTGGAAAAACAACTAACCTGGAAAATAGATGCAGGAGAGACAATTTAAAAATTATGGGACTACCTGAAAGCCATGATCAAAAAAAGAGCCTAGACATCATCTTCCATGAAATTATCAAGGAAAACTGCCCTGAGATTCTAGAACCAGAGGGCAAAATAAGTATTCAAGGAATCCACCAATCACCTCCTGAAAGAGATCCAAAAAGAGAAACTCCTAGGAACATTGTGGCCAAATTCCAGAATTCCCAGGTCAAGGAGAAAATATTGTAAGCAGCTAGAAAGAAACAATTCCAGAATTAAGAGCTCTAAAGGATAAAATGGAAGGGGAACAAATTGTTTAGAGCAAAAGGTAGAAATCCTTACCCAAGTAATTAGATTTACAAGTGATATGCACCCTTATAAACAAAGTGGAGCAATCAAAACTCAATGATTCTATGAATTAAGAAATATTAGAATTAAACGAAAAGATTGAAAACAGAATAAAATATAAGGTATCAACTATCAAAACCAACTGCCCTGGAAAGCAAATAGAAAAGAAGTAATTTAAGAATCATCAGATTCCTTTTAAATAAAATGACCAAAAAAAAATGAATACATATTTCAAGAAATTATAAGCCTGTCCAGATCTACTGTCACGACGCAAAGTGAAAAACAGAAAGAATCTACGAATAATATCCTTAACAAAAACCAAAACGAAAAACAAAAATCTATACAAAATCCAGAACTCCTAGGTCAAAGAAAAAACTGTACAATAGTCCAGAAACGAAGAATTCAAGTACCAAGGAACCACAGTCAGGGTCATTAAAATATTACACTGTAACTATTTAAAGAAAGAAAATCTTGGGAAACAATATTCCAAAAGACAAAATGGACTATGAACAAAATACTCTTTAAGACTAAATAAAAATTGGATGGGTGGGAGTTGGGAAATCGAGGGATTTGAGCTTTAATAGAATTGAAGGACTTTCAAGAATTCCTAATAAAAGGACCACCCCTTGATAAAAATATAATTATAGGAATCAAGAGAAACCTAAAAAGGTAAATATGTATGAAAGGTAAATAAAATCAGAAAAGGCTAAATAACGGTGATGGGCTTTTATTCTAATACAATCCGTTACTATCTCCCAGGGTGATATTAAAGTAACATATAAACAAGAGAGCTGGGTGTAGCTTTATCCAGTTTTGTAGGTTCAAGAAAAAGGAAAAGAAAAGGGATATATTTCAGGGAAGGGGTGAGAAAGAAACAGTTCACATCAGAACTGGATAAAAGAGGTCTGAAAACATACAGTTTGTGGTATAAATATATTAAATTCAACAAGGAAGTAAGGACAGAGAAAGGTAGAGAAGATGTGGCAAAACTGGAAGTGAATAAATACAAGAGTAAAATTGGGACTGAATAAACACAAGCAAAATAAACATCAACTTCAGAGGACTGGTTATGAAGAAGAAATTTAAAAGAGAGGAAAAAAGTATAATTATCAAAGATTAGAGTAAATCAGAAATCACAACTATTATTCAGATTCCATCTTTATCATCTCCTTTAAAAAGTGGAGAAGGGCATTAAGGGGACAGAAAACATAAGAGGAATAAAAAAATGCATACTGAATAAGCATATTGTAAAAATGGACTGAATGATGTAACCCACAAAAGGAAACAAGGTAAGAGAATGGTAATAATCTAAAAATATGTCATAAAAATACATTTAAAACATAAAGATTCACAGTTAAAATTCACATTTTAAGAGCAGGAGCAGAATTTGCTATAATTCAGGAAAAAAACTTTGACAAGGAGGAAGATAGGGAACATAGACATAACATTTTACTTAAGGACACCATAAATAAATAACAATACTCATTTGTATCAAATGGCATAATAATTATTAAAAGGAAAAATTAATAAAATTAAAAAGAGGAATATAGAGTAAAACTATAATGATTAAGAACCTCAACGTGCATTTCCCAGATTTATAGAAATCCAGCAAAAAAATAAGTTCTGGTCTTTAATAGAATTTGTTGAAAGCTAAATGATAGCTCTCTGAAAACTGATGAAATGAAAATAGAAAATAGATATATAAAAATGCTAAGAACAATGGGCCAAAAAATATCACAGAAACAACAGATAATTCTATCAAAGAAAATGACAAAAGTTCAAAATCAAAACTTTGGGATGTGAAACATAAAACAGCAACAATTAAAAACCAAAATAAAATTCTAAAAATGAAAGAAGAAATTAACAAAATTGGAAGAAAAAAGTAATAAATAGAACTAGAAGATTGAGGGTTATAGGTTAGATGGAGAGCAAAACCCTAGAGAATGTGATTTTCAGAAAAAAGAAAACCAAACACGAGCCAGCATGAAAAATTCACAACAAATTAAGAAAAAAGGAAATCCACAGAAACTAGTTTGACTAACTATAGACTAATAAAACTGACCATATAAATGAATGGGTCAATCTTTAGAAAAATAAAAATGCCTAGATAAACAGAACAAGTAAGAGAATTTTTAAAAACCTAATGTGAGTAAAATAAATTGGATTAGCCATAAATGAACTTCATTATATCCTCCCCTCCCCAAAAGACTCAGGAGGGATTTAAAATGAATTCTATCGAACTCTTCAAGAAGAAAACAGGGAAGGTGGAATGAAGAAAGCACTTATAATACTGCATAACATAAGCTTGGACAGACATCAAAAGATAGTGAAGAGAGAGCCTAACATGCTCTAAGTCCATGGGGTCACAAAGAGAGGAATGAAAGACCTGAAAACAACATATATTGCTAGGCACTGTGCTAATCTTACTTGACCTTCACAACAACCCTATGCGGTAGATGTTATCATTGTGCCCACTTTACAGGTGAAAAACTGAGATTGATAAGAGGTTGAGTGAGTTACCCAGAGTCACACAACTGGTCACTGTCTGAAGCCAAATTTTAACTAAGGTGTTTTTGACTCCAGGTCCAGAAGTCTATGTACTCAGTTGCCCCTAAAGAGCAATTCCAATAACACATAAAGTATTTGCAAAAATAGGAAAATAAGGGATCCTACCAATTTCCTTCTGTAAAACAAGTAATTTCTTGATAACTAAACCTAGGAGAAACAAAACAGAGAAAGAAAACTATAGACCAATATGTGTCATGAATTTTAGATAAAGTGTTAGGAAAGAGCTCAATAACACATCAAAAAGACTATAAAATATATAACCAGCTAAGATTTACATCAGGAATTCAAGTCTGGAATCATTAAAATCACAAGATTTTATATTAAGTGCAGAAAAAATTTTTTTGACAAAAACAACACCCATTTATGCTAAATACACTAAAAAGTAGAGGAATATAGTCACATGATAAATGGTATGTTATATACCAAAAACCAAAAGTCAGCTATAAGTAAAGATGATAAACTAGAAGACTTTCTGTAATGTTAATTAGATCTTCCCCCACCCATCAATAAGCCTCAAGTACCTTTTGTAAATTAACAATGAGGTACTGGTTCTGAAGGGCTGTGAAGCCCTCTGGCTCTGAAAAATGTATACTCTGAAGTGAAGTTTTACTTTGGACCTTACTCATTGGAAGTGTTTGTCTGGCAATATGAGACTCTGGGAAACAGCTAAGGAGCTCCTCAGGTTTGAAAATCCAGATGTTGGTGCTTCTTCCCTCTCTGATAACTATGTATGGTAGGGCAGCTAGGTGGTGCAATGGATAGAGCACCAGTGCAGGAGTCAAGAGGATCTGAATTCAAATCTCACCTCGGACACTTGACACTCACTAGCTGTGTGACCTTGGGTAGGTCACTTAACCCCAACTGCCTCATCCTGGGTCATCTCCAGTCATCCTGATGACTATCTGGTCACTGGATTCAGATGGCTCTAGAGGAGAAGTTAGGCTGGTGAGACCTGCACAGCTCTCCCTCACTCAAAGTAAAGTCAAGTGCAAGTCATATCATCATTTCTCTGATGGCATGGTCTTCTTTGGCAAAGAAGGATGAACACACACACATAACTATGTATGTATGGTCAGACAGTTGGGTCTGTCTGTTAATCTGTGATATATGTATTGCTTATGATCAGGCAGCTGGAAACCCTGTCTGTTGATTTTTATTTCTTTGCATATTCTCTGAAGTTCAAGGTGCTGACTTGTCCCCCTGTACTAAGTGAATGATACATTTGCTTAATTAAAATGATTGTTGACCCCTCAAAAGTTGCTTTCCTTTTAGAAAAGCAGGTCTAAGAACCTGTATATCAGGCCCTCCTGTATATGGAGTCCTTGCTGATACACTTTCCAAAAAGATTATGGTAAAATAAGAATATTTATTATTACCACTAAAACTCATATAGTACTAAAAATGTTGTTATGGCAACAGTAAGACACAAAAAAGAATCAGACGAAGTACAGGCAAAGAGGAAGCAAAATTAGCACTTTTTGAAATGTTATGGTGTACTTAGAGAACTCGAGTCAATTAAACATCATCATCATAAGTTGTACTTTTTAAGATTGACAAAATCACTTTACAAATATCTCATTTTATTCTCACAACAACCCTGCAAGGTAGGTACTATTATTATCACCATGTTACAAGTCGGGAAATTAAGTGAGGCAGGTAGGAGTTAAGTGACTTGCCCACATAAGTATGCAAGGCTTGATTTGAATTCAGTGCTTTCTGATTTCAGGACCAATGTACTATATACTCTGTTCCATCTGACTGCCTGATCATTTCAGCAATAACACAATATACACTAAAACCACATATGCATGCAATCCATTGTCAAATCTTTTCATTTACACCTTCAAAATATTTCTCGTATGCGTTCTATTTCATTCCACTCAGAACCAACACCCTAGTTCAGCCCCTCACCACCTTTCACAATGACCATAACAATAATGTTTTAACTTGTCACACTGCTAAAGTTCTCTAATCCATTCTGGACTCAGCTGCCAACACGTTTCTAAAATATAGGTCTCACCATATCATCCCTGTCAATCAGCTCCAGTGGTTCCCTGTTACCTACAAAACTGAACATGTCTGACATTTAAACTACTTCCTACATATACAGTCATATTACATTTTAGTCTCTTTCAATTTCACTACAATCTACCAAGACCAGCTTACTTGATGTTCCTATAACACATTGAACATTTCCATTTCTTTGCAACTTGTTATTCAGATCCAGGATGAAACATGCAATTTCAGCCATATCTAATGGGGGAGATTTGTTTTCCTTGAATATGCATACCTGATAAAAAGTTTTATTTTTCTTTCCTTCAATCTGTGGGAGGGGACTGGGAGAAAGAGGAGGAAAGTATTAGCAAAGAGGATACGTAAACATATGTTTATGTTTATATACAGAAACATAACATTATGCATTATGCCCAGATTGAATATATACCATATATGTGTGTGTGTGTGTGTGTGTGTGTGTGTGTGTGTGTGTGTGTGTGTGTGTAGAATATATTCTTGGCTCACTATTAGGAAAATGATAAATTTCTTACACCAACTATATTAATAACAAAAACTAAAATTACATGATTATATTGATAACTGAAGAAAAGGTTTTTGATAAAATATAACACTCCTCTATGTTAGAAATATTAAAAAGGATTCTTTATGGTCATAGCAATAAACTTAGGGTAACAGAAAGGTAGCAAAAAATGGTAATAATCTAGGTCAGCTAGGTGATGCAGTTGATAGAGCACTGGCCCTGGAGTCAGGAGTACAGGAGTACAAATCCAGTCTCATACTAGCTGGGTGACCCTGAGCAAGTCACTTAACCCTGACTGCCTCTTTAAAAAATGTCAGTAAGAAATACATTCAAAACATAAAGATTCACATAGTTAAAATGAACTGGAGCAGAATTTACCATGATTTAAGAAAATGTTTTTAAAGTAAGAAAATATGGTTAAAATACACTAAACAGTATCTAATACTAACAGTATTATTAAAAGGAGGAAAATACATTTAAAATACACTAAATAGCATTTTATCTAAAACCAAGATTTAGCATTATCTGTAACAGAGAAAAGAGAGGCCTTCTCAATTGCATAAACAAAGAGATCTGTTGTCACCACCATGAACAGAATGGAAAAATATGAAATGGCAAAAAGGCTGTAATCAAAGAAATCTGTAATGACTTAAATGAACTGATTTGCAAGAAAGACAGCAAAACCAGGAGGTTTATAAAAGGCTACAATTTCATCAGACAAAACAATCGGGAAAGATTTGAGAACTCTCATCAATACAAGAATCATTCACAATTCCAGAAGACAGATCAAGTGTGCCTCCAAACTCTTGGTGGAAAAGTGATATAGACTATGTAGATACAGAATAAGAGAGGCATTTTTAGATATGACAGTTAATACAAATTTGTTTTATGTAACTACACTTTGGTTACAAAGTGGAACTTTTATTTGTTGGAGAGGAGTTGAGAGATTGGTGTGGGGGAGGGTCAGTGATGTGTAAAAAAAATGAAATATGTAAAAACAGACAGAAGAGTTGAAAAAAATTCAGAAAGGAATTCTGTATAGTGTTTGCGTTTGTGTGTATAATAAGCTATATATGATAGGCCCATGGTTTCATATACAATCCCCAGTTTCTAGAATTCTTTGTAGATGCAAACGTTCACATTCACTGATAAATTTCAGGTTCAGAATTTTTAATGTGCCCCCAAGAGATTATACAATATTAAAGAAAACCATAAACTATATAACTATAAATTATATTAGCTATATAAACTATATAACCATAATTAACATGCTATATAGGCCATGTTAATAAGAATAAAAATTACACAATTCTATCAATAGAATATTTTTTTAAAACTACAATGTCCATTACTTCATTAGTGTGTCTGTCTTCCTATGCCCCCTCCAATAACTGTCATTCTCCATTTCCTCATATTTGCCAATTGATGGCTATGAGATGGAATCTCAGAGGTTGAATCCTATTAGTGATTTGGATGATTTTTTTTTCTAAATATCTGATAGGTTGTATTTCTTCCACTGAAAACTAGCTATTTATATCTGATAATTTATTCATTTATAGGGGAATAACTTTTTTCTTATATACTTGTATCAAATCCTTATATAACCTATACATCAATTTTCTTTCTGCGTTTTAACTCTCTAGTTGCAGTATTAGGAATATATTTGTGTCATAAAAGGACTCTGCTAGGGTACTTTATTTTTCAATTTTTGTGAAGCATGAGTACTACCTATTATAATTCTCCAGTGAATCTATGAGGACCAGGAGGTAGTCTTTTTTTTTTTTAATAGGTCTTTAATATCTAAATCAACTAACTTTTTTGTGAATGGGCTACTTAAGATTTCTATTTCATCTTCTGATAGTTTGGGTATCATATTTTTTAAGGTATTCCTTTATTTCATTTGTGCAGTCAGTTGTGTTAGCATATAACTATGTATAATATATACACTGATCATTTTTTTAATTCTATTTTTTTGTGATTTTAACTTGCTCATTTACCTTTTTACTGATTTGATTTTCTGCTCTCTTCTTTTTAATCAAATTAGTTAAGGGTTTATCAACTTTTTTAGTCTTTTCAAAGACCAGCTTTATTTGATCATTTCTATGGGGTTTTTGTTCTCAATTTAACCAATTTCCCCCTCTAATTTTTAATATCTCCTCTTTTCTTTTATTTTATTTGGAGGGACAAGAGGTTTGTAATTATTTAAAATATACATTCACTTCACTAATCCTCATTTTTTCTATTTTGTTACTATATGTTCCTAAGGATATGATTTTCCCCCAGAAGACCACTTTAGCTACATCCCATTAATTTTGCTATGCAGATTCATCATTATCATTCTTTTACACAGATAAGTTATTTCTATGACTTGTTCTTTGATCCACCCATTATTTAGGATTTTATTATTAAGTCTGTATATTTTGTTTGTGTTCCCTGAACCAATTACTATTTTTATGGTACATGGTCAATTTTCTAAGAGTGATGTGATGCTGCCAAACATGTATACTCTTTTTCACTGGTCCATTTAGTAGCTACCATAACTTTTTTGATTCTAGTTTTTTTCTAACAATTTGTTCAGTTTTATATTTCCCTTTTGTTTATATTTTTCTGTTAGACATCCAAAACTGAGAGACAGATTCTGAAATCTTTCACTGTTGTGCTCCTATATATGTCTTCTTGTAGCTAAGATAGTTTCCTTGATGAATCTGGATGCTAAGACATTTGAAACATAAAAGTTTATTACAGATATTGGGTTTGTTGTCCATGGCTTCTTTCAGTATATGGTTTCCTTGTTTATCTCTTTTAATTTTTTGAATGCTTATTTTGCCTTTGTCAGAAAGCATGGCTTCACTTCCTCCTTTTATAGATTCAATTAATGCATAGTAAAAAGATGTTTCCATTCCCTCAGTTTTACTATGTCTTTGTTTTCTACAGCTATTTTTTTTGTAAGCAACAGACTGTAGGGTGTTGTTTTCTAATCCAATCTGTAACTCTTTTTTTTTTATTTTATTGAAGTTATTTATTTTATTTATTGGGAATTTGAATCCATTCATATTTAAAGTTGTAAGAACTGGGTTTATTTTTTTCTCTATCTGCCTCTATTTCGGAGGATGTGGGTGGTCACATCATTTCCCCCCCCTCTTCTGCTATAAACACTGTATGTTCCTACAATTAATTTAATCTTTTTTTTTAAGGTGTCCCTGTTCCCATTGGTTTTCCTTCCCCTCACCCCTTGGCCACTCGTCTTTTGTTACCTCTTTGCCTTGGGGGTTTAGCTTACTAGTTCCTTTTTCTCTTCTGCTTTTATCAAGTTATACACCATTCCCCTATCACATTATAACACACTGGCTTTCAACTTCTCCCTCTGCTTCCTGATACCAAACTCTGTTCTTCATCTGTACTGTGCCCTCCAGTCCCTTGACCCCTTAATTCTTTCCCATTCCATCTCCCCAGCATTAGTTGCTCTCCTCTCTTCTCCATTTTGACATCCTGGTGATCCCATGCAACTCTACATTGTTCTTCTTTTGAGTCCTTTGCCCCCTTATTTTATTGGTGATTGTGCCCTGCCAAGCCTCAATCTTGCTTCATTCCCAACATCCTTTCCCTTGATCACACACAAATGCTGCTCAACAACAGTGGAGAAAATCATGAAACCATGTTGAATGGGGTACACTACAAATTTTTGTTATATAACCTCAACCAGATCCTCACTTTTTTTTTTTGGTTGTTGTTCAATCACGTCAAACTCTTCATGACCCCATTTGGAGTTTTCTGGGCAAAAACTGTTGCAGTGCTTTACCTTTTCCTTCTCCAGTTCATACTCTCATCCACTGGGCCACCCAGTAGACCAGTTTTTTGTATTGTTTTTTAATACCTGCTTAATTAACTAACTCACAACAGTGGCTCTTCCAACCCTTTTCATCCTACCTTAAATTTCTCATGGCTCCCTCTTTCCCCATGTCAGGTAAGAGTTCTGTCTCATATTTAACTGAAAAAAATATTTGAGGTCATCTGCCAAGAGGTCCTTCTCCTCTTTTCATTTCACATCACCCTGATGTCTTTCGTCACACTATCTTCCCTCCTTCACTTCTGTCTCACATAGCAAAATGACCATTCTCCTTCCCAGGCAAACCTCTTTTCATAGACAATTCTTCTTCATCCTTATTCTCTCACTTACCTTCAATCTTTCCCTGTTTACTGGATTATTTCCTATTGCCTAGATATGCTCATGTCTCCTGCCTCAAAAACCATCATTTAATACATCCATCCCTGGGAGTCCCTTATTTCTCTTCCCTGTTGTGGCAAAATTCCTTGAGGAGGCCATCTAAAATAGATGCCTCCTCTTCATATCCTCTCGCCACCTTACTACTTTCCACAGTCCAGCTTCTTACCTCATCATTCAACTAAAACTGCTCTCTCCAAAGTTACTAAAGGTATCTTACTTGCCATACTGAATTAGCCTTTTCTCAGTCTTCATTCTTCTTCACCTCTGTGAAGGCTTTGGCAATGTCAATCACTCTCCTCTAAATAATCTCATCTCTTTAGGTTTTCACAAGGAATGAGAAGAAGCAGAATTTGAACATAGGTCTTTCACTCCAAATACAGAGCTCTTGGTAATACTAATCACTTTTCAGGTAAATTTTAGATAGATACTTGTCCAGCTATGAGTTGGAAGAGATGCTCTCTGAGCTTCTATAATTCTATACTGTTCTTTTTGGTACAGTTCAACAGATAATTAGGGGCCAAATAGATTAGGATGAAGGAAATACAAAAATGAATCGCCCTACCCCTCAATAAGTGCATATTCTCCTGCAGGGAATAAAGCACTTACACAGTTAAGTAAATATAAGATATTTTCAGAATGGGCAGCAAACTAACAAATGGCAAGACCAGGAAAGTTTTTAGTGACGAGGGTGATATCTGAGCTGAGCTAAAAAAAAAGAAGAAAATCACATTTCTCAGAATCAAAGATAAAGTAGCTTCATTCATGGGGGAATGACTTTTATGAATGTATCAAGGTGGGAAATGGAATGTCCAGTACACAATTATAAAACAGAATGTGATGGGAGGCAATGAAGAGATACTGGCAAACTAGGGAAATCTGAGGAAGGAGAAATCACTTTTAAGTAAAAGCGACTATGGAAGGCTTCATGGAAAACATAGCTATTAAGCTGAGAAGTTAGAAAAGCTTTTCATCATTGTGAATATACAGTCCTCCACTCTAAGCATAGTTGGTCAGGAAAGAGGGAAGGAGTTAATGCAACTTCATGACTGAGGCGGGAGAAAACAAGATTCGATCAATCAATCTAGTATGACTAGAACATAAACTATAAACTATGTGGGGAATACTGTGAAAAAAATTAGAAGTCTAGAAGCCAATAGCAGAGGTGGTATGGCTCAGACCCCAAGCCCAGAGGAGGATCTCCCTGCCAGTATCTAACTCAGCTTACAAAAGAATAACCGAAGCATTAACTCAAGACCAAAGGAAAGCATACTGCCACTGAAGCAACAGACCTTACCAGTTAGATTACAGAGGGTGAATACATTAGGATGTCACCAACTTGCAGAACTCAGACTCTGCAAGTCTGGAGGGAGGATGGGACTAACAGACTTTGTCCTGTCTACACACCTAGGAGTTTGGTGGCACTGAAGGCTTCCAGGTGCCTAGCATACCTCAGAGATCTGAAATAACATAACATAAGGCATCAAAATGAGCAACCTAGATCTTACCTTCTGCAGAAGTGCTGCAAAGCTTAGTCAGGAAAGATGCTGGAAGAAAGAGCAAACAAAAACAAGTGCCCCATGATGAATTTTACTGAAGCAAGGGCACTCAAGATACAAATGCAAAATTAGAAAATGGCTGCAAAACATCTACAACAACTGCCTTAGAGAAAAGCATAGCTTGGACAAAAATTCAACTAGACTTAGTGGAAGAGATGAAGTAAGAGTTTTTTTTAAAAAAAGAGTTTAAAATGTTTCTATAAATGGAGAGCTTCAGGGAAAAAAACTGGAAAAGAACTGGAAAGGGAATTAACTGCTTGGCACAAGAAGTACAAAATCTTGCCCAAGCAACAAACTCCCTGAAAATTCAAATGGACCAAACAGAAACCAAGGATTCCATGAGGCAACAAAAAATCTTAGAATAAAATCAAAACACTGGGGAAAAAAATGAAAGAAAATGCAAGTATCTTACACCCCCCTGCTCCCCCCAAAAAAAGACCTGGAAAACAGATTAAGGAGAGAAAAAGTAAAGAATCATTATATTACCTGAAAACCATCCCTCCCCCCCAAAAAAGATCCTTTTTAAAAGAAAACCATCGGTGGAGCCAAGATGGCGGAGTACGAAGACTCACATATGCTAGCTCCGAACCCACAGCCCATATATTTCCTGCAAGAAGAACTCTCCACAAATTCTGGAGTACTGCAAGGCGCGCAGAAACACAGTGGAAAAGATTTCCATTCCAGAGAGCCCTGGAGAGCCATCCCCAGGGGTCCATCGTGCTCCGGACAGCAGAGTCCACCCCTGTGCTGCCCTGGCCTGGCGGCCCCAGAGGAGCAGATCCGAGCAGGCTTCAGGGACGGAACCGGCCACGGTCGGGAAGGTCCTTCCACCCACAGACGCTACAGGTCAGTGAGAGAGACGTCTGGGCTGGCCAAGAGGGGAGTGGGGTGTCTCTGTGACTCAGGCCCCCTCGGGAGGAAGCAGCAGAGGAAGCGGCCCAGAACTACCGGAGCAGCAGGCAGAAGTTCAGGGTCATTACAGAATGTCTCTGCGTAAACCCCCTGAGGGAACTGAGCCTGGGAGGTGGCCCTGCCCCCATCCCAGCACCAGAACTTAAGTTCACACTGAATAGCAGCCACACCTGACGCGGAAAGACCATTTGAATCTCAGACCCCAAGCACTAGCTGGGCCGATCTAGGCGGGGGTGCAAAGGAATCTCAGAAGTCAAGTAACTGCCTGGGAAAATGCCCAGAAAAGGGAAGAAAAATAAGATTATAGAAAGCTACTTGGATGGGGTACAGATGTTCCCGCCTTTCAATTCTGATGACAAGTAACTATTCTTACCATCAGGGAAAGATGTGGAGGTCGAGGCCTCTGTATCCCAGAAATCCCAGGTGGATGTCCGGTGGGGTCAGGCCATGGAAGAGCTCAAAAAGGATTTTGAAAAGCAAGTTAGACAGGTGGAGGAAAAACTGGGAAGAGAAATGAGAGAGATGCAAGAAAAGCATGAAAAACACGTCAATACCTTGGTAAAGGAGACCCAAAAAAATGCTGAAGAAAATAACACCTGGAAAAATAGGCTCATTCAATTGGCAAAAGAGGATCAAAAAGCCAATGAGGAGAAGAATGCTTTCAAAAGCAGAATGAGCCAAATGGAAAAGAGATTCAAAAGCTCACTGAAGAAAATAGTTCTCTCAAAATTAGAATGGAACACATGGAGGCTAATGACTTTATGAGAAACCAAGAAATCACAAAACAAAACCAAAAGAATGAAAAAATGGAAGAGAATGTGAAATATCTCATGGGAAAAACAAATGACCTGGAAAATAGATTCAGGAGAGACAATTTAAAAATCATGGGACTACCTGAAAGTCATGATCAAAAAAAGAGCCTAGACATCATCTTCCATGAAATTATCAAGGAAAACTGCCCTGAGATTCTAAAACCAGAGGGCAAAATAAGTATTGAAGGCATCCATCGATCACCACCTGAAAGAGATCCAAAAAGAGAAACTCCTAGGAACATTGTGGCCAAATTCCAGAATTCCCAGGTCAAGGAGAAAATATAGCAAGCAGCTAAAAAGAAACAATTCCAGTATTGTGGAAGTACAATCAGGATAACTCAAGATCTAGCAGCTTCTACATTAAGGGATCGAAGGGCGTGGAATAGGATATTCCAGAAGTCAAAGGAACTAGGACTCAAACCAAGAATCACCTACCCAGCAAAACTGAGTATAATACTTCAGGGGAAAATATGGTCTTTCAATGAAACAGAGGACTTTCAAACATTCTTGATGAAAAGACCAGAGCTGAAAAGAAAATTTGACTTTCAAACACAAGAATGAGAAGAAGCATGAAAAAGTAAACAGCAAAGAGAAGTCATAAGGGACTTACCAAAAGTGAACTGTTTACATTCCTACATAGAAAGACAATATTTGTGACTCTTAAAACTTTTCAGTATCTGGGTAGTTGATGGGACCACAAACACACATACACACATGTGCACACACACATACACACATGCACGCACATACAGAGACAGAGAGCACAGAGTGAATTGAATAGGATGGGACCATATCTTAAAAGAAATTAAGGTAAATGGTGAGATAGAAATGCAGTGGGAGGAAAGAGGGTGAAATGGAATGGGGTAAATTATATCTCATTCAAGAGGCAAGCAGGAGACTTTTTAGTAGAGGGAAAAAGAGGAGAGCTGAGAAAAAGCAAGAAGTTTACCCTCACCACATTCGACTAAAGGAAGGAATAAAATGCACACTCATTTTGGTATGAAAACCTACCTTACAATACAGGAAAGTGGGGGAGAAGGAGATAAGCAAGTGGGCAGGGGATGATGGAAGGGAGGGCAATGGGAGGAGGGAGCAATTTGAAGTCAACACTCTTGGGGAGGGACAGGATCAAAAGACAGAATAGAAACAATGAGGAGCAGGATAAGATGGAGGGAAATGCAGTTAGTCTTACACATCAAGACTGTTATCGAAGTCATTTGCAAAACTATACAGATAGGACTTATATTGAATTGCCTGCCTTCCCAAAGACAATGGGTGGGGAGGGAGGGATGGGGAGAATTTGGAACTCAAAGTTTTAGGAACAACTGTTTAGTAATTGTTCTTGCTACTAGGAAATAAGAAATACAGTTAATGGGGAATAGAAAGTCATCTGGGCCCTACAGGACAAAAGAGAAGATGGGGACAAGAGAAGGGAGGGATGATAGAAGAGAGGGCAGATTAGTGATAGGGAAAATTAGATTGCTCGGTGTATTGGGGTGGGGGGAGGGGATAAAAGGGGAGAAAATTTGGAACCCAAAATTTTGTGAAAATGAATGTAAAAAGTTAAATAAGTAAATTTTTTATTAAAAAAAAAGAAAAAATTAAAAGAAAGAAAACCATCTACATCTTTTAGAAGCAGAGGGCAAAGTGGAAAAAGAAAGAATTCACCAGTCACCTTTTGAAAGAAACCCCAAAACGAAAGCTCCCAGAAATATCAGAGACAAAATACAGCACTTCCAGGTCAAAGTAAAAAATACTTCCAACAGCTAGAAATAAAGAGTTCAAGTACTAAGAAACCACAAAGACCACATACAATTTAGCAAGCCACCACTAAAGAGTGACAGAGAACTTCAAATATTATATTCCAAAAGGCAAAGGTTATATGGTCTTACACAGTTAAGAAAAACTTACCCAATAAAACTGAGTATAATACTATGGGTGGAGAGGGGGATAGAGTTTTAAAGCAATAGAGGACTTCCAAGCATTCCTAAAGAAAAGATCAAAGCTGTGGAGAAAATATGAAGTGCTATCAAAAGAGTGAAGAGAAATATAAAAAGGTAAAACAAATGAACAATGATAAAGTACTCAACAAGGGTAAATTATTTACATTCAAATATGGAAAAATAATACATGTGTCTCCTCCAATCCCTATCATCCTCAGAATTCAGAGAGTGTCTCAATTAGGAAAGACCAGAGACTGATTCTGTTATATCTTGATGCTCTTAGGAATGGAAAGAAACAGGGATAAAAATATACTTGGTGGGGGGAGAGAGGAGACAGAGTGGGAAGGATGAAAAGGGAAGGGGAAGGAAAGAAATGTTAAGCAAAATTATCTCAGATTCAGAGTACACAAGTATACATCCATACAAAGAAGGTAGAGGAAAGCTGATACTTGAACCTCATTCTCATCTAAACTGATCAAAAGAAGGGAAAATACAGCACATGTAGCTGGGTAGAGAAATATAGTTCACTCAACAATGAAATAAGAAGGAAAGGGGAGGGTGGGGAGAGAAATCAGGGGATTAAAGGAAAGATTAGTTCTAAACAAAAAATTCTAAGGATGTAAAAAATATTATAGGTCTTTTTCAGGTGGTTAAGAATGAGAATCAGACTAACTAACCAGTATTCCAGAGAATTAATAATGAAACATGCTATCCACCTCCTAATAGAAAGGTGAAAAACTTAGAATCCAGAATGAGACAGTCTCTTTTAGGACAAGCCAATGTGATCATTTGTTTTGACTATATATATGGTAATGGATTTTGTTTTTCTTGTGTTCTCAATTGGAAGGTGGAGAGATCAGTAAATAGTGTGCAGAAATAGAAAGCAGAACTTGGCTGATTAAAATTTAAAAATATGTTTATTTTTAAACTAAACTGAGGAATATTTCATAGGATCATAGCTCAAAGGGACCTCAAGGACCATTAAGCCCAAGCCCAACTGCCTCACATTTAGTGGGAGAAGACAAAACTGAAGCCTTGGGAAGTTTAAGTGACTTAACTCATACAGGTAGTAAAGATCAGATCCTAGAGACAACAGGGACCCAATCACTGGGGCTTCTTGGGTAGGGGAGTGATGTGGTCAGACCTGTGCTTTAGAATATTTACTGGCAACTGTATAAAGGATGAAGGAGGCTATTGCAATAGTCCAGGCAAAAGATGATGAAGACCTGAACTAGGGGTAGTGGTCAAGTGAATGGAGACAGAATAACATATGAAAGAAATGTTGAGTAAGTGCAACTGACAAGAATGAGTAAGTGAATGGCTCTGTGTGCTGAGGGAGAAAGAAGACTTGAGGATGACTCAAAACTTGTGAATCTGAGGAGAAGATTGGCTGTACCATCCAAACAAACAGACAAGTAAGAATGCAAAGGGTTGAGAATTGACTGGGTAAGTTTGGCAATGAAATAGAAGAGAGCAAGAGGACAGATAATACCTTGAGAGAATGTCAGGATCAAAAAAAGTTTTTTTGAAGAATGGGGACACCTGGACATGGCTTTAGAAAGAAGATAAAGAATCAATAAAAGAGTCTGATAAACACTAAATGAAACATGGATGGAGTCACTGGAGGTTGGGATAAATGGAATTAAAGGCATAAAATAAGCTTTTGTAAATGAGAAGTACATTTCATTCTCTGACACATAAGCAAATGAGGCAAGCAGATAGTCCTTGAAATGTGAACAATGTACTCCTTCTGAGTTATGTTACCAAAAAAGTGTATCTGAGTTAACATCCTTTCATTTCTTAAAAATTATACTTTAATTTAGCAGTAAAGTTGTTTTTTTTAATTGCATTTTATGGTCTGTGAGTGCCTCATTCCACTTGAAATCCTGAGTCTGAATTGCTGGAACAGCCCAGGTTAGGTCTAGTCTAAACAGGGGTATAAGAGGGGCAGAAAAGGAGGAGAGTCACAAACCAAAATAGAATAGTAGTTCCCACTTAAAAGCATTTCTACAATGAAAGAGGTCTACACCTAGGATGAGAGATGTAGATCTGAAAATGGGTTAACCTCAAAATGGATGCACTGGGGGACTATTTTTTCTGAGAATGTTATGACTCCATGGACAAAATCCTGGCCCAGAGAAGTGATGGGTGAGATCCTAGGGGTGACTGGCACCAAGAAGGGAAAAAGGAAAAACAAGGACATGGACTCACATATGAAACAGAACTGCCAGTGGGAAGGAGAACAACGCTAAGGAGAGCAGGGGGTAAAAGTGGACTCCACAATTTGGAACACAGAGTAATTTCTATGACTCAAGAGGAGAAAAAATTTCAAAATATGCTGGAAGCAAAAAGAATTAAAGAAAAGAACTCAAGAAAAATATTTCTGAGAAAGGTACAAGAGAAAGAAAACTAACAAATGTAAGCAGTCAGAGGGGGAAGAAATGAGGGAAGATTCTTAAAAAACTACTTAGGTGGATAAGATCAGATAAGCCAATAATGAACTAGAATTCTCAAACTAGTTGAAAGTTAGACAAAAGGAAGTTGAGAAACGGGAGGAAAGATACGAGGAAGCAATCTGTCTCTAAGGGTGGCATTCCAGAGTGAGAAGTCCCAGATAGTAGGTACACAGAGCAAAGAGCAAATACAGAAGCAAGGAACAAGTATGAGGCTCTGATCCTAGGGGCATAGTCACAGTTTCAACTTCTACCAGTCTGAAACCTGCAGAGGAAAACCAGGGCTGGAATTCCAAACCAAAGGGAAGTATGAAATTCTATAACTTTAAATCAGATCACTCCAGTTGGTGTATAGTGGCTGAAAACAGTAGCAGTCTACTTGAATTCTAACCAGGCCAAGCTTACAGTTCTGTTGTTCTGACCCAAATCCTGGTCAGGAACTTTCTTTCCAGGAAGAAACAAATCAAAATGTCCTGGATCAGACCAATCTGGGAGCACTGAAATTTTAAAGCTTTCCCTCTCTTCCCAGTCTAAGCTGTCCCTCAGATCCTGAAATAATACAACACTCAATATTCCAAAAAAGCAGCAGCAGCACCCTAGAGGACACAAGATCAGCTCAAACACTCCCCCTCCCAGAAGTCTGAAGAGCTCAGACTTAACATAAAGTTCAAAGTCAAAAAGCAGGCTGGAAGAATGAGCAAATAAAAACATAAAAAATCAAAAACAATCCCATTTTTGTGACAAAGATTACAGACCAAAACTCAGAAGAAGAAAATTACTTCAAAACGTTTATAAGCAAAGTGTTAGAGAAAAACACAGCTTGAGCAAAAATTCAACCAGAATTTCTAGAAGAGATGAAGCAGAGTTTAAAAAATTAAAATGAGAGTGCTAATGGGAAAAATTAGAAAAGATGAAATCTCCGGAAGAAAGAAACAGAAATAGAATTACTCTGATACAAGACATACAACACCTTGTCCAGCAAACAAGTGTCTTGACAAATAAAATAGACCAAATAAAAGATAATGATTCCATAAAATAACAAGAAGTACTAAAACAAAGTCAAAAGGCTGGGGAAAAAAAACAGGGGAAAAATATAAAATATCTCATAGCAAAAAACAGACTAAGATATAATTTTAAAATCACTGAACTACCTGTAAGTTATGGACAGAAAAGGAATTGGGATATCATATTTCTAGAAATATTAAAACTGCCCAAATTTCTTATAACTAGAGGGAAAAGTAGAAATAGAAAAAAAAACTTAACAGTTACCTCCTAAAAGAAATTACAAAATGAAAACTCCCAAGAACACAGTCAAAATTCAGATCAAGGAAAAAATACTGCAAGTGGCCTAAAAGAATTCAAGTAAAAAGGTGTCACAGAGAGGGTCACACAAGATTTAGCAGCTACTACTTCATAGGCATTGAGGGCTTGTAATATAATATCCCCTCAAGGTAAGTATAATGATTTAAAATCAAGAATAACTTAGCCAACAAAACTAAACATAATTCTTTGTTTTTAATAAAACAGAGAATTTCCAAGCATTTCTGATGAAAAAGTCAGAACTATGTAGAAATTTTGAAATACAAACACAGAAGAGAAATCTTAAAAAAGATAAAAATAACTTTATATTCTAAAATGGGGAAGTGATAAATGTGTCCCCTCAGAACAGTATCAATTATCAGAGGTCACAGAGAGAGTTAAATTAGAGGATCTGGGAGTGGTTTTGTTGTGATCATATTAATGAAGAATAGAAAGAGAAGAATATACTTAGGGGATAGAGGAAAGAAGATGGAAAAAAACCTGATTCATTATTATTTCAAAGTGCACAAGAAGAAATCTATAAAAGTAAAGAAGAAGGGGTGAAGGGGACTAAGAGACACTTGAACCCTACTCTCATCTTAATTAATCAAAAGAGGGAATATTACAAACACAAAGAACTGGTTATAGAAAAATATTTCACTCAAAAAGGAAACAGGAAGAAAAAGGATGAAGAGAGATTAGAGAATAAGAAATAGGTTAGATTAAGGGAGAGTGCATCCTTAACAACTAAGAATAGTGAAGAAAGGTCCTAAACAACTAAAAATGGTGAAGAAAGAATATTGCCTCTGAGTAAGGGATAGAGAAGTAGGGAAGGGAAAGAAAAGAACTCTGACTAATCCATGACTCCAAAGGGCTCATGAAGAAACATGTTACCTACTTCCTGATGAAGAGGTGAGGGGCTCATAGTAAAAGCCCATACACATGACAGATCAAGATATATATAAAGACATAGATGAGGGGTAGGGGTGGAGGAGTGAAGGTATAGATGAGGGGTAGGGGTGGAGGAGTGAAGGTCAGATATGGGCAATGTGGAAACGTTTTACTTGCCTGCATATGCTTCGAACAGGCTTTTCTTGTTTCTTGTCTGTTTCATGTCTTTCTCAATGGAGTGGAAGAGATGAGGTAAAAGAAAAGACAAGTTTTCACTAACTGGAAAGGAATAAATTGAATTTTTAAAATAAACTATAAAAAATGAATGGAATACTTCTGTGAAAACTGGGGATCATCAATATGATTTGATTCATCAATTCATCAATATGAACTGATAAAATAAAATGAGCAGAAAGAATAACTCATTCTAAAACATACTTAAAAATAACTTTGAAAGAATCAAGAACTCTGATTAACACAGTGACTGACCAAGACTACAGAGGGCTAATGACCAAGAATCCAACTCCCAAAAGGTGATGGCTCAAATATGTAAAGTGAGATACATTTTTTATCAGGGCCAATAAAAGAATTTGTTGTGATCTTGCATATTTATCACATGAGGTTGATTTGGCTTGGTTTCCAATGGGGAGAAAATAAGATAATTGAAAAAAATAAAAAATCCACCCCCCAGGGGGCAGAGGCAAGATGGCAAAGTAACAGCACAGACTTTCTAGAGTGCCCCCACCAACCCCAGCCAAATACCTGTAAAAATGGCTCTAAACAAATTCTGGAGCTGCAGAACCCACAGAATCACTAAGTGAAGCAAATCTCTAGCCCAAGACAGCCTGGAAGGTCGCCAGGAAGTGTCTATTGTACCACACTAGGAACAGAGTGCAGTACAGTGTGGGCCATGAGTGGACAGAGGGGACCTGAGCAGGCCTTGGGGGCACTGAATCTCTCACACCTGTAGTGGTTTCCAGACTTATGACCCCAAAACGCTGATGATAAATTGGAAGGTCAGTGGAAAAAGTCTGTGGGACCAGTGCAGGAGAGTAAAGTGGTCCAGTCTTAGGGTGGTAGGGGGGAGGGGGACAGAGGAACGAGCAGCAGCAACAGCCACAGGAGTAACAGCTGCAGTTGTTTCTGCAGCTGTTTCTAGAGCTCTAGGCCCATAGATTGTGGGGAGATAGAGCAGCTGACATTACACCTCCCTGAACCCCCCTGAAAGCAGAGAACTACCTTGACAAAGAGCTCAAAAGTCAAATAAATGGCTGGGAAAATGAGCAAAAACCAGAAAGAGAATCAGACTACAGAATCTTACTTTGGCAACAAGGAAGACCAAAGCAAACAGAGGAAAACAAAGTGAAAGGTCCTGCATGCAGAGCCTCCAAGAAAAATAAGAATTGGTCTCAGGCCATGGAAGAGCTCAAAAAGGATTTTGAAAATCAAGTAAGAGAAGTAGAGCAAAAATTGGGAAAAGAAATGAGAGTGATTCAAGAAAACCACGAAAACCGAGTCAAATGTCTGTTAAAGGAAATCCAAAAATGGGCTGAAGAAAATAACACTTTAAAAAATAGAGTAACTCAAATGGAAAGAGAGATCCAAAAAGTTAATGAGGAGAATGCCCTAAAAAGCAGAATTAGCCAGATGTAAAAGGAGATATAAATGCTCACTGAAGAAAATAATTTCTTAAAGATTAGAATGGAGCAGATGGAACTAATGACATCACAAAAAAATCAAGAAATTATAAAACAAAACCAAAGGAATGAAAAAATAGAGTATATGAAAGAACTCAGTGAAAAAACAACTGACCTGGAAAATAAATCCAAGAGAGAAAATTTAAAAGTTAATTAATTACCTGAAAGCCATGATTAAAAAAAGAGCCTAGACATCATCTTTCATGAAATTATCAAGGAACACTGCCCTGATAGTCTAGAATTAAGGGTAAAATAAATGCTGAAAGAATTCACTGATCATCTCCTGAAAGAGATCCCAAAAGAAAAACTCCTAGGAATATTGTAGCCAAATTCCAGAGTTCCCAGGTCAAGGAGAAAATATTGCAAGCAGCCAGAAAGAAACAATTCTAGTATTGTGGAAATGTAATGAGGATAACACAAGATCTAGCAACTTCTACATTAAGGTATCAAAGGGCTTGGAATATGATTATTTCACATCAAAGGAGCTAGGATCAAAACCAAGAATCACCTAACCAGCAAAACTCCAGGGGAAAAAATAGTCATTCAGTGAAAGAGAGGACTTTGAAGCATTCTTGATGAAAAGACCAGAGCTGAATAGAAAATTTGACTTTCAAAACACAAGAATCAAGAGAAGCATGAAAAGGTAAACAGGAAAGGGAAACCATAAAGGACTTACTAAAGTTGAACTGTTTATACTCCTACATGGAAAGAAAATATTTGTAACTCTTGAGACTTTTCTCAGTATCTGGGTAGTTGGAGGGATTATATACATATAGAATACCAAGGGATGATATCTAAAAAAATAAAATTAAAGGGTGAGGGAGGAATATATTGGGAGGAGAAAGGGACAAATTATCTCTCATAAAAGAAGCAACAAAAAGCTTTTTCAATGGAGAAGAGAAGGGGGAAGTTGAGAGGGAAAAAGTGAAGCTTACTGTCATCACATTTGGCTTAAGAAGGGAATAACATGCACACTAAATTTGGTACAAAAATCTATCTTACACTACAGGAAAGTAGGGGCGAAGGGGATAAGAGGGGTTTGATGGGGATGATGGAAGGAAGGACAAATGGGAGGAGAGGACAAACACTTTTGGGGAGAGACAAGGTCAAAAGAGAAAATGGAATAAATGGGGGGCAGGATAGGATGGGGGGCAGGATAGGATGGAGGGAAGTACAGTTACTTTGGAAGTTTCTTGCATAACCACACATGTATAACCTCTACTGAATTGCTTGCCTTCTCAGTGGCGATGGGTGGAGAGGGAAGAAATGTCTGAAGTTGGAACTCAAAGTTTTAAAAAACGAATGTTAAATATTGTTTTTACATGCAACTGGAAATAAGAAATACAGGCAATAGGGTATAAAAATCTATCTTGCCCTACAAGAAAATAGAGGAGATGGGGACAAGGGAAGGGAGGGGTGTGATAGAAGGGAGGGCAAGTTGGGGGAAAGGGTAAACAGAATGGACAAAGCTTGGGGTGGGGGAAGGGAGAGATGAGGGAAAATTTGGAATTCAAAATCTTGTGGAAATGAATATTGAAAAACTAAAAATAAATAATTTTTAGAAAACGCACCTCTCCTACCTCTATGACTGTGAAAGGTACTTGATCTAATTGATACTGCTCTTATCTCATTTCTTTCTATGGTATGATCTTTAGCATTCAGATCATTTACCATGTTTGACTCTAGTATGGTATAAAGTATAAGATGTTAATCTAAACTTAATTTCTCAGATCACTTTCCAGTTTTCCAAGTCATTTTTGTCAAACAGAGTTCTTTCCTAGATAATTTATATTTGCAGGTTCACTAAAACTGATTTATTGAGTTAAATTATTTTTTATTATTTTTTTCAATGTTTTGTCCACTTTTTTCTTTCTTACTTTCATTACCAATAGCTTTATTATTGCTTCATATAATTTGAGATCTAGAAATGCTATTTTCCTGCCATTCTTACTTTAAAAAAACATCATTATTTCCCTTAATATTCCAAACCTTTTTGTTCTCCAAATGAATTATTACTTTCTCAAACTCTGTAAAATGTGCATTATAGAGATACACAAAAACATAAACAATAAGTGAAATGAAAATTAAAACAATTTTGAGACTTCACCTCATATCCAGAAAATTAGCAAAGTTTACATGTCCTTATCCTCAGATTCCCCAGTTTGAGGTATTTTGTGCCTACAATTCAGATGGAGGAATGGAGGAAAAAGATAAAACAATAAATATAGAGGGGAATGTAAATATGCTCCAGACTACCACCAGTACCCAAGAACTTTAGCCAGACTTTGGTCCCCATGTTTTCGCCAATAGCCTACATTGCCAAACTCACAGAAATTGGATCAGCCCTGATATTCATACACTAGCACTGGTTCCATAGCAGACCTTCCTTGAGTTCTTTTTCTTTTCCAACTCAGCTAAAGTCAAAACTTCTAGATCTCCTCTAGTATTTGGCCTAAACTGTGTTCCTTACACCACAATAATAAGAGGGTTAAGGGCATATATTCTTGTTATTTGATATTTCCAGCTTTTTAAATTCTAGAGAAATGAGCATTTGCTATATTGACTTTAATGCAGTCTGTTGCATTTTCTCATATAAAGCATGCAAGAAATTGTGAAATGGTAATCTATTATCATAATCTTTGCACACTAAATCTGAAAATGTGTAAAGTATATACATTCAGATGCAGCAGAGTTTATTTAAATTTTCCTGGAAATTCTAGGGATTTTATAGGACTCAATTTGGCTAGCACAGTGATTCAAAATGTAGTAGATTACTAGCTGGAACAGTCAATGAAATGCCTCTTTCTGGAGAAAGTTCTGAAAGTTCTGTCATTAAGAGAGTAATAACTGTCCCTTTAAGTGCTGAAATACATATAGATATATGTGTATTTCCATGTAAAGATTTCCAATGATCTTTTCCATTTTCAGACCTGAGTTACCCTACTTTATGTTTGAGTACAAACAGTGAAAGTCTTTCCCAAAGGCAAAAGCCATATTTATTGGAGACTTAGCTTGTTCTTCTACAGCAAAGTAAATCAAGCTTTTAAGAATCTGATTCCTCTCTTCTTTTTCCGTGGCTGCCTGTGATTAATTATGCCTCTGATACATCCTTTCCCAGGGCTATAATTCTTTACTCTTGGCTTGGAAAGTTCATCAACTTGTATGGCTACCTCACTTTGGACCCCATCTTCCTCCAGCCTGATTTCGGGGCTCCAGAGCTAGACACAAAGTACTCTTAGTGTTTAGAGGAAGGAGCAGTGAAAGGAATCAGATGAGATGGCACTTCCCAAAGGACTTCCAACTTAAGCTTTTTCCATTAGATGGTATAACCTAGAAAGGGGAAGAACACACAATGCTAAGCTTTTTTCCCTCTCAGGTAACCACTTGCAAAGCCCTAAATTCCTCCCTGCTATATAAAGCATGAGGAATCCAGACTCTGATCTTCCTAAAGTAATGAGAGCATAGTACGTTTGTCCTTGAAATAATTCACCTCTCTATCTGAGATCCCCTGAAGCCATGAATCTGGAATAACAGAGACAAGTTTTACAAAACCCTCTGAGTTTTGTTAAGGATTTGTAGCCTCTCTTGGTACTTACAGTTTAAAAACTGTTGTATTTCTCTTGTCTCCCTACACTTGGGAAGCATGGAGGAAATGTTCATTAGAGAACTCTTTTGAATGCGGAAAGTCAAAATCAAATCAGTTTAACCTCAATTACAAGTACTATCTTTGAAAGTAGACACAGCCCCTTCAAAGTTAAGAAACAGAAATTTTACAAGTTGATTCTGGCCACAATCCCTATAAACCCTTGGTCTCCCTAACCTTATAGATCTGTCACATAGTAAACACCTAACAAATGCTTGTTTTCCTCTATCCCTTCCCCCCTACACATCAGGAAATCTTGACTATACCTGAAAAAATTCTCCCTTCCTCTTCATCTATCCAAATCAGCCTCATTTTTCAAGGCATAAAAATTCAACTTATATAAAACCTTCCCACCTAAAACTCAGCCCAAGAGATCTAGAGAAAATATAGTAGAACCAGAGAACTAGGTTCTAACTCCAGTTCAGAGTAAAGTGATACTGGGCATTCTACTTCACTTCTCTAGTCTTTGTTTCTCACCTCTGTAAAATGAAAGTTGTTGAGCTAGACAATTCTCCAGTTCTAGAGTACTCTTCCTTTTCTGAATTCTGACAAACACTTACTAGGGTTTGTATTTATTCCTTTGCATTTATTAACTACTTTAAGCCACTATATTTTCACATACATGAAGCAAATCGATAAATCAGTCACAGAGAAAATTGCATGCAGTGTCCCTCACCCCAGTGTCCCATGCAGAGAGGGTAGTGGCCCAGGATGTAGAGTAGATTATGTGCTCCAGCTGAAGACTGCCAGGGGTTCAGGTTTACATAGGATTTTGAGAAAAGGTGTCTCCTACGTAGCTGGTGGGGCAAGTGGATCAAGGAACGTGGAAGTTCTGGAAAGATTAATCAGGAAGGCCTATTCTAATTATGCTCCTAGGGCACAAAGAATAGAAGTCCTCAGGATAAAGAAAGCAGAATTATAACTCTATCACATATACAAGCTTACAGAAGAGTTTCAGCAGCCCTTTCTAAAAGAACTGCATTTAAGTCTTACAGATACCAGCATTGTTTAAAAGAAGTCAAGTTTGGAAGAGTAGAACCATGGACTCCACTGGCTATTTTGAAGAACATGCTTTAGACAACTCCCCATATACTAAAATGGCAGCATAATTTCTTTTGGCCATGATGATTATTTTAGAAAACACTCGTATCTCCATGAGCAAATCTAAAATCAAATCTATACTACTACTTTTTAACATTAGGAAGATACTCCTATTTCTCAATTTGTTTCTGATCATGCTAAATAATGTTCTCCCGGATCTCTCCAATGTTTCCAGTTAATAGGTGTATGAATACATAAAATATTTTTAAACTGATATGCAAAGTTATACAATACAGACTTTTGAGGTGTTTGAATTAAAAACTTCTCAGTGGATTAAAAGCACATTCTAATATCATGCTGTTTAAAAGAAACACTTAAAATATACAGAGTTAAAATTAGGGATTGGAGCAAAATATATGATACATCAACTGAACACAAAAGAAGCAGTAGGAACAATAGCAAAAATAAACTTAATTTAAAAAGATAAATGAAGAAACTACATTTTGCTGAAAAATAAAAAATTAATTTCAGTATTTAAGATCTATATGTCACACAGAATAGCATCTAAATATGTGAAGAAAAATCTAAATGAGTTATGAAGAAAAAGACACTTAAACTAGAGTAGCTGGGAATATTAATATACTGCTTTTAGACCTAAACAAATCTAACTAAAAAATAAACAAGGATATGAACAGAACTTCAGAAACATTAGTTATGATAGCTCTTTGGTGATTACTGAACAGGAATAGAAAAGAGCATAAATATTTCCCAGCTGAGTATGGCAAATTTACATAATTTACATGAAATTACAGAAATTACAGAAATCAACCAGAATTAAGGGATTAAAATTTTCAAAAACAAATATAGAAAAGTACTTATAATAAATAGGCTGCTTATTGACCACAATGTAATTAAAATGCAAAATTACATTTTATGTAAATACAAAATTAAAATTAATGTAATTAAAATTATATTCAATAAAGGATCACTAAAGAACTGATTAAAAACCAAATGGGGGGGGTCAAATAACAAAACAGAAATAAAAATTTCATTAAAGATGATAACAATAGAACAAAATATCGAAATTTGAGAGATACAGTTAAAGTCACTCTTAGGAGAAATTATATATTTTTTGAACTTTCATCAACAGAAGACAAAAGTATAAATCAATGGGTTGAGCACACAACTAAAAAACAATACAGAAAACCAAAAAATTTTAAAATGCCAACACTGAGCCAAAAGAGAAATACTGAAAAGTAAGGAATAAATTAATAAAATAAAAAGCAAAAATAAATAAAGCAGAAGTTAGTATAGAAAATGAAAATAAAAGTCAGAAACCTTAATTTGCAAAAATATAAAACTAAATTACCAATTTCAAAAAAAAAATCACAGCAAATAATAAAGAACAGCATCAGCAACTATTTTGTCCAACTACATGCCCATAAAACAAAAACCTAAAATAATATAGGTGAATAATCACAAAAATTTAAAATACCCTAACAGAGCAAAAAAATAGAAAATTTAAAGAACATAATTTCAGAGAAAAACAAAATCAACCATAAGGGAGTTCCCAAAGGGAAAAAACCCCTGAAATAAACAAATCCAAAGGTATATTCTAACAACCATTCATCTTAACACTGGACAAATTCTTTAAAAAAAACAGCAAGAGCAATCCTACCAAACTGCTTCTGAAAAAAATATGGTCTTTATACCTAAACCAGGAAGAGCCAAAACAAATCAACTATAAACCCAATATCCCTAATGAATACTGACAAAAATATAAACAAAATAGGAGTCTACAGTAACATATCAAACATATTGTACACTATGACCGTGTTAGATTTATACCAAGAATGGTTAATTTAATATTAGACGTCTAAAATACTATAAGCATTTGGAAAAATAATAAATATAACTATACTAAAATAAATGATATGGAAAAGGTTTTTGACAAAATACATCAATTTACATTTAAAACTCTAGACAAGATGAAAAGAAGTTAAAATGGTAAATAATATTTATATATAAAACTAGAAAAGTGTTATACATAAAATGGGGACAAATGAGTCCTTTCCAATAAAATCAGAGGTAAAGCAAGGATATTCATAGCCCCACCACCATTTAACATAAGACCTATAAATGTTATCTATGAGAAGAAAATGTTGTGCGTGTGTGTTCATCCTTCGTTGCAGGAAGAAGACCATGCCATCAGAGAAATGATGACATGACTTGCACTTGACTTTGTTTTGAGTGAGGGAGAGCTGTGCAAGGTCACCAGCCCCACTTCTCCTCCAGAGCCATCTGAATCCAGAGACCAGATATTCATCAGGATTACTGGCATTGACCCAGGATGAGGCAATTGGGGTTAAGTGATTTGCTCAAGGTCACACAGCTAGTAAGTGTCAAGTATCTGAGGTGAGATTTGAACACAGGTCCTCCAGACTCCTGAACCGGTGCTCCATCCACTGCACCACCTAGCTGCCCCAAGAAGAAAATGAAGGAATAAGCATAAGCACAACAACAAAATATCCCAGTCCTTATACAATCACTGGTAAGTTCCATTAAATTCTTCAAGAATACTTAGTATTATTATTCTCACATTATTTTCAAAAATTAAGAAATCACTGTGCCAGAATCTTTTTACAGGAAAATATAATTTTAATAATACCTAAAGGAGGGAAAGATAAAGAAAGAAAACTCTAAGTCACTATCATTCATTCATGAATAATGATAAAAATTTCAAACAAAAATCCTATCAAATAGACTACGGTTATCCAGGAAATTGTTCACTATGATCAAGAGGCATTTATACTAGAGACACAGTGATGACTTGGCACTAGGACTACAATCGACATAATGACTTCAAAAAGCAAAACATCCAAAACCACATGGCCATTTCAACAGATGGGGGAAAATCTTTCCACAAAATACAACATTTTTATACTAAAGACCTTACAAAGTATAAGCACAAAGTGACCTATCCAAAACCAAAAGTAAATGTCATATGCAAAGGGGACACACTAGAACCTTTGCCAACAAGCATGGAAGGGAAGTAAGGATTCACTCTCCTTATTATATAGTTCTAGATAAATTGCTCTAGATAGAGTTCTGGAAATGCTAGCAACAACAATAAGACAAGAAAAAGAAATGAAAATAATGTAACTAAGTAAAGCAGACGTAAAAACAATCCCTGGTTATTCACAATTTGATGGTTTACTTGGAGAATCGTAGAGAAGCCGCAAAGACACTGAGGCAATTAATCACTTCAGCAAAGGTGAAAGTTACAAAAATCAACATCACTTCCACATAATAATAAAATACAAGAAGCAATAATAGAAAAGGAAATCCCATGTCAAGTAACTATAAAAGGCATAAACTATGTGGAGGTCAACCTACCAAAGCACATAAAAGACTTGTATAGATTCAATTACAACGTTCTCCTTAAAGAAATAAAAATTAACTTAAATAGACGGAAGAATATTGTTCATGGATAGTCTATGCCAATATAATAAAAACACCAATGCCAACAAAATTAATAAGCACTTTTAATGCTAAGCCTATCAAACAACCAAGGGGATACTTCACAAAACTTGAAAAAATAGTAACAAAAATCATTTGGAAAACCAAAAGCTCCAGAACATAAAGGGTAATGTTGGCAAACGGGAATAGCACTTTCAGACCTCACACTATATTATAAATCAATAATCATCAAAACTATCTAGTACTGATTACAGAATAAAGATAAATCAATAGAACAGCTAAGACAAGGGGAAGTCAGAAACAACAGAATTCAATAACTGATTATCAGATAAACTAGATAACCTAAGTTACTTAAGGTAAAAAAAACCTCCCTATTTAATAAAAACAGCTAGGAAAACTACAAAGCAGTCTAGCAGAAATGAGGCCTAGACCAACACCTTCAATTATATTTCATGATGCATTCTATATGGGTATGCAAACTTAATATTAAAAGATGATACGATAAAAAAATCAGAAGAGAAACAGATCATACACCTCTCACAACTCTGGGTAGGACATATATTTTTAACCAAACAAGAAACAATTACAAAATTAAACAAAAAGGGTAGAGCCAAGATGGCAGAGTAAAAGTAGGGACTTACTAGAGCGCTCCCCCCAAACCCAGCCAAATACCTGTAAAAAAAAAATGACTCTAAACAAATTCTGGAGCTATAGAACCCATAGACTGAAGCAAATCTTCAGCCCAAGACAGCCCAAAAGGACAAGCAGAAATATTCATCATGCTGTGCTGGGAGTAGAGTGCAGTCCAATGTGAGCCGTGGCAGCACAGATGGCATTTGAGCAGGTCTCAGGAGACAGAATTTCTGGCACTTGTGGTGGTCACCAGACTTCACAAGCTCAAAACACCGAGGACAAATTGGAAGGTCACTGGGGAAAGCCTGTCATACAGAGTGGTGCAGCCCCAGGCACAGGGTGAAAGAGGAGGTGGAAGAGACCATGGCAACCACAGCAGCAGCAGGGGCAGCAGCAGCTACTGCTCCTAGAGGTCTAGGCACACAGATTATGAGGGGGATAGAGCAGCTGACAGTACACCTCTCCCCACTGGAAGCAGAGAACTACCTTGACAAGGAGCTCAGAAGTCAATTAAATGACTGGGGAAATGAGCAAAAACCAGAAAAAGAATCAGACTATATTATCTTACTTTGGTGACAAGGAAGACCAAAATATAGAAACAGAAGACAACAAAGTCAAAGCTCCTACATGCAAAGTCTCCAATAAAAACAGAACTGGTCTCAGGCTACAGAAGAGCTCAAAAAGGATTTTGAAAATCAAGTAAGAGAAATAGAGGAAAAATTGGGAAGAGAAATGAGAGTGATTCAAGAAAATCATGAAAACTGAGTCAAATGTTTGTTAAAGGGGGAACCCAAAAATGCTGAAGAAAATAACACCTTAAAAAATAGACTAATGCAAATGGCAAAAGAGATCCAAAAAGTCAATGAGAAAAAGAATACCTTAAAAAGCAGAACTAGCTAGATGAAAAAGGAAGTCTAAAAGCTCACTGAAGAAAATAACTCCTTAAAAAATAGAATGGAGCAGATGGAAGCTAATGACTTTTTGAAAAAAATCAAGAAATTGTAAAACAAAACCAAAAGAATGAAAAAATAGCAGACAATGCGAAATGTCTCACTGGAAAAACAACTGACCTGGAAAATAGATCCAGGAGAGACAATTTAAAAATTACTGCACTCCCTGAAAGCCATAATCAAAAAAAGAACCTAGACATCATCTTTCAAGAAATTATCAAGGAAAACTGCCCTGATATTTTAGAACTAGAGGGTAAAATAGATATTGAAAGAATTCACCAATCACCTCCTGAAAGAGATCCCAAAAAGAAAACTCCTAGGAATATTGTAGCCAAATTTCGGAGCGCCCAGGTCAAACAGAAAATATTGCAAGCAGCCAGAAAGAAGCAATTCTAATACTGTGGAAATACAATCAGGATAACACAAGATCTAGCAGCTTCTACGTTAAGGGATAAAAGGGCTTGAAATATGATATTCCAGGGGTCAAAGGAGCTAGAATTAAAACCAAGAATCACCTACAGAGCAAAACTGAGTATAATACTTCAGGGGGAAAAAATGATCATTCAATGAAGTAGAGGACTTTCAAGCATTCTTGATGAAAAGACCAGAGCAGAATACAAAATCTGACTTTAAAACACAAGAATCAAGAGAAACATGAAAAGGTAAACAGGAAACAGAAATCAAGCTGAACTGCTTACATTCCTACATGGAAAGACCATATTTAGCACTCTTGAGATTTTTCTCGGTATTAGGGTAGTTGGAGGGATTATATACATACAGACAGAGAGCAACGACAGTTGAATATGAAGGGATGATACCTAAAAAAATTAGTTAAGCGATGAGATAGTATTATATTGGGAGAAGGAGAAAGGGAAAAATAGAATGGGGTAAATTATTTCTCATGTAATAGAAGCAAAAAAAAGTTTTTTCAATGGAGAAGAGGGGGGAGGTGAGAAAGAGTGAAACTTATTCTCAATGCATTTGGCTTAAGGAGAGAATAACATGCACACTCAATTTGATATGAAAATCTATCTTATGCTACTAGAAAGTAGAGGGGAAGGAGATAAGCAGGGGTTGGGCAATGATAGCAGCAAGGCCAAATGAGAGGAGGGAGTGACTAGAAGTAAACACTTTTGAGGAGGAACAGGGTCAAAAGAGAAAATAGAGTGAATGAGGGGGAAGCACGATAGTATGGAGGGAAATAAAGTCTTTTAAAATATGACTGTTATGGAAGTGTTTTGCATGACTACACTACAACCTATATTGAATTGCTTGCCTTCTCAGTGAGGATGGGTGGGGAGTAAGAGAGGGAGGAAAGGAAGAGAACTTGGAACTCAAAGATTTAAAAACAAATGTTAAAAACTGTTTTTACATGCAACTGGGAAGCAAGACATAAAGGCAATGGGGTCTAGAAACCTATCTTGCCTTACAAGAAAATAGAAGGGATAGGGATAAGAGAAGAGAGGGGTATGATAGAAGAGAAGGCAGATTAGGGGAAGGGGTAATCAGAATGCCTACTATCTTGGGGTGGGTGGAGGGGAGAGATGGGGAGAAAATTTGGAACTCAAAATCTTGTGTAAATGAATGTCAAAAACTAAAAATTAACTAGTTAATTAATTAAAAAAAAACTTCAAAAGAAAAATAAATCTAGGAAGATTTGTATGGACTGCTGCAGAGTGAAGCAAGCAGATCCAGAAGAACAATTCATACTCTAACATCAATACTGTAAAAATGGACAGTTTTTAAAAGACTGAACTGATCAAGACAAGGAATTACGAAGCCAGAGGATCAATGATGAAGAATTCTACCTACTTCACCAACTGAAAGGTGATGGCCTAAGAAGCTCAATGAGACAAATATTTTGGATATAGATAATATAGAATTTGTTTAGTTGGTTAAAAAGGTGATTACAAAATCACTTTACAAAAGTTTTCCAAAACTTTTTGTAAAAAAAGTTACAAAATATGCAATTGATTTCTTGAAACTTAAAAGCTTAGGAAGTGTTAAATAGGGGGGGAAAGATCTTAGTACTAAATATAAATAAATTTTCAGATCCAAGATATATAAGCAATTAATAAATGTGCATATAAAACTAACAGATGTTCCCCAACAGATAAAACATCAAAGGATATGAACAGTTCTAAAAAGAAGTGCAAAATACTCACAACCACAGGAAAAAAAATACTCCAAATCATTAATACTAAGGGAGATACAAGTCAAAATAACTCCAAAGTTTTACTTCATAGCCTGCAAACTGCAAAAATGACAAAAATCTGCAAATGATACAAATGACTAAAAATGGCAACAATGTTGGAGGGATTGTTGAAGGATAGGCACATTAATACATTATTGGTGGAGCTGTGAAAAAGCAGAACCATTTTGGAAAGCAATTTGGAATTATGCAAATAAAGTGACTAAAATGTCTCATACCCACTGAACCAGAAATCCCACTACTGTACTTAGACTGTAAGGAAGACATCAATAAGAACAAACTTCCCATATACTCCAAAACATTTATAATGCAACTTTTTGTGACAGGTGAGAACTAGAAACAAAGTAGATGTGCATTGACTGGGGAAAGGCTAAATAAACTGTGGTAGATGAAGGTAAGGGAATATCACTGTGCTACAGCACATTAATGATATATATGATGAATACAGAGAGGCATGGAATGACCTATATGAAATGATACACAAATTAATAATCAGAACCAAGAAAACAATAGCATAGTAACTAAAACAATGTAAATGGAAAGAAAATGAAAAGTAAATACAATAAAATTATAAAGATCCAGAAGGACTTCAATGAAGAGATAAAAGACATCCTCAATCTATCCTTTCATGAAGGTAAGAGATCCACAGGTATTATACACTGCACATTTTTTTAAACTTTTTCAATATTTTTTTTTTCCTTCTTACAAAAATGCCATTTGTCATATGGGGTGGATCTTTGGGTGAGGCAAGGGAGGGATACTTGGGATAACTATGGTGATGTAAGAAAAAATTATTTTAAAATTGCAGAAATGCAAATTAAAGTAACTTTAAGATTTCATTTCATAACCATGTGATTGGTAAAGTCTACAAAAAAAGAAAATGACAAATATTGGAGGGATCATAGGAAAACAGGAATACTAATTAATACATAGCAGTGAAACTGTGAATTGGCACACACATTCTGGTAATCAATTAGAAACTATGCCCCAAAAGGTAATAAATAGTGCATAACCTTTTTGATCAAGCAGTACCATTAATAATAGACCCATTCTCCAAAGAGATTAAAGAAAGACAAAAAGATCCTATATGGACAAAAATGTTTATTTACAGCAACTCAAAATTAAGTGAGTGTTCATAAAATGGGAAATTGTTTAACAAATTATGGAATATGAATATATTATTGTGCTATAAAATGGTGAGAGATAAATTTCAGAGAAACCTGGGAAAGACATATTAACTGATGCAATATGAATTGAGCAGAAGCAGGAATAAATTTATCCTATCAATGTCAACACCGTGGAAACTAACAGCTTTAAAAGACTTAAGAACTCTGACCAACGCAATGATTCCATACAATGAAAAATGCTACTCATCTGCTAACACAGAAAAGACAGAATAATATGCAAAACGATACAAGAACATAATTGGACAAGGCCAATATGGGAGTCTGTTTTGCTTGTTACGGAGTTTTGTTTTCCTTTTATTTCCCCAGGGATAGGGGTGGGGTTGGGGAGGAGAAGAATGGAAGAGGAAAAATCATATTTGACTATTGAAAAAACTAACTGCCAGTATGAAAATTAACTTCTAAGCATATATCCAGAGCAAAAAGTACCAAAGCAGGAAAAAGATCCTCAGTAAGAGAAGTAATAATGCTCATTTGGACAGCTAAGTGGCTCAATGGACAAAGTACCAATCCAGGAGACAGGAAAACCAGAGTTCAAATTTAGTCTCAGATTTTCAAATGAAAGAACAGAATAAATGGGGGACAGGGTAGGATGGAGGGAAATATAGTTAGTCTTACACAACATGACCATTATGGAAGTCTTTTGTAAAACTACACATATATATCCTGTATTGAATTGCTTACCTTCTCAATGCGGATAGGTGGGGAGGGAGGAAGGGAGAGAAGTTGGAATTCAAAGTATTAGAAACAAATACTGAGAGCTGTGATTGCATATAACTGGGAAATAAGAAATGCAGGTAATGGGGTATAGAAATCTATCTTGCCCTACAAGAAAAGAGAAAAGATGGGGATAAGGGAAGGGTGGGGTGTGATAGAAGGGAGGGCACATTGAGGGATGGGGTGATCACAGTGCAAGGTGATATGGGGTGGAGGGAGGGGAGAGATGGGGAGAAAAACTGGAACTCAATTTTTTTTGGAAATGAATGTTGAAATCTAAAAATAAATAAACAAACAAAAAAACGAGCTGGAGAAGGAAATGGCAAACCACTCTAGTATCTTTCCCAGGAAAGCTTCAAATGGAATCAAGGAGTCAAACACAACCAAAAAATTACTATCTAATTATCTAATTATCTATCAATATCACTATAGCTTTCACTCCTTATTACCTTAGGATCTTGCTGAGCAAATCATTTTAAGTATAACAAGGAAATGTGTCAACATGGGACTTTGTTTCAATATTGCAGAGTAATCAGATGCAACTACGTACCATATTAATACTATACCAAATTTGATGAAAATCAATCAACTCCTCTGAAACTTGAAGAAACACAGAGCCAAGGTAGCAAGGAGCTATGCCAAGATAGCACTAATTTGTCAAAAAACAGTAATAGTGTCTTTTAATAACAACAGTCTTGTAGTAGGATACTTTCTGCCAAGCGCACTTTCACAAACATTGTCTACCACTATCTTCCCATTAGGTAAACAGGACAGATATTACATTTCTCATTTCACAGAGAAGCAAATGAGGCAAAGAAGTTAAGTGACTTCAGAAACATCACAAAGTTATTTTGTAGCACAGTTCATAACAATTCAAGCTGGACTTCAGCCTTCTTTCCACTAGATCACACTGAAAAGAACTGAGAAAGTGGCCAGTTCTATGACACTCAGGGTGTTGCAGTGTTGGTACTACTTTTATAGTACTTTTCCAACTTTACGTTCCTTCCAGCACTTTCCCAATGCCAGGATTCTACTCTCTGCTGTCAAGCCCAGTCAAGTCCACATCACTCGGTCTCACTTACATCTTCATCCCACCAAAAAAACTAGGACTCCACTTCTGGTTACCCCTGACCTATTTAACAGGTAGGTTGTTTTGTTTTAAGTAATCAAAAAACAAACCATTATTTAACTTCTGCAGTCTCCTTGCCATGTCTGTCAAGGTACTCTTCATACTCCTTTCCAATGTCCCTTTGTGACCAACCTCCAAATATAAGTCCTTGACGGCAGGGACTCTCTTATTTACTTTTATAAGAAACACAAAACAGTGCCTGCAACTGTTAAACTGCCATATTTGAATGTCTTATATGACAATGACTCAGTTTTTGCCTTTATCTGTTAAACCTGTCACGTTTAACAGAGGAATCAAAGCATTTAGAGCTAGAGGACATTAGAAATAACTTGGTCCAACTATAAGTGAACAGGAAAACAGGAAAAACAGGAAAAAAAAACAGGAAACTTAGGCACAGGGAGGTTAGTAGTAGAATTAGGACTAGAACCCAGGGATTCTAAGTCAAATCTAGAAGTGCTTCGTAAATTGCAAAGGGCTACTTCATTTTCTACAAATTTTCCAGACTTGCCATCCTGGGCAACGTCCTAATTTCACACTTCTCCAGTATCTACTTCCATCTAAACACAATACATTCTATCCGGAAAATTCTTTGAATGGGAGGTTCAGAGTTATTTAGAATAAATCTGTGACCTACTTTTTTTAGGTTAAATTAGCAGAACCGTTTACAATATAAATTTTTATAAAATAAGGGATGTCTATATTGTTTTTTGTTTGTTTTACAGTGGGAGGCTTGGCTTGGCTACGTCTCAATCACAGACTGCCTCAAACATCTCACAGATGCTAGATTGTGCAGTGGGTGAACAGAGTACTAGCCTTGTAGTCAGGAAGATATGAGTTCAAAATAATCCTTAAAAACTTCCTGGATATGTGACCTAGAGGAAGTCATAACCTTTCCAAGCCTTAGTTTCTTCATTGTAAAATAAGGATGATAAAAGCATCAAAGGGTTCTTCTTAGGATCAAATGAGACAACATCTGAAAAGCACTTCAAAACCTTGAAGCACTACACAAATGCAAGATAATATTATTTTTATTATTACTAATTTTTATGCATACCATTGGTCACAATGAGGAGGCATGATTAAAGTATTCTATTTTAACTAGATCTGTGGTAAACTCCAATGCAGATTAGCAATTTATCTACAACTTACATATGGTCTTAAGAGTTTCCTGGGGGGCTAAGGATGATATGAGCTCATATTATATAGCTATTATGTGTAAGGGGCAAGGACTTGACCCCAAGTCTTCCCGAAAGCATATAAATAAGAAAACGCAAATCCTCCACTACTGTAAAAGCAATTCAGCTGTACAATCAAAGGTACAATGACCTGCATTTACACCTTTAAATGTCTGGGCCTCACTTATTTACAGTTTGTCCCAGTAGAGGAGTATTATAGAACAGTTCTGTTTAAATTCAGAAAGGCAGGTGATAACTCAATTATAGAATCTATAAAATGTAATACACCTTTGAGGTCATCTAGTCCAACTTTGCATCAATTGCAAGAATCCTCCAATATCACAGGCAAATCCAGTCTCTGCCTGAATACCTCTAGTGATGGAGAACTTGCTAACAAGCCAACTGATTATATTTTTGGACTGCTCTATAGTTCTTCAAAATTTCTTCCTTATAACAAGTTAGAACTATGCCTTATTGCTACTGCCACCATACTGGGAGAGAGTAAAAGGCTTCTGAAGGTCTTTTAACTCTTGAGAATCTGCTGTTACTCACTTCTAGACTCTGGAAACTACCTAGAATAAGACTTGCCTTTAAAATATTTTAAGACAGCTATCACATCCTTTCCTAAGCTTTCTCTTTTCCAGGCTAAACCTTATTAGCTTTTAATATGAATTTTTTTTTATTTTATCACTTCTTATGTGCCATGGCTTTAAGATACCTTACTATTTTGAATAGCTAATTCTGGACAGAAAGAACTCATTTTTTTTTTTAATGTTGGGAAAATTGGAAATAATTATGGCAGAAATTACTTACATCAATAAGTTATGCTATATTCTACAATATATTCTAAATGAATATGTGACCTCAATACTAAAGACCATACTATAAAAGAATCAGAAGAGAAAATTATCATCTGTCTTTCACAGCTATAAGCAGGAAATACATTCTTAATTGAATATGGGTTAGAAGCAATTATAAAAGATAAAAGAGATAACTGATTATACATAAAAAAATTTCTATAACAACAAAATCAGTACACCAAGAGTAAGAAGGGAAGCATTCAAACTGAAAAGCTTTTTTGTGTTTTTCCAAATGACTATTATATTTTATCAAGTTCCATGGTGTATTCCAGTAGCCACTGGATTGGCACAGCATTAAAAATGCAAAATAACTTTGCAAGTATTGTCATTTTTATCATATTGGCATGGCCTAGCCATAAGCATGAAATATTCTTCCAGCAACTTTAAATTGTTCTTTATTTCTTTAAGGAGCATTTTCTAATTGAATCAGCGCAGTCTTTTTGTAGGTAGAGCTTTAGATATTTTATGCATTATGAAATTATTTGGAATGGGATTTTTTTTTCTATTTTCATTTCTTAGGTTTTGCTAATTACTGTTGAATTACTGTTTTTAAAAAATGCTGTTGATTTTGAAGGTTTATTTTGTAGCTGCAGCTTTGCCAAGCTATTGTCTCAATTAGTATTTCTACTGATTCCATAGGAATTTCCAAGTATACCACCATTATCACCAGAAAATCATGGCTATTTTTCTCCTTTTTACCTATCATTCTGACTAATAAAACATCCTTTCTCTTCATCTCCATCTGCTGGCTTCCCTGGTGTCCCTTAAGTCTTAACTAAAATCCAGTCTTCTTGGGAAAGGAAGCCTTTCCCAACTCCTTAATTCTAGTGCCTTAACCTCTCTTATTTATTGCTTATTTATCCTACATACAGCTTTTTGTACATAACATTTGCTTATGGTCTCCCCCATTAGATTGTCTTATGCCTTTTTGTGTCCCCAGCATTTAACACAGTGTGCCTGGCACATATCAGAAGTTAACAAATGTTGTAGTGTTTGACTGAACAAACTCCAGCTTATCAATGTCCCACTTAAAATATGGCATTGATTATAATACTGCAAGTTGTGGCCTTAAAGATGCAGAGTACACTTACAACTAACACCATCTTTATTTTGGATTCAATATTCTTATTTGCACACAGTAAAAAGACTACTGGACTAAAATCAGCAGATCATGTTCTCACTTAGACCTTGAACAAGTCGATTCCCCTCTCTGGACCTCAAGCTTCCTTAATTTGTAAGATGAGAGGTTAAACTATGTTCAAAATTTAAACTCCTACCACTCAAATAACACCAAAATTATACAGCTTTTTTATCCTAAGCTACATTATAAAGTTGTTTACAAAGTGCTCACATTGAGTTTTCAGTTAACTAAAGTCTCTAAGACTGACAAATAAATTGCATGTCTTATATTTGACCAGTTAGTTTATACTGTTTTTTTAAACCTAAATACAGAACTATATTCCTGCTGTCATATATGGTTAATTCCAGCACATCAGTGCAAATTTCACATTCATTTTTTTTAATTTCACTGCTGTTACCATGCGTAAACTCTCTCATTATTTGTGCTATCTGCAAATCTGAAAAGTATGTCTTCTAAATTTTCACCTAAATTGTGGATGAAAATATTGAACAAGACATATCTATATATAAGGAGGGTCCTTTGGCATGTCAATCAATAAACATTTATTAAGTGCCTACTTTGCGCCACACACTAGGTATAGGTAAAGAAGAAAAAGACAGTCCCTACCTTCAAGAACTTTCAATATAATGAGGGGAAAAAAACCTTGCCTACAAATTAACACAGATGAATGAAAAAGTATCAAATGCTTACTCTTCAAAGCAGTGTGATAAGCACTTAGGTAACAAACAGAAATCTCTGTTCAGAAAGAGTTCACATTCTACTCAGAGAATCTACACATATAGCTTTTCAATTCCAAGTCAGATGGAAGGTCCCACTGTCCTTTGAGTGTAGCAGTAAAGTATCTTTTTTAACGTCATTTCTGATAATCATCCATTTCTGATTTCTTAAGGACTTTGGTGACACGTTTTCATTAGTTGTGGTTTCTGAAGAGGCGAGGGCTGTAGCACCAGTAGAAGCAGATGCCAGGTTATAATGGTTATATCTTCACAGAGGTTGCTTCAAATGATGATGACTACTGGAGATGGGCTATTAGCAGGACTGGTGATCTAGAAGTGCTAGGGTTCCAAGGGCTCTTGAATTTGTCTGCCCAAAAGTGACAGATGGTGATGGTAATTGTAAGGAAAGTGACTTCTCTCTTCCCCTCCCCCTTTCTACAGTGACTACTCACCTCACTGATTGTTGCAGAGCCCAGGCTGGAAAGTGGGAATGCTAATCTTGGCAGCATTGCAATTACCAGGATCTTCCCAAGATTCACAGGTCCTGGGTTATCAGCACTACAGTCTGAGCTTTGGTGATGGTTGAAGTGGTGATGGTGGTTTGAACTACCTGGAACACACCATCTTCTCTATCACCCTTAAGGGTGACTTGCTCAGTCAGCTAGATTGGCTTACTTGTCCCAGAGACTTCTGGGCCTTTCCACATTATCAACATTATTTCCCTACAGTTTTTCAACAAGCTTCAACTCCAACTAATTCTACTATTATCCAATCCTTCTCCATCTTCCCTACAATGACATATCGAGGGGCTTTAGCAAATGCTTTGACAAGATGCAAATACACAATGAAAAATAGTGCAATATAGTGGATAAAGTGCTAGACTGAGAAAGATCTAATTTTGAATCCAGTTTCCAACAATACTTAATAGTTCTGAGTCAGTTTCCTCCTCTGTAAAAATGAAGATAACAGTACTTCACAGCTTTTGCAAGGCTTAAATGATTCTACAAACCTTAAAATATATAAATTTTAGTCAATATAGAAATTTCCTTAATCTATTAACCCTTAAAGGGAATATAAGGACAGTTTTGCAAAATTTGTTCCTAGCTGAACCCATGCAGATTCTTAATAATCACTGCTTCCTTTCTAAATGTTTATAAACAAAGCCTTACATAGGTTACCAAGTATTAAAGGTTTAGAAGGATAAACTAAAGTGCATTAAGTGGAGTCTGCAAAATACTATAGTAGAAATAGTACTTGGTTTATAGTCAGAGGACCTAGGTTTGAATTCCAGCCTGGCCACTTACGACTACCCGTGTGACAATGGGAAAGTCACTTCAACTTGGACATAGAGAAATAGGTGTTAGTTGCACATGATAGAATGATTATCTTGAAAAAAAAATTAAAGGATAAGAAAGAAGAATGAAGTGGGAGAAGGGGAAAGGGAGAGGTAGAATGGAGTAAATTATCTGACGTAAAAGAGGCCTGAAAGAGATTTTACAGTGGAGAAGATGGGGGAAGGGCAGGGGGGTGGAGAGAGGGCACAAAGCATGGACATTACTCTCATTGGAACTGGACCAGAGAGGGAGTAACACACACTTGGTTGGATGTAGAAATCTATCTTACCAAGGAGAAAAGTAGGAGGGGAGGATATAAAGGGGAGAGAAGGACTAACAGAATGAAGGGAAGATTGGGGGAGTTAAAGTCAAAAGCAAAACACTTCTGGGAATGGACAGGGTGAAGAGACACAAAGAGTGGGAGGGAGGGAGGGAGGGAGAGAGAGAAACCAGGGAAAAATAGGATAGAGGAAAATACATAGTAATCATTACGGTGGACAAAAAATTTTACAGTAAGTTTCTAATAAAGTAGATGTAGTAGATGATAAAATAAATGTTCCTCAGTTGATAAATAGTCAAAGGACATGAACAAACAAGTTTGCAGTCAAAGTAATCAAAGCTGTTTATAGTCATATGAAGAAATGCTCTAAATCCCTACTGAGCAGAGGAAGGTAAATTAAAACAATGCAAACTATCACCACACACCTATCAGAATGGCTAATATGACAGAAAAGGAAAATGATATGGGAAAATTTGAACACTGATACGCTAATGGTGAAGTTGTACACTGATTCAGACATTCTGTAGAGCAATTTGAAACTATGTCCAAGGAGCTATAAAACTATGCATACCCTTTGACCCAGCTACTAGGTCTGTATCCCAAACAGATAAAAAAACAAAATATGTACAAAAATATTTATAGCAGGTCTTTTAATGGTGGTAAAGAATTGGAAATTGAGGGGATATCCATCAACTGAAGAATAGTTGATTAAATTGTTGAAATATGATTGTGATGGCACACTATTGTGCTACAAGCAAGATGCTCTCAGATAAACCTGAAAAGACTTATGTGAACTGATGCAAAGTGAATTGAGCAGAATGAGGAGAATAATACTGTACACAGCGACAGCAATATTGTATGATGATCTACTGTGAATAACTTAGCTATTTTCCACAATAAAATGATCCAAGAAAATTCTGAAGGACTTTTAATGAAAAATGCTATCCACCTCCAGAAAAAAAACTGGTAAAGCCTGAGTACAGATAGAATACACTTTTTTTACTTTTTTTATACTTTTTTAAATACTTTTTTTTTACTTTTGGAGTTTTTGTGTCTGGGTTTTCTTTCAGATGATGGAAATGTGTTTTACATGACTGCACATGTATAACCTATGTCAAATTGCTTCCCTTCTCAATGAAGAGGGCAGGGGAGGAAGGGAGAAAATATAGAACTCATAATTTTAAAACAAAAGAATGTTTAAATTGTTTTTACATGTAACTGGTCAAAAAAATAAAAGATTAAATTAAAAAAAGAAAATAATAATAAATAATTGTTGAGAAGTAGAATGACAAGTGTCAAGCAAGTAGATGGTACACTGGATGGAGTGCTGGGCTTGAAGGCAGGAAGACTCCTCTTCCTGAGTTCAAATCTGGCCTTAGATACCTTACCTGTGTGACCCTGGGCAAGTCTTTTAACCCTGTTTGCCTTAGTTTTCTCATCTCTAAAATATGCTAGAGAAGGAAATGGCAAACCACTCTAATATCTCTGCCAAGAAAACCCCAAATGGGATCATGAAGAATCAGACACAACTGAAAAACTACTAAAAACAATAGCTAGTGTAATACCTTACTACATCAGCAACAGACCCATTATAGTTTCTCCTATTTACTATCAGTCAGTCAAAAAACATTAATTAAGTACTTACTGTGCACCAGGTATTGTGCTAATTTCTGGGAATACAAAGAAAGGCAAAAGACAGTCCCTGCTCATAAATAGCTCACAATCGAACTGGAAAGAAAATATGTAAATTGTGTACAGACAAGATTTACAGGATAAATTGGAAATGATCAATAGAGAGAAAGCAGTAGAATTGTCCAAGATAAAGAAAAAATTCATTACTGTTTTAGAGATGTGAGAATGGAAGGGAGGAGAGAGATTAGAGCTGGATAAGCATGGCATCAGGGAGATGATGCCATGACTCACAAGTGAACTTTAAGTGAGGGAGGGCTCTGCAAAGTGACCAGTCTTACTTTCTCCTCCAGAGCCGTCTGGGTCTAGTGGCAAGATATAGATCAAGACAACTGGAGATGGCCCTGGATACAGTGACAGACCTTGCCCTTTTTAAGCTAAGATCTTTAACAGGTCTCAGTTTGACTGAGGCAAAGCCCATTAAGTGATAAAAACTAAATTTATGGAAGTTGATTACATCACCAAATCAAATAGCATAGAGGGAGAAGAGAATCAGGCCCAGGATAAAGAGCCCTGTGGGACACCAATGGTTAGATGGCATGACCCTAAAAAAGATCCAGCAAAGGAGAGGAGAAGCAGGACAAAACTGAAAACAGTATCATGAAAACCTAAAGAGAAGAATCAAGGAAAAGAAAGCAACTGGCAATGTCAAAGAGTGCTGAAAGGTGAAGAAAGATGAAGATTGAGAAAACCTTCAGATTTGAAAATGAAGAGATCATTAGTAATTTTGGTGACAGCAGTTTCAGTTTAATGATAAGGGTAGAAGTCTAACTGTAGAGTCAAAAGACTAAGAGGAAATGATATGGAAACACCTATGATAGAGAATATCCTCAAGGAGCCTCAAAAAGGGGACATCACAGGGGCACTAGGGGAGATGGATGGATCAAGTGAGAGATTTTAGAGGAAGGGAGAGTAATGAGCATCTTTGTAGGTAGTAAGGAAGCAACCAGTAAACAGAAAGACTGAAAATAAGTAAGTGTGGGAATGATGATAGAGGGAGCAATCTGTAAAAGACTACAGAATAGAATAGGATCATTTGAGTATGCAGAGAAGCTTTCCTTAGCAGAAGGTTCCACCTTATTACATGAAACAGGACAGTAGCAGAAAGCATCTGTGTGGTTTGAGATGAGAAGGGGAAAAGAGAGAGCTCTTGATGAATGGTCTCAATTTTTTCAAAAAATATGAGGCAAGGTTCTCAGCTGATATGGAAGAGTAGGTTACTTACTAGCTTTGTGATCATGGGTATGTCACTAAAATTCTCAAGTTTCAATATCAGTAAACTGGAGAAACTATTATCTCATCTATGTAAAAGCAGGGTCTAGTCAACACAATCTATTAAGAACTTTCCAAATTCAAAGAGAATAGGCCTTCCATCAATCTTCCATGTCTTTCCAAGATGTCCCTTGGAATGGTTTACTTAGTAACTATTCCTGTCCATAGCAAACTTTTGACATTGCAGGCTCTAAAAAATATCAATGAATTCCATAAACACTGATTTTACACAAACCATCACCCAGTTTAGCTAACCTCATTAAATTTGTAGGGCTGAGAATCTTCTGCACAGTTCTCTAGCTATTATCAGTTCAATAAGGAATAATAGTGTTAGATGCAAAGATGGTTCAACATTAGGAAAACAATAAAAACGTAACTAATTATATATTGTTTTTTAATCTGGAGTCACATAATTATCTCGATAGAAGTAGAAAAAGCCTTCGACAAAGCACAACTTCTATTTGTGCTAAAAACACAGTACATGAGTTTCTCCTTGTACCATAAAACTCTTATCTAAAAACCAAGCACAATTAAGAAATGAGAATACACTAGAAAGTTTCCCAGTAAACATAGGGGTAGTATGAGGATTACTACTCTCCCCACAATAATTTTATATAGTTCTAGAAATGCTAATAAGACAAGAAAAATGGAATCAAAGAAATAACTACAAATCCCCAGGAAAAAAGTCATCTCTACTTGCTGAAAAGTGATTGTTTTCTTGGAAAATTCTAAGGAATCAAAAACATACCAACTGAAAGCTTCTACAAGCTGTAGGTTACAAAATAAACCTTAAAAATAAAAATTAGCACTTCTATATAATAGTAACAAATTCCAAAAGGCAACAAGAGAAAAAGAGAAATGTCATTCAAATTGATCATAAACTTCCTATTATCTAGGGAATCAATATATAAAAGTATACAAAATATAACTTAATATATCCAATTATAAAGTAGTGCTTTAAGAAATAAAAAAAATAACTTAAAAACCTGAAGGAAAATCCAATAATCATTGCTGGGCCCTCTCAACATAAAAAAAAAAATGACAATACTATAAAGGTTAATTTATACTTTTAAGTGTTAAAATTTTTGTAATTGTAGTTTCTCCAAACCAAAATAATGAAATTTAAAAAAATAAAAGACCTAGAATATCAAGAGGAATAATGGAAAGTAATAACAAATGGGAAATAACATCTCCAGAATTAGTTTAAAAACAGAGGAGATGAATGAAACACACTAGACAAGCAAGAATCAGAAAAGATGGAACACTAGAACCTGGTATTCAATAAACCAGAAAATAAAAAGTACTTAGGAAAGAATCCCAATATTTGATAAAAATTGTTGGAAAAACTATAAAGAAATTTATAACAATAAGGAAATTACTCAGACTAACAGTTTAGTAGAATGATTATCAGGTGAAGTACTGGGGATACCAATACAAAGGCCAAAAAAAAAAAAAAGATTCTCTTTTCACAAAGCTTACATTCTGATGGGGTGGCTGTGTGTAAATATCTAGGCATATACAAAATATATACCATGTAGAGGGCAAACATTTTCATTCTTTTTTTTAATAATTAATTTGTTCTCAGTTTTCAACAATCACTTCCTTAAGTTTTAAACTCTTCTCCAGCCCCCTCCCGGCTCTCTCCCCATGATGGCATATAATCTCTATGGGTTCTACACATACATTCTTGTTGAACACATTTTCACATTAGTCATGTTGTAAATTTACAGGAATACAAGAAATTCCAAAATTTACAAATGGTCAAAGAATATAAATAGGCAGTTTTCAAAGGAAGAAACTAAAGTTATCTACAGTAATATGAAAAAATGCTCTAAATCACTTACAATTAGAGATGCAAATCAAAACAACTCTGAGGTACCACATGACACCTATCAGAATGGCTAACATGACAAAACAGGAAGATGATAAATGTTGGAAAAGATGTGGGAGAGTTGGAACACTGATTCATTACTGATGAACTGTGAGCTGATCCAATCATTCTAGAGAGCAATTTGGAACAATGCCCAAGGGGCTATAAAAATGTACATACCCTTTGAACCAGCAAAACCTCTTCTAGGGCTGCATCCCTAAGAGATCATAAAAATGGGGACAAGACCCACATGTACAAAAATATTTATAGCAGCTCTTTCTCTGGTGGCCAAGAACTGAAAGCCAAGAAGATGTCCACCTTGGGGAATGGCTGCACAAGTTGTGGCATATGAATGTAATGGAATACTACTGTCCGAAAAGAAATTATGAACAGTCAAGCTTCAGAAAAAACTTGTAAAGACATATATGAATAGATGCTGAGTAAAATGAGCAGAACCTGGAGAACATTATCCACATTAACAGCCACAGTATGTATGGAGTGATTTTGACTTAGCTTAAGTCTTCACAGCAATGCAGGAACAAAAACATTTCCAAAGGAGCCTTGATACAAAATGCCATCAACATCCAGAGAAAAAACTATAGAGTAAGAACACAGAATGAAGCAGATTACTTTGTATTTTGTTTTGGGAAAACATTTTCAAAAGGGAAGGAAGACAGTAGAAGCTAGGAGAACAGGAAAGGTCTCCTACAAGAAGGTGGTTTTTAAATAAAGTCTTAAAGATGACCAGGAGAAGCTAGGAGGTAGAGGTGAAGAGAGGGAGCATTCCAGGAAGCAAATAAAATGGCAGTTGGACTCCTGACCAACACAGTGGCCTGAAGGAGATGTAGACTATCTAGCATTCACATACTGAATCTAGAAAAAACCTTGGATTTCCCACCAAATAGGGTTATAAAACATATGTTATCCTGAAAGATTCTAGACTCCAGAAGCAGCAGTGGTGGAGGGTTCCCTGAGAAAGCTCCACTGTAGTCAGAAAGCTTCAAGAAGAGGCACCTGAGAGGTTCTTTAGAACAGAAGCAGGCAGGGACCAGTGGTACTGAGATTGAGAAACCCCAGGCCCAAGGGGTCTGAGGCCCTAGGACCCTAAATTGAGATGTCAAGAGAGGACCCTGAAAATCCAGCCCTCTGAACCTCACAGTGTCAAAGATCCGCAGGGTTGAAACCCCAGGCAGTAGAAGTTAGGGAAGCACCAAGATGATCAAAGGCAAGACCAAGCAGGACCAACCAGCCCACGCCAGAGGAATGCCTGGCTGCAAGACAATGTACCGATTGAACTAAAACTGAGGAAATTAAGAAGTCAACAAAAACACTGAATAGAAACAAAAATTATCATCTACAAGGATGATCTACAAGGAATCTACAAGAACTGCATAAATACCTTACAGTGATGAAAGCAGGAGACAAAGAAATGAAATAAAAACTCAAGAAAAATGTAAAAAAAGAATAAATAAATTAGAGGGGAAAGGAGGGAATAACCTTATCCAACAAATGATTTCCCTGAAAACTAGAAGAGACCAAACAGAAAACATGATTCCATTAGATAGGAAGAAATGTTAGAAGAAAACTAAATGATTGAAAAAAGGGAGAAAGCAAAAGATAAGTGATATCAAAAATATCCAGGAAACAATTTGGGAATCACTGTCATCCCAGAAAACCCTGATTTTTCACAAAGAGCTTGGACACGCTATTTCAGGAAAGCATAAGTGAAAACCAATGAGAGCTATTAGAACCACAGGAGAAAGTGAAAAAACAAAAGAATCCACTCATGGTTCTCCTGAAAGCAACCCCAAATGGAAAAGTTCAAGAAACATCAAAAACTGCAGACCTCTCATGACAAGAACAGTCTGCATTCAACCAGAAAGAAGCAGTTCAAGCACCAAGGAAGCACAGTAAGGGATCACAAAAGACCTGGCAGGTTTTGCTAAAATCCAGGAGATCTTGGAACACAGTAGGCCAAAAGGCAAAAGAGCTCAGCTTAAAACCAAGCAGAACTTAACCTGAAAAGCTGAGTGTAATCCTAAAGGGGGGGAAATGGACATTTAGTGAAATAGAGGACTTTCAAGTGTTTTGTTGAAAAAAGACCAACACTAATTGAATAGGGACTTTGAAATACAAATACAAGAGTCCAGAGAAAATGAGAAAGATAAAATTATTTGAGGTCTTGGAAGGAGCTCTGTGTTGCTCTCTAGTGCTAACATTCTAACTGGAGAAGAAAAATGTCCCTTCAGATCCTAATATCTTCAAAGGGTATTAAAGAAGATCAAAGGGAAAACAGAGATCATAGAGGGTAAATTAGTTCAATTTTGAGGAGCTGAAGAAGGGAAAGAGAAAGGAGGGTAAAAAGCAGGAATAAATACATTAATGTAGAAAGACTTTCTCATAAATCTGGTGTACAAGCAGAAGAGAATGAACACTGAAGAAGAGGTAGGAAGCACAGGAATCAGATGAACCTCATTGTTATCTGAAAAGAATAAGGGGGGTTGAAACATACACGCATACACACACACACACACAAACACACAACTTGGATGAAGAAATACAGCAAACTCAATGGGAATACAAGTAGGGATGGGAGCAGGGATCAAGAGGAAGGGAATAGTCACACAAGGTTATCAAACAAACTTCCTGCTCCTGAATGGAAGATGAAAAGGGGGAAGAAAAAGGAAAAAAAAACCCTCTAAAATCTATGACCATGTTTTAGATTACCTCTTAAGATAACTAGGCAATGTCTCAACCAAGTGTGGTCCATGAATGTGGTCTATGACTATTATTGTGTTCTAAGAAATGATCAAAGAGATAATGGCAGAGAACCCTGGAAAATATGAACTGATACAGTGTACAGTGAGTGGAACCTGGAGAACAATTCATATGAAGACAACACCATAAAAGAAACAACTTTAAAGGAATTATGAACTCTGATTAAATCAGGAACTAACCATGTCTAGCTATGATATTCTGAAAGAGAAGGATAGTTAGGTGCAGAGACATACTTTTATTGACATGGCTTATATGTGGAATCATTTTGCTTAGTTATGCTGATTTATTAAAAAGGAATTGGGTCCCTCTCCCCACTCATCCCTCCCTTCCTCCCTCCTTTCCTTCCTTCCTTCCTTCCTTTCTTCCTTCCTTCCTTCCATCCTTCCTTTCTTTCTTTCCTCTTTCCTTTCTTTCTTTCCTCTTTGGGTAGAACATGGAGTGTATCAAGGGCATGTATGGGTAGTAAGACTGGAAGCTAAATAAGGGAAGATTGGGAATGCCAGGCAAGGAGTGTAGACTACATAAGATATTGGCCCCAGGTTAGAAGGCTGTATGGTATATCTAAGTATCTGTCCTATCACCTGGAGATTTCAGTGGCAAGAACAGATAATAGGCTTGACTGCCAAAGGCCTAGTTTAGTTACTTTCAGACAACTTTTACCTGAGCAATAATTCAATTCAACAAATTCTTCTTAGGTACCTTTCTGCAAAGCCCTCTGCTAAGTAGGGGGTAGGGGACGCAAAAGAAGCTTCTAGGGGACAAGTCCAGGTCCCTGCCCTCAACAGAGCTTTCAGTTTAAGAAAGGGATTAAACAGAGATGTAAACAACTATAATACAAAAGAAGAAATGCAAAACAAACTTCTTTGTGAGATCAGGGGGAAAATATCTCTACTGACAGTGTGCCTGGTTTTGGGAAGAAGAGAGTATATAATAAAGGAAAACTTGTCTATTCACAGATGCTGAAAATAAAATGATGGCTAGTGGAACACCTGGACATATGGGGAGATATGTGCTACCTTTGATTATTTATTATGGATTATACCAACAAATAGAATAGTGTTACTAATATGTTAAAAGCTTACAACAGATAACAATGCAAAGACATGAGGGTATGTACACGTTCTAAAAAAACAAATGCTGAAAGCACTATCTAGGAAAGTTATTGTTAGTATTATTATTTTTGATGGAGAAATGCATACAGAAAGTATTACCTAACAAAGTTTTAGAAATTCATTCCTACAAGCAGCACTGGGATAAAGTTATAACAAAAGACCAATAAATTCTGACAAAGAAACCAAGTGTTCTGTCAGCAAACTTGGCAAAGCTAAGAACAAAGTAAAATTTATTAACACATCTGTCCCACTTGACAGAAATACTGCAAAAGCCTCCACAATAAAAACAGACAACCACAGTAAACTTTACCAATTTTGATCAACCAGAGAGAAGGCCCTGTTGTGTCCAAGACTGGTGAAAAATCCAGATGACACAAATATGATTTGGGGGGGATGGTGAAGGAAGCTCACTCACCAGATTTTCAATGCAATGAAGCCTCTGCTGCCTCCTCTGGTGGCTTACAGCCAAGGTAAACAGTGAGCAGAGGCTGTGCTAGGAAGGGGCAGGAACAGCTTCAGCAGGTGTCAGGAGCCAGATGCCACTTTGGATTTTCTTTTTTCGTGGTTTCTATTTAAAATTTTTACTCCATGTAGCCTAGCTTACTGAAGAACATCAAAATCAATAACTGACATTTACATAGCACTTTAAAGTCTGCGAAGTGCTCTACTTGCATTATCTCATTAGATCCTCACAACAAACCTGGGAGGTAGGTGATATTTTATCTCCATTTTCCAGCTGGGGAAAATGAGGCAGAGAGGTCAAGTGACTTGCCCAGGGTCACACAGCTATTAAAAGTCTGACCAGGTCTAGCATTCTCTCTACTGAGTCACCTCCCTGCCTCAATCCAGTTATCTTGGTAACTAGACTGAACTCTCCACGGCTGTGAATTAGACACGTATGGATCTAGATCATGGCAATCACAGATCAAGAGCTAGAGGAGACCTCAGTAACTATCTGATACCAATAAGGAAACTGAGCTCCAGGGAGGTTAAGTAATGTGTATGTCATACCAGAAGTGTGGGAGGCATGATTTGTACCCTCATCTTCAGACTCCAGGGCCTGTGCTTCATACCACCATGGGTCTATGACACCTGGGCAACAATTCTGAAAGCAGTACTTTTCCTACTCCCCAGGGCTGATGAATGGGGCAAAACACTATTCATGTATAACCATAAATCAAAGTTTGTTTGTTTGTTTGTTTTAAAGAAAATATGCTTTTTAAGTGGCACTTTTAGAAAAGTAGCACCTTTTAGAAAAATTGATCATGTTGCTATTACTAAGAGTTTGCAATAGGATCACAAGATTTAAATTGGGAAGGGACTTAGAGATAATCTGGTCTAGTCCTAGAGAGATTAAGTGGCTTGCCCAAGATTACATAGCTCACCAGTAACAGAGTTAGTTTATTTGAACTCAGGTCCTCTGGAACCAAACCTAGTGCTCTTTCTGCTATAGGAGCATCCTGCCAGACACATGTTCTTTCTTTACTGTATCTCTTTGGTGAATTTTAAGGTACATACCTATCATTGATACAGTGGAGACAAACAATCCGAATCACTGCTGCATATGATTTAAGATACACTTTGGAACACACCTAAAATCAGTCACTGTAACAAGTATAACATATAACCTGTAACCAAATCAAACAATACATGCCATTTATATTTATTCTTCTAAATTTTAAAAATAAAGCATTTGCATTTCACCTAAAAAATAACTCTCAACCACAAAGCACAAGATGTTTGAATAAACTGCAAAGCCTAAACTGTTTTAAATGTTCTTTAAAACCTGAAAATAATTTTTGTCACTCATTCGACTGTTAGCTACTTTCAGTATGGTTATCCAGTAAAAAGGTTAGTAATGTTGCTAAGTATTTTTAAAGTCCTAGGAGTGAATGCAGTGCAAGTCCTGTCATTTGCTGGATCACAATCATAAAGGGTGTTCCAAATCTTAAATTAACTTTAACATCTTAAAAATGCACTATTTTTAAAGAGTCCCACTATTTGAGACACCCTATAATTCATCAAAAGCCATAGCTTTTTGTGAAAATTTTCTTGATGGTTCTGGCAAATTTCACCAAATAAAGAACTGAATTAGGTAGAAATTAAGAAGAACCTTTCAAATTCAAGGTCTAAAAATAAACAACCTGTTAGATCTTTTTGTTTTATTTGGTTTGTTTGTTTTTATTTCCAAATCCACAGGAAATTGAATGGTGTAGAAAATGGAAAGTAAATGCTTCTACTTACTTGGACCTTTAGTAACTAATTGCTGCAAATATGTCTCTTAGGTAGCAGGTTGAAGAAAATTTACTTTTAGAAAAAAAAATGTTAAAGCAACAAAGGCTCTTGTTGTTATTAAATACCATTATCATACCTCAAATCCCCAAAATTTACTGTTCTGGAATTACAATTTTTATTGCTTTTTGGAAAAAAAAGAGTCAACATTTGAGACAAGGAAACTTATAATCTGTAGGATTTTTTTGCAGCCATGAAATTTGACTTTTAGCTTAGATAGTGGAAAACATACTTATATCCTTCAAAAATGAATATTTTCCCCATTACAGAAATGTTGTAGAGCTAGTTAACAGTGGAGTAAATATCTTTTACACTTACAATATATTCTCACAATCACTTTCTCTTAACACTCAGACTTAAAGATTTCTCTACTTTTTCTGTCAATGAGCTCTTAAGGATCCTGATATTTTCTCCTTCATTTGTATAGTCGTTCACAGATGTGTGAAAATAGGGCGGTCAGTCCTACTTCAATAAAAGCAGCCCTGGACTTCAAGTCAGGAGATTTAGTATTCTAAAATCCATCTAACTGGCTCTGTGACCCTCAGCAAATCACTTAATCTCTTTGGCCCCAGTTTTCTCATCTCTAAAATGAGTGGGTTGGATTAGATGAGCTCTAAGGACCCTTGCAGCTTAAACATCTATGAGTTTAGTACGTAAATAACCTGTACTTCTACACATGAATGCTTAGCTTTTTTTTAAAGCCATTTCTCACATATTTTTTTTTCTTTTGTTTCTACTTCCTTCTCATTCATTGACTCTACATTTTCATGGGGTCATCCCATGTATCCCAGAAACAGAGAGGCAAGCAGACGGGACAAAGAAAAGATCTGCCATATACCCTCACTTCCTTCTAGCACTTTCTGATACACATTACTAATGGCCAACACAGATACAAGTAACTCTTTGCTTTGAGTGATTTTAAGCAGGAGTTTGCAAATGAGTCTACAATAAGAAAAATATAAATTATTTCTAAAACATTGATACTAACATGTTAATTATGCATCCTGCTTTTCCTCTACTTTAAAACATCTGATTTCATCTAGGTAGAGGTTCCATGTGGAAGATGTAGATCACAACACTTGTCTATGCCTTGGTAGACTATCTACATGACATATGGCCCCCAAAATGTAAAGCTGGTCCTCACAGGAAAGAAACACAAGTCCATAACCTGGGAGCTACCTGAAGTTCTGGTACCATTAGAAAGAACCCAGAGTCACCTTCATGCCCTGATGAGCAATCAGAATAGGGCTCAAGTAAAAGACATTCCTTGGTCTATGTCATTTTGCTCTTTTTTACCAATTTGCTTGTTCTGTCCATCTCACTCCCTTCAGTGACTTTTCAAAAGTCAGTAGAAGCAATATAATTCATTACCAGCTAAGGTCCATTGGATTTTCTTTACTATCTACCATGACAATGTTGAGCTCACCACACCACTAAAGAGGGCTATGATAGTTACTGTGAGAGTGTCTGTTAAGATTTTTGTAAATATATTTTTAGTTGGTCGTTAAGCTTGAACTCAACAAATTTTTACTGAGTATTTGTTATATATTCACAACTGTGTCATGTACTAGAGGGAACACAAAGTTTAATAAGACATAGCTCCTACCCTCTTGGAACTTATGGCTTAATAGCAAAATAAGATAAGCATCAGTTAAATAAGCAGCATTTATTAAGTGCTTACTATATGACTAGTGCCACTGGGGATTCAGTGACATAAAGGAAGCAATCCTTGTCCTCAAAGAATTTACATTCTGTAAGTGAAGGCAACATGTACACACAGATATATATGTAAATTTCATACAAAGTAAATAAAAGATAATTTAAGATAAACTTGAGAAGGCTGGTACTACCAGCTGGTGGGGACTGGGGAGAATCTGAAAAGATCTTTTATAGGAGGTAGCATTTGAGCTGAGATGTAAAAAAGACTAGAGATCCTAAGAGGTAGAGGTGAGTGAAGCATGCATTCTAGTCAAGTGCATGAGCAATCCAAGCAGACCATTTGGGATGGATCAGTGTGTGAACTGCAATAATACAAAAGAAGACTAGAAAGATTAAGTTAGAACCCAGTAATAAGATCTTTCAATAAATAGCAGAGTTTTCATTTGATCCTAGATGAAATAGGGATTCGCTGGAGTTTCCAAAGAAGGGGAATGATATGGTCAGACCTGTGCTTTAAAACATTTTTTAATAGTATTTTATTTTTTCCAATTACATGTAAAGACAATTTTTATCACTGATTTTTTAAAAACTAATTTCCTCTCCCCTCCCCACTTCCTAAAACAGTAAGCAATTTGATACAGGTTATACATGTGCAATCATGTAAAACATATTTCCATATTAGTCATGTTGGAAAAGAAACGGACCAAAAGGAAAAAAACACAAAAAAAGTTAAAATAGTATGCTTCTATCTGCATTCAGACTCCATCAGATCTCTCTCTAGAAGTAGATAGCATTTTTCATCAAGAGTCCTTTGGAATTGTTTAAAACTATCACTTTGTGTAGAAGATGGATTGGAGAGGGGAGAAATTTCAGGCAGAAGGACCAACTGGAAGGCTATTGCAATATTCTAGCTAAGAGGTCACTGAGTTAGTTAGTTAGTTCTAAGTTAGAGTGATGGCTATGTTTGGAGAGAGTGAGAGACAAGACAGGTATTTTGGTAGTAAGACTATCCTGTTGATTATATTAACTTTGCATTATCTCTTGGATCTATTCACTCCTCTCTATTCAAAATGACAGAGCCCAAATAAGAGGACCTCATAAGCACAAACCTACACTACTAATAGGTCTTCTAGCTGTGTATTTCATAAATATTACAATTAGAGTAGTGGTCACTTGAGTGTAAAGAAGATGAAGTATATTAGAGATTTTGTGGAGGCAGAAACAAAGTTTCATAATTGATTCAGAACTCAATAGAGTGATAGGAAGCGAGGAATCAAGGATAACTCAAACATTCTGCACCTTGAAAGATAGTGGTACCCTCAAAATAAAAAGGAAAGTTTAAAAAAGGAATATGTTTGGGGAAAATAAGAACATGTTTTGCACAAACTGAGCTTGAAAAATGGAAAAGAGATCTATTTTGGTAGAGGATAGCTAAATTTACAGATCTGAGAATCATGCACAAAGAGAGAATAACTGATCTGAAGACTTCACTAAGAGAGAGTACAGAGTGGTAGAAGGACCAGAAAAGAGCACTGGGGCATACCCATACATTTAAATGTGAGACATAAATGATGACTGAAATAAGCATACTGAGAAAGAACTGGCCAACATCTAAAAGGTAAAATGAGAGATATAATCAATCATAATGCGTGTTCAGTATGTATGAAAAATTTCAAAAATACTATATAAGGTTCAAATACAAAGGTCACTGGGGGAATCAGAAACAGCTTTATGAAGAAGGCATCTGAATTGTATTTTAAAGGGAAGGTAAAAATGTAACAGTTAAACATGCAGAGGGGAGGAAATTCTAGATTCAGGGAAACAGAACAAAGATAGGAAAATGGTAAAGAGTGGGCTGTACTCAGGAAACACAGTAGCTTAGTTTGTCTGGAACTTAAGTGTGGAGATGAGATTGGAAAAAGATGGCTTCAGATTGAAGAGGTCCTTTCTGTTTAGGCATTAAGACATTCACTAAAGACATTTCATAAGGAAGAAAGATACGAGCAGATCTGTGCAAAAGAAGATTGGCCTGAGAGCAGGAGGAAGGATGGATGAAAGAAAATGTAGATAGAAGATCTGTCATGAGTCTGTGATAACAGTCTAATTATTAATGAGACAATATACTAGGACGATTAGCAAGGGGAAGACAGAAGGATTGATCTTAGAATATTCTAGAGGTAGAATCAATAGGACTTGGCAATTAATTAAAAACAAAAGTGCAGGAGAGTACAGAGCCAAAGACACCATGGTTTCCAACCTGGATGAATGTGAGTAAAACGCCATATAGCACATTTGGGAATGTTTAAGTAAGTTTTCTTGTATTTAGTTCCTTATATTAAGGTTAATACTATCTTAGAATTGCAATAACTTTGTCAGCGATTTTATACTGGAGCTATGATTCAATCAGTGTAGGAAATCAATTGACTAATGTAGATCAGCACCTGCTCTGCAACTTATCTTACTGACAGACCTGGGGCATAGAAGTCAAGTGACTTATGGTAGATCTAAAGTTGGAAGGAACCTCAAAGACCAGAGAAGCCCAATCTCTTATTTTACAGAAGAGAAAATAAGTCCCAGTGAGAGATTTAAATGACTTGCTCAAGATCTCATAGATATTAAGTGTCAAAGACAGGATTTGAACCTATTTCTTTTGACTCCAAATCCAGTACTCTTCCCATTGGGCCACACAGTCCCTCTATAGGTTGTTAAAATTAATGTCAGTTTAAGACAAATCTATGCTATGTAGTATTAGAATCAAAACACAATTTTCAGCTCGGCTTCCTTCTCAACTTCTTTCTCAAACTTTTCTATACATGTCTTTGTTAAATGTTTTAATTTATTTTAACTTTATGTCATAATCATGCTCATCACACTGTATTTTTAAAAATCAAAGGAAAGTTCATACGTAGGTGATTAATTTAGATGCAAGAATTCTACGGGTTCTAGAATTGCTTTTTCCATTTGTGTACAGAGAATTAACTATTTGCCAGTTTGCAAAAACTCTCATGTTTTATTGTATGCAAAGCATCCTTTTTTGAACAGCACTGAAACAAATCAGAGTTTCTACCTTACTTCAAGTGATTCATGACAAAATTTATTAAAAGAGCTGAACTACACTGTGGACCCTCTTGGAGTCCTTTAAAATAAAAGACATGGTTTTGTTCATTCAAATTAACAACTAAATATTCTTTAATAATAACTATTATTTATATGTTGCTTTAACATTTGCAAAGCATTTCATATATTATCTTATTATTTCTTCACAATAAATCTGAGGTACATGCTATTTTTACCCTCAGATTACAAATGTGGAAACTGAGGCTGAGGGAGGCTAAGTGATTTTTCCAGGGTCATATAGCTAGTAAATATCAGAGACAGGATTTGAATTCAGGTCTCCTAGATCTCAAGTCCAGAACTGCACTACCTACCTTCATCTACTGATATATCTTAAATAGGCTTTATCCAGCTAGGTGGTACAATGGATAAAGTGCCAGGTCTGGAGTCAGGAAGACTCTTCTTAAAATTTGAATTCAAATCCAGCTGCAGACACTTAGTTGTGTGACCCTGGGCAATTCACTTAATCCTGTTTTCCTCAGTTTCTTCATCTGTAAAATGAGCCGGAGAAGGAAAAGGCAAACCACTCCAGTATCTTTGCCAAGAAAACCCCAAATGGGGTCACAAAGAGTCAGACACAACTGAAAATTACTAACATATCCAAAAAGAATGTTTACAATGAGAGAAGACTATTTAGAAGGAGGCAGTAAGATATAATAGAAATAGCACTTGCTTTGAAGTCAGAGAGTCCATTACCAATATGGAAGAAGGTGTCCAAGGGAGTACCTCAGGGACCTGTTTTCCTCTGGACTAGCTAAGATTTTTATTAATCACTTGTAGAAATGTGTAGATAACATTTTCATCAAATCTGCAGATGACACAAATTTTGGAATGACAACCAACATGTTGGATAACAAAGTAAGGATCCTGACAAGCTAAAGAATTGGGCTGAATCTATATGACGATGTTCAATAGCAACAAATATAGTCTCACGCTTGGGTATTTTGCAAGTATAAGATGGAGACGCATGGTTAGACAGCAGTTCTGAAAAAAAGATCTAACAGTTTTAGTGGGGTTATAAATTCTGAGAGTCAGTAATATGACATGGCAGCCAGAAAATGGTAATTCAATCTTGAGCTGCATTAGAAGAGGTCTAAATTCCAGGAATAGTGAGGTAGTAGTTCTACTATACGCTATCCTGCTCAAACATCACCTAGAGCAGACCTGCACAGGTTGGTAGTGGATAGATGACAAAATTAAAATAGGGTAAAACTTCTTCAGACTGTAGATAGGTTAGACTAGAGACAGACTGATGATAATTGATTGCGTGTGGGTCATGCGACAAACAGGAAAGTGTATGGTGGCAACCTTAAATTTTTTCCTCAGGCTACCTGAAATCCTTTGGTGGGACGCATGTTGTGCAGGCCTGATCTAAAGATCTGGATACCACTGTTTAAGAAGAACATTGATAAGCTGGAGTGTGTCCAGAGGAAGGCAACAAGAATAAATGAAAGGCCTTCTGTCTATGTCTTATGAAGACTGGCTGAAGAAACTATAATATTTAATCTGGAGAAGAAAAGACTTTGGGGAGCCATGATAGCCATCTTTATGTATTTGAAGGACTGTTACATGGAGCTGAGATTAGAATTATCCTACTTGTCACCAAAAGTCAGAATAAGAACTAGTGGGTAGACACTGAGGTAAAATTGGGCTTGATGTCAGGAAAAACCTCCTAAAAAATTAGAACTATCCAAAAGTGGTATGGACTGCTGAAAGAAGTGGTAGGCTTCCTCTCCTTATAATTAGTCAAGTAAGGGCCTAAAATGACCCCTTGTTCAATAAGTAATAGTAAAGAATCCTTTCATGTATGCATCAGACCACATCCCCAAGATCCTTTCCAACTCTCAAATTCTGTGATTCTATAAAATTCATGATAGCTGGAAGGCAAATTAAGTATCTGGCTACCTTAAATGTGACTGTCTGTTTTTTCTCCATCATTTAATAGCTATACAAAATGGCAGATATTGGAACCTTAAGAGTTTGGCACATGTAAGGGAAAAGCCTTAAGGTTTACAATGTAGTTTACATACATTATTTCATATGAACTTAATAATTCTTCAAAGTTGAAATACAGATATTGTTTTACAATGAGACAGGAGAACCTCAGGTAAATAGATCTGACCATAATGATACAATAAGTAAAGGTTGGAGCTGGATTTGAATTTGAATCTCCAAGTCTAGTATTCCTTCTACTATACCACAATGACTCTTCACATCTCAAGATATTTGGCATTTTAATATTTAGACCTGGCAGAGTCTTATAGTTCACCTAGTCTTAAGACTCTCAAGTTATAGAAAAGGAAAGTAAGAACCAGAGAAGTTAAGAAACTTGTTCAAAGTCAAACAAGTAGCACACATTCTTATAGCACTTTAATGCTTTCAAAGTGCTTTCCACACAAAACTCCTAATCCTACAGGATAGACCCTATTTTGCAGCTATGGAAAGAAATTCAACGGGTGACTTACAAAAGTCACACAGCTACTCAGAGCAGGGTATTCAAACCCAGGTCCCTTGGCTCCAAATCCAGATGACATTAAAACAAAGTTTGATCATTTAACCTTTTTTTTTAAAATCTAGCTTTATAATGGAAACACCAAGTTGACTTGGACTACCAAAGCACTGTCAATGCCAAATGAACTCAAACAAAATTCTAGATATGCACATTTTATATATTTTACTATACTTCCATACTACAATTTGAAATTCTAAACAGAAACAATAAATCCCATCACTCTTATCCCTAAGATAATATATTTTTAAAAATCCATTGAGTAACTTTGAAACTGTGTCATAAAACCAGTCACATCTAGATTCTGATTATATTTTAATCCTTTAGCATTATCTAAGAAACTGACTTTCTACTACTTGACTCATTAAATATGATTGGCTTAAGAAATGGTCACATGAATGGCAGCAATTTATCTAACAAAATAACAATAATGAAAATACTAAACTTCTCCATGCCTCAGTTTCTCCATCTATAAAACTGGGAAAAATTATAACCTACCCATATACCTTTTATTAAAATACTAGATAAATCTGTGGAATAGACTGCGATCTTCAAAAGAAATAACTACAAAAAAACATGACATTAAAATTACAAAATGGTTTAAGTTACAAAGTTTTTAAGTTATGTCTTCTGCTCTGGTCTGATGTTAAACAATCTTAAAATTTTTTAATCCTATGCCAAAGTTTATAGAAATAACCCATTAAACTTTTTATTCTTAAACTACTTAAAACAACTATAAACTATGCCCTTAATTTTCTCGAATGAGAAATGAAAACACTGAACTAGGTGCTCTCTAAGGTCTCATCTAAAATTATATGTCTTTGTCTATAAATCAAAATATACAAATATCTACATTTACAAAGATATCAATGTTTAACAGACAAAACTCAACAAACATGTTTATGCTCAGTTTTAGTCAGGTTTGAGAACACAAAAAAGTATGTATGTGACTGGCACTTGAATTTTCTGTCCTTAAGTAAAATATTATTCCTAAATACATGACTATTCTCTGAATAAGAAAAAAGCATGATAACTCCCTAGCCAACTAGATAAAAGTTCCAGTTGCAACAAACAAATAATTAACTTCCCAAGTCACTTGCTTAATGTTTCTTTCTTTTAAAAGGCATTCTTGTGGTAACTAAGACAGTTTGAAAGGTGTCCATTTGAAATGGTATCTTGTGCGCAATGTAATTACTTTTCAGGGAAAGATAAAAACCCTACCATCATACATCTACTGTCACTGTGCAACACTATACCCATAGAGAATTTTTCAAGGTTGAAGCATAAAATTTTATCCAGAATATTTCTTTTAAAAGTCATGCAAATCTTCACATGGCCTTATTTCCAAATCAAATGATTCAACTTTTCCCTAGTCACCTAGTTACAATCTAAAATAACAAAGCTGGCAAATGGACATATGGAAGAAGAATGACACATGGTAACAAAAAGTTTACAATGCAAGTGTAAAAAGTATTTGAGATTCACCTAAATAACTTCATACAACCTTGATAGTACTTTGGTAAACAAACTTAACACCTCTACAGATAACCAATAGGAGATAACTCCATAATAAAATTATAATTTGTAAAACAACTTTTTCAAATAGTATCTATGACTGATTTTTAAAAAGTATTTTTAAATGCAATTAACTAAACTAAAATGTTGAATATTTTTAAAAATTTAGTATTTCAAGATAAAGCAAATACTATATTCTGATGTCAAAACTCTTCTATTTTTAATAGTATTTATCTCATGGAATGTGAAATCTTCAGCAATATATGATAATGCCTCATTGCTGTTTAGGCATCATTATATAAACTATGACACAGTTAATAGTATACAAAATGGACATAATTCAGAAAGGAATTTGAAAAGTCTTCCAGTCTCAATACTACACCAAGAAAATCCAAATAGACTAAAGCCAATCTCAAGAAGCTAGCTTTTCTTTAGGAAAATTCTTTAAGAATTACAATGGAAATAAGTGAAAGTCAACCAAAATATGAAATACTTCTCATCCCATTCCTGTATCACTCCCTCACACATGTTTAAGAAGATACTTTGCTGTCCCTGGCACTTTACTTAAAACTAACACACATATACCATCACATAAGGCATACAGTAACTACTGATATCTAAAATTATTCATATTTCAGTGTAATATAGCTACCCCACAAAGTCTGTAGTCAAACTAAGAGAGCCAATAGAAAGATCACTTGTGCAATTACTTCATTTCCTACTTGAATATGCTTAATGTGACATAGGTTTGTATACATTTTGAGCAATAAACAAATGCAAACATCTAAATAATGTAAGCTGTATTACAAAACAAAACCTTGCACTCCACTTGTTTTCATTAAAGACAAAAATGTTTTACAAAGTCTTTATAAATGTTTTCCCCAAAAATGAGTGATTTCAATGATCATGTATGGGTGAATAAATGTTAAAAATAAAATATGCTACTTGCCCCCTCCTCACAAAACTAAAAGCTGAAAATATTCTTGGAAATTGGAATACCCAAAAAAATGTATCAAGAGTATATTAACTACCTTAATTAGAACACAAACATTGTAATTTTTATTAAGTTTTCATTTTAATTTTCACACTAGTTAGATAAAAGATAAAAAGAAAAAAATCAAAACCATGATGTTTAATATTGTTTAACAAACACTGAAGTCATTTTACTTTCTCTAAAAATTTAATAATACTCTTTAAATGTTTAAGGCACACTGTTTTAAATGCTTCTTTAAAGCAAGTCTGGGTATTCAAATTACCTTGAAAAAAGTAACTTTTTCCAATACTTTACTGAAACTACACAATAACATCTACCCACAAAAGTCTCATTTTTGAAATCCAGAAAGTAAAATTTTTTTTAAATGTGAACAAGATTCTAAAAAAAATTTTTCCCTAAGAGAAACAAAGTTTCAGGAACAAGCTATACTCAATAGCTACCCATTACCTTTCAGCCCCCTGTCAATATCAAACAATCAATAACAATGTCACAAAAGTGTTTACTAACAGGGGGCAGGGAAGAGGAAGTCACCCATAAAAGTTTTAGATGTAAAATATAAACAAAGAGGAAAGTCCCCAAACATTTGACTGATACTTAAGATCTCCCAGACTAGATAAGTAGATTTGATACTGTTTTATTTTAAAACATTTAATGATTTTTAAAGCTCTCAAAAATTGTGTTTAAATTCCCTATTTCCTAATAGTATGCAAGAGTCTACTTACCGTAAGTAATACTGTTTTAAAGCAAAGGCAGCATTAGAACAACTTCTGGGAAAGTTAAACTCTTCTACAATTTCTCCCCACTGATTCTTTTCAGAAACCTGTTAAAACATAAACACACATGTCTGAGAGGAATAACCTGAGAAAACGCTAACCTATCAATAGAAACACCCATTCTCCTAAGATCTCTAAGTAGCTAAAGCATACGGTGGATATTTCGGATGAATCAATAAGAAATATTGAGAAAGATCTTCTTGGATCAAAATGTTTTCTCCCGAGTCAGGTATTTAACCACACCGGTTTTGTGTAGGGAGATTTGGTGGGTTTGTTTTGTTTCTGGAGCACTAACAATAACCCATCTCAAGTCCCTAGGTTGCTTCCTTACGTACACTACAGCCACACACACCCACAAACACACAAAAGTTCAAAAGGATCAATACTCTTCCTGACTGCAACTGTCCCGGGTTTGGGGAGAAGTGGGGGGAGGGGGGAGGCCGGGACGGGTAACGATTCCGATCCCTCTCTCACATCTATCCATCTCTATAGGCCCTTCTTTGAGGCCTACAGTTTCTGCCTAGCCTTGAAGCCTAAGATGGCTATTTAGAGACAGGTCCTGGTTTCTTTTGTTAGCAATATAAACCGAGGGGGAAGGGGCTGAGGCGGTGCCCCCGGCTGCCGGGATCATTTCGCCGCAGATTATCGATGTTAAACCTGCCCGCGCTAATTTTGAGTTGCACGAAAACTGCTCTCAGAGTCTGTGGCTCTGTGTGTCTCCGCCTGTGCTAGCGCGGTAGCGGCGGCAGCGCTCATAACAGGCAGCACAAACTGACTCCGGGAGCGAGAGCCCCGCGCGCGCACGCAGACACACAGACACCGACACACACCGGCGGACAGACACACACACACGGCTCCACTCCTCCCCAAGCCCTCGCTGACGGGCCGAGGGGATGGGGGTGCCGAGCGGTGTGCGGCGCGCCCCGGGCTCCGCACCGAGGAACCCCCCCTCCTCTGCCGATCGCACGCACACAAGCCACAAGGCCAAAAAAAAAAAAAAACCTCCACAATCTGCCTTCTTTGCCATCGGCTAAAAGGAAAAATAACCCTTTTCCCCGCTGGGTGCATCCCCCCCCTCTCCGAGTTCCCACTCTGGGGTCAAAGGAGACTTTTTGAAGGAGGTTAGCGAGAGGGAAATACAAATTAAAACTTCCACTCACCTTCGCGAATCCGCCTAAAGTAGTGACTCTGGTGTAGAGACCGTGAAGATCCAGCTCCTTCCCACCCACAGCGGGGATCTTCTTAAAAGGAGACCTACCCGAGAGAAAACACCGCACTTGTCAACCAGGATCCCCCCTTCTCTCCTTGGGGTCCCCTCCTGGCGGAGAGGATCGCCTCCAGTCCCTTCCCCCCGCCCGATTTTGCTCTCACCCTCTGCTGTGGTGGAACTGCCGCAGCTCGTCCAGGAAAGCAAGTCCCTTTCTCCGCTGGTCCGGCGGCGCCTTCCCAGTCGAGTTTGCCATTATTTTTTTAAAGGAGATTTAAAAAAAAAAAAAAAAGATCGCTGTTTAAAAAGCGTCCCCCACTCCCTTCGCTGCCTACCAGAGCCCGGAGCCCATTCCTCGGCCGGCGGCAGCAGGGCTCAGTCATGGGCCGGCGGCGGCGGCGGCGGCGGCGGCGGCGGCAGCGGCGGCGGCGGCGGCGGCAGCGGCGGCGGCGGCGGCGGCGGCGCAGGGAGGGAGGGAGAGAGAGAGAGGGAGGGAAGGAGGGGGGAGGGAGGGGGAGGGAGGAGGAGAATGAGAGAGCAGGAGTTGGGGGAGGAGGCGGGAAGGAGGGAGGGGGGGGTTCTAAAAAAGTTTAAAGAAATCCAAGAGGAGCCGGAGAGGTAGGTGACGGCCGAATCTACATCCTACACGATGGCGAAAGATCCCCCCCACACCCCCTCTCCGGCCCGCTTCTCTCAGTACCACCAGGCCGGCCAAGTCCGCTTGGGAATGAGATGCAACATGGTTCTGCAGTTTGGGACGCACGAGCGGGAAAAAGGGAAGGAAGCAAGGTTGGAAGGATCGGTGATTTTCGGTGGTTGGGCTGGGGCAGGAGGTGGGGGAGGGGAAGAGTCTGTATGTGTAGGTTTGTCGAAAGCGGTGTAGACCGTGTGGATTACAGACGCTGGCTGCTCTAGGTAGCTGTCACTGTGGCTGCAGCGAGCGATTCACTCAGAAAAAAATCTAAGGTAGCCGAGCTGCTGCTGCTGTGGCTGCTGCTGCTGCTGCTGCTTCTGCTAGATGTCTGCCTCTCTTTCCTTCTGCCGCCGCAGAGCCCAAGCGCTGTACAGCGACACCCCAGGGCCGACCTGGACACAGCGTCTGGCTCCACACAGACCCAGCAGCAACTCGCCGGGAACAATAGATTTAGCTTGCTGAGGCTTAGGGTTCATCTGCAATGTGCCGCACACTTCACACGCACACAAAGCCGGCGGAAAGGGGGAGGGAGGAGTGGGGAAACGGCTACTACCGGTTGTTTCAGGGTTAGGGATGGAGGAAATGTTCTCTTCCCTGACGTTTTTTTTTTTTTTTTTTTAGTGTTTGAGTTATTTACTCTTGAAGAACCTCAGAGAACATCATAGCAGGGGTAAAAAGGGAGACTTGAGACTCATTTTCCCCACTCTTTAAAATTGTTCATAAAAGTGGAATAAAGTTAGTAATTTTTTTCTAGAAGAAAGGTTTTTTCTGTGTCACAGGAATATTTTTCTAGAAATGCCCCTACAAACTTTAGCAAAATATAAATTAAGCATATCATACCACCTCATGAAATTTCTAAATGTTTCAGTTTTAGGAAAATAACACTGATACTTTAATTTCCTTTTTTCAATATTCAGAGGAACTGGACCATTGAAAGCATTCCATAAAGAATAATTAAGCCATTCTCTAAGGCACTATCAAAACTTTCATAATAATTATGTATTTAATATTAAAATATCCTGAATAAACGAATAGGACAGGATTTGAGATTTCACAGATATAGGGAACTCCCAGATGAGGAAAGACCCTATACCAATGCCAGCACTTTCTCAGCATCTTAGGAGCCTTTGAGACTTCCCTAGAGCCCTGACAGTGACCAGTGACTAGTAACCAGTATCAAGGCATCTGCCTTCTATGCAGAGGTCAAGTCTTCTGGGGCCATGGGGGCATAAGGTCAGCTCTTCGTGCTATGATGTTTCTAAAATCCTAAGTAAAACACTTAAAATACATTTAGAAACCGTAAAGTCACAAGTAGATACTTTAGTTACTGTCAGATTTAACATACTTATTTTTAATAATGCCTACAGTAAGACCCTTGAGCTCAATATCCACAATAGTGTGCATTTACATATGATCAAAAGGACCTAAACCTCTCAACACTTCGGTGTATAGGACGGCCATATGAGAGATGTGGTGGATATTGGTTCAAATGACTATTTCGAGGCCAGTTAACCTGAATTGTTTATTTTTCCAGCAAACATGCAACACAAATAAGATTCTCTCATGTTTCAGGCTCACAATTCCAGAAAATGTGTATTTTCCTAAATAAGTCTGTGTCTTAAGTGTTAATCACACCATCTAAGCAGCCTTACAAAATCATAGGCCTCTGAACTGTTTAGAGCCACTCGGGAAGAGGACTGGATCCGGGAGAGTGTGAACGTATTACACTGTCGGGAGGGGAGAGAGGTCAGGATCATACTTTCCCTTCCCAAGGGTTCAAGGTAGGGGTAATAGAGCTGTAGGCTACGAAATTGCGTAGCCTGGCGTAGTTCGGTTTCCCTAAACACTGCACTTGCGCGTAACCCCTTACGTAACAACGCCCGGGATTCCCTGGGGGGGGCGGGGGGAGTCCACTCAATTCAACCATTACACATACCCCTGGCTGCTGCAGCAGCCGCCTCACAAAATGGCGGCACCCTTAGAAGAGACGGTAGCGGTTGCCTCAGCCCCATTTTGTGAGCGGAAAGAGATCTTGCCAGCGCAGGCTGCCTTCAGCCCAGAGCTTAGGAAATCCTACCAAAGGAGGGAGACCGAGAGAAAGGCCAAGGCTGTCGGAGAGTAATGACCTTCAGCCGGCTGCTGGCCTTACTCTTTTTTAGCACTTTTGTTTAGGAGGATAAGGAAAAGTGGACGGAGGAGCGCTCCAGCCGGCCGGCAGCTGGGCAGCCCCGCCGAGCGCCCGGCGGCCCTGCGGTCCGACGTCGTCTTGTCTCCTCTCTCCTTCCTCGCTTTCCCAGGGAGCTGCTGAGGAGTTGCTACTGCGCGTGGACGAGCCTTCCCCGGAGCGGGTCAGTTGCAAGGGAAACGACGGGGCTGTGTGGAGGTGCTGAGCCTGTAAAAGAGAACGGACCTGACAAGCTTGCTCTGCAGCCCCTGGGGCTGAGGAAGGTCCCTTTGGCTCCGGTGGTTTGCTTTACCTCCAGATTTTGCTGATGATGTATGAAAAGGCCAAAGACCCCTTCGAAACCGTCACCCCCAGATTTCGGGTGCTGGCAACTTCCTTTTTGCCCCTTGTTTCAGGACTAGGGCTAGGACGGGAGCTGGGCTTGCTTCAGCGGGATCCCAGGCTCCTAGCCGAGACGCTAGTGATTATTGTGCTGGGATTGAGTGGGAATGAAAGGCATTGACATTTATTTAAGTAAACGTTTTCAGATTCGTGGGTTATATAATTGTGTAAACAAATTAGGACACTCTCCAGTGGTTAACAGTTTATCTTTATTTACCGAAAGATTAAGAGGGGAACTTGAAAATGCGCTTTCGATTTTGTGCTGCATTCTGTGTATAGATGTAAATGTATATACATGTATGTGTATCTCCACCCCTAAAAATATTTTTAATTAACCCAATATGAAGCTATAGAATTGTTTTTTATAACCCTCAACCCCCCTCCCCAGAAATGGTTGCCTTCTATAGAATCAAGTGTTAAAGTATATTTGTGTAAAGCTCAGATTCATAACCTTGAATGTATATACTTTTGTTAAAAATAGGAAATGAAACGTCTGATGATATCACCAAGGTAAAAAGCTTGCCATATTTATCCTTTTATTACAACTTAATAGAACAGTTATAACAAGCGACTAAATACAACTTGAATTAATATTAGGTTAGAAAAAACATTAATTGTACGAACTGTAAAAATAACCTATTTTTTAACATTTTGCTATGGTCATTTGGCTGAACCGTTGCTGTTTGGGGGGGAGGGGAGAAGAGTTATTCATGTCCCTTTCTAATGTACAACTACAGCTTTCTGCAACCCAATTTTCTACTCTTTGCCGAGTGATCCACTGTTATGTATAGAGCCTGGTCCTTTGTGCCTTTTTTCCTGCCTTTCATATTTAATCAAGTTAGTTACCACTCATCAAGCTGCAATTCTGTTGCAAGAACAGCCCTTTTTAGCTACTAAATAGCCAGACCACAACATTTGTAATCACACTGCTTTTATGTTTTTCTCTCTTTGATGATGGAAGTCTGTCATCTGAGGAGAGGATTCTTTTTTCAATATTACATTATTGGTAACCTAAATTCTTAGTCTATTACATTTTTTGGTGCAATACAGCTTTTCCTGTAGTGGATATCATAGAGTAGATATCCAGAAGAAAAAAAAGCCTTGAAACAGTTGGGTGTTGCCACTTTAACAGTAATAGTCAACTAATTTGATAGGAAACTAGTAATGCAATACAATTTGTTGTTCTTGCTAAAGCTGTAACTTTACATCATTTAATATATATGTACACTCACATACACACATATGTAAGCAACAGCATTAGAAACTATTGTAACTAGATTTTAGAGGTCATTGTTTATTCTGGTAGGAAGTAATCTTTAGAATAGCAAAATGTAACACAATTTTTATAGCAGTTCTATAAACCTTATACACAGTGATAAACCTGAACTCATAGTTTCTGCTAATGCCAATCCATAATTTTTAAAAGAAATTAAGAGGTATTTAGTGAATAAATGAATTAGATTAAAATAATATTTCTCTAAATAAAAGTAAGACAGAAGTGCAAAGTAATTCTAATAGCTTTAATGAACCTTAATGAACCTGTGACCTCATCAGTGTGGGTGCTCCCTCCAAAAAAGGAGAGGGAGCAAAATATTTAGCATTGTCAACAAAATAGCAAATATATCAGTATCTTAATAATCTGAAGTTTTCAGTAAAAGAAAGCTTTAATTAGTCAATTTGCAACAAAGGATGATGATATAGCATGATTTTTTTATTAGGAACATGGTATGACATGACTCAGGGAAATTTGAAAGTTTCAATGCATTTGAAATTTTTAGATAAAAAACAGTTGAGTCAATAAGTATTTTGGAAATAATTTCTTCATCAATGACAAAACCAGTTTTTTTGTACTTGAATGTACTATTATTCAAAGTTAGTAAAATTCTCTTACAGAATAAAATACAAATGCTTTGAGATTGTCACATATGCTTTCATTTTTAATATTTTAATATGATGGCATTCTGGTGGCTAATTTTTTGTATTTGGAAGTTTATGAAGTCAAATGTTGGACTAGACTTTGTTTTCATTTCTAATAATGAATCTAAGTAATATTAGTAATTGGACTTTTAAAGATGAAATAATTCGGGCATTTCTATGAGAAGAATTAAAACTTACTTAGTGCTGTTATACCAAAAACATAAACTAATCATATTTCAGAGTCATAGCTTTTGTCTAATAGACACTTGGGGCATTTATTTTAAAGATGGTTTATTTTCCTCACACAGTGGTTATCCTGTGCCTCATTCTGGATTTTTACATAGTTTTTTCACATCATAATACAATTTAAAGTTTTAAGTGACTCAAAATGATCTTAAATAGGCATGCATTACTGACATGAGTTAACTGAAATGTTTATATATTTGTGAATATTTTAAGAACTTTTGAACTCGAGTGCTGCGGAGATTCAAGCACCTATTTATGAGCTTATAGAACATAAATTTTATAACTAAGAGGTCATCTACCCCAACCATCTCTTACAGAGGAGGAAATTGAGATTTAAAAGAGGTACAATAACTATCAGTAGTTAGTAGCAAAATGAGATTTGAACCCAGTTTCTCTGACTTCAAATGCAGCATGTTTCCCATTACTCAAGAAGCATAGGTTAATGGAAAGAACATCAGACTTTGAATCAGAAAAATCTGGGTATGCATCTCTATGTGACCATGGGCCATCAATCAAAAAGCATTTTTTAATCAACTATGTGCCAGGCATTTAGCTCAGCCCTAGTGATAAAAATAAAATTACATTCAAATAAGGATAGCAAAAAGCATGTACCAGAGCTAACTTGTTAATTTTTCAGTGTATTTGCACTTTAGAAATCACCAAATTCTACAAATCAAAATTTGTTTTATTGTTTTGATGATTGTCTGGACAGAAAGTGGAGAAAACATTAATAATACAAAGTAAACTTAAATGTGTCTCATCAGTCTTTTTTTTTTCCTTTGGAAAGCTCATTGTTAAATCTTTACCACAACACACACACCCCTTTATACTCTCCATAAGAAGAATATTTACAATAAATGCCAAGTAGTTAAATATAAGGTAATTGGGAGTGGGAGGGGGGAATCAAGAAAGGTTTTCATGTAGAAGGGAGCATATGAGTTGTGACTTGAAGGATGAAAGGAATGCTGTGAGGCAAATGTGGGAAGGCAGTGTATGTTCCAGGTGTTGGTGAACAGCAAGTACAAAAACAGAGTACTTGAGTATCTTGTATGAGGGAAAGAGAAGGCCAGTTTGTCTAGATCACAAGAGTTTAGGGAAGACTAGAAAGACAACTTGAGACCAGGTTTTGGGCTGTTACACCAAAAACATAATCATATTTCAGAGTCATAGCTTTTAGCCCCATAGTCAGGGCTTTAAAAGCTAAACAGAAGAATTCATACTTACTATAGAGGCAATAGGGAGCCACTTTTATTGAGTAGGGAGAGTGACGTGGTCAGATTTTCACTTAAGGAAAATCATTCTGGGGAAGAGATGAGACAGAAAAACCATTTAGGAGGCTGTTAAAGAAATCTAGGTGAGAGGTGATTGAGGCTTGAAGTAAGGTGTCTGTGAATAAAGAAAGGGGACTGATCATGTGCAAGGGATGTTGTAGAAGTAGAAATAGCAAAATTTGGCAAATGACTAGATTTGTGGGTTGAAGAAAAGTGAGTTTCAGGGATAGCAATCAGATCATAGAGCCTTGGAAATAGTAATAATGGCCTTTGGCCAAAATAGAGAAGTTCAGAACAGGGTAGAATTGGGAAGATGATTTGGACAGGCTAAATTTGAGATGTCAGTTTGAAATGTCTGTTAGGCAGTTGGTAATTTGAACATATCCCACCTGTCTTAGCCTATTTCCCAACTGCAAAATGTAAATAGTACTTGTACTTCACAGCATTTGTTGTAAACCAAGTAAGAACATAAGATCATGGAATTCCGAGCTAGAAGGAAGTTTAGAAACCATCAAATCCACCCTCCAAATTTTAATGTATGTGTATGATAATATAAAGCATTTTTGAAGTTTTAAAGTAATGTAAAAATGTCAGCTATTATTATTCATACTATACTTCTTCGTTGCTAATTCTAACTCACACAAGGAAGACATTCACACGGTAGTGAGAAGAAGCACTATAAAGATACTCTCAAGGTCTCTCTGAAGAACTATGGAATAAATTATACAACATGGGAGATGCTGGCAAGGACTACCTAGCATGGCACACCAGCATCAAAGAAGTCACTGTGCTCTATGAGGGAATCAGAATTATAGCAGCTCAAAAGAAACACGAGATGCACAAATTTAGAGTCATCTCTACCTCCAATGTTCATGTATATTATTTGTGCCTGACCCGTGGTACAATCTTCCAAACTGGTATTGGTCTGATCAGGAAGGACAGCAACCAACCAGCCAAATAACTGTAGTGTATTAAGAATTGCCTGTGGGAATTCCTATCAATTGCCTGTGGGAAATGAAAAAACTAACCCCAGAAAATATTTAGAATTTTTATTAGGGTAAATTCTAAACCTTTTTATCAATTACTAGCTTTAAGAGATATACATGGTGAAAATTTTTAATCTAGAGAACTTTTTAAGAGTTAAATTTGAAAATATGGAAATGGGAAAAATTTATCCACAAAATAATGAGCATTATATTAGAAGGTAAGATTATTCTCAGTAGAAGAGGGAAAATAAAGCAATAATTTCATTAACAGGTGATTAACTTAACATTCCTTGAAAATCCATAACACAAAGCAACTTGATGTTTTGATATTTTATTTTTCAAAAAGCAAAATGCTTAGTGAATTACTATTTTACCAGAAGTAATTTTTTTAATGTTTAAAAAATTATATTTCATTTCCTTAGCATACTAATTCTTCTTCCGTTGCTCTTTACTACTAATTAAAAACTAAACCCCAAAGACAAAGTAATTCCATAGTTAGTGTTTTCTTGTCTAGGTATAAATCATGCCTGTTTTATCCCACACCAAATTAGGCTTATATATATGAAGGGAAAGATGATTGCTTTGGTCTTACAATGAGCAAGACAATAAAATAGGAATTAAGCACAAATTCAAATCTATAGTAGTTAGGTTTCTCAGAAGTATACATAGGCTTTTCCTTTAGAATTGCAAGAGCTATACGGGCTTTTCTTTATAATAACTGAATATATGTAGGTATTTAGTCCTAAAACACTTCACAAACAATTCATATAAAGCTTCATAGTAGAAATTCAACTGTGACACTGAAGTATAAGCAAAATAATTATAATTTTGTTAGAAAGTGTCTACAGAAACTATATAAAAAGTTCTGTAATTTTTAAACATGCAATTCATAGCAATCTTTATAAAAATTATTCTGAAGTAATCCTTGTACTATGTTATAATCTACACATAGAAAATGTAGAGTTTAAAATATATAAAATGGGTGTGTATTTTAAATATAACTAGAACCTCAGTAAATAGGTAGCATTTAAATGGCACTGTAGGTTTGCAAAACATTTTAATAACGTATCTCATTTAACCTTTACAACTACCCTGTTCGGAAGATAGATACTATTATTTACAGATAAAGAAACTGATTGGGATCAAATGAGATAATATTTGCAAAGTCCCCAGCATAGTGTTTAGCACATAAGTAGGTGCTCAATAAATTCATCTTACCTGTTTTTTGCCTACCCCAATAAAAGAGGTTAAATGAGTGGCCCACAGGTCACATAGTAAATATCTAAGGCAGGATTCAGACTCAAGTTCTTCAGGACGCCAAGGGTAATACTGTATCCACTGCACCACTTATCTGCACAGTAGAACTAAACTTAGTTTTCTTGGAATCACAGAATGATAGAACTGAAAAGGTCTATAGTGATCATTTAATTCCCTTTTTTAAATGAAGTGCCTCAAGCACCTAGAAAAGTAAAGTGAGTTGCCCAAAGTCACATGGCTAGTAAATGAGATTTAAAACTAGGTCTCTTGGTTCCCAAGTTAAATGTTCTTTCCATTAGAAACATGAGATTAAAATATGCAATTTAAGAGAATCTAAATATTTCAAAACAAGATTTTTTAAAAAATTGTGTTTTATTTCTATGATCAGTTAGGCTCATAAATAGTTTTAAAGTCAGCCATTCATTTCTTTTCTTGGCTTGTATTTCATTAGTTTTTATTCTTTTTCTCTTTTAAATTTATTACAATTCTATTAACATACATGCCAGTCTTAAATATAAAATACAGGTCTTAGCATTTTCTTCTGAAGCTGTCCATTTTGTCATTTATTATGGCACAATAATATTCTATTACACTACTATTTTGTTCAGCCATTGACCAATATGAGACTAGCCCCTTAGTATTCAATGTTTAGCTACCCCAAAAAACTGCTATAAATATTTCCGTACATATGAGTTCATTTCCTTTTTATTTTATTTCTTTGGGCTATAGGATTAGTAGTAGTGATATAACTGAGCCACAGGGTATATATAGTTAGTTTATTAACTTTAGGCATATAGTTCCAAATTGCTGTGCCAGAATGGCTAGACCCTATTTTCCTACAGCATCTTCACCATTTATCGTTTTTTCTCTCTTGTCATCTTTGTCAGTCAGATGAGTATGAAGTGACATTTTAAAGTTGCTTGAGTTTTCATTTCTCTAATTATTAGTGTTTTAGAGCACTTTTTTCATATGGTTATTTGTAGAGAACTTTGAGGGGTTTGAAAGAGCCCCTGATCAAGAGTTTCCCTCCTCCAAGGGAGAAGAGTAGCTGGCTTGAGAAGTTAAGTGATATATTGTTCTCAGGTGCATGTCCTTGAATTCGGGTGTTGAAGTTCCAGAAATCAGGGCTCCTGCTATACAGGATAACATTCCGATAAAGAGGGCTTGTAGCCTCCCTTTCTACTTATCACCATCTGCTCTGTTTCATGCTTCAATCACTACCTTTATGGTTTTTTACTATTTAAGTATCCTGATTCCCTGAATTATTGGCTCAGTATGTCCAGAATAAACTCAGTTTGTTCAGACTGCTGTGTCCCGCCTGTCTTTTCATCCTCACTCTGTGAGCCCGTAACCGCCCCAGACCTGCTGGACTGCGCTGGCCGCAGCAGTTATTGACAGCTTAGATTTTTTTTCCGTTTGAAAACGGTTTGTTATATCCTTTGATCATTTTACCACTAGAATAGTTCTCAATCTTAAAAATTTGAATCAGTTCTTACTATATTTTAGAAACTAGACTTTTATCAAATAAATTTGTAAGGTATTTTCCCATTTTAAACTACATTAGATCCTTTTGTACAAAACCTTATTAGTGCTTTCTCACATTTTACCAAGGTAATAATTAATCATAAAAAAATGAGTATTGATAAACTAAATATGGAGAGCTATATTATACTTGCAACTTCTTTTAGCTTTTGATCTGATGAAGAAAAAGGTGATTGCCTTGGTCCTACAAAAGATGTTTTCTGGATCATATTTTCTCTGAAGTATGTTTTTCTTTTAAGCAGAAATTAAGTATATCTTACCAGTGCAAAAGAAAGATTTTTTTTCCTCTCTTCTCTCTTTTCATTATGCAAGTGCTTTCTTCCTGCTACATCCCAGTGGGCTTTTCCCCACAAAGACAACCAGAGATAATATTAAATACTGGCTGTATACTGAATTCACATCTATACCAGGTATTTTTTTCAGAAATTTTGCTGTGGCGCAACCAACACCTTCCTAATAAACAGTATTTTACTAATATTAGCTAGGGAAAAGAAAAAAGTTTAGATACTACCTTTTTTATTTTATTTCTGTGATTCTTTGATCTACTTAGTGGAAAAGGCTTCCTGAAATTTTTGGGAAGGATATCACTTAAGTTAATGAAACCTTTAATTCGCATACACATACACATGCACACACACTGTGTAACAGTATATATAAAAATGTAATATAATTTTTAACACAATTTTATTAACATATACACATACTTAATTAAATGTAAAATATTGGTCTTTCCAATTTCCTCTGAAATGATGCATTTTGTCATTTCTTATGGCACAATATTACATTCATAATTTGTTTAGCATTACCCAATATAAGAATGGTCCCTTAGTTTCTAGTACTTAGCTGCCTTTTTAAAATAGATGCTATATGTTTTATATGAGTATTATATGTGTGTATACATATATATACATATATGTGTATGTGTGCAAGTATGTATATACACATGTTTGTGTGTACATGTATATATACACACACACATACATACATACATGAATTCCCTCTGCCACTCCCAAATTCATCCAAGCAAATCTAGAAAACTCTCCAGACTAAATTCTGATCAGAATTTCTAAGAAAAAATAATCATTATCAGCCATATTCCAGTCCAGGTGGCCATAGGGAAACAGACAGGTCAATGGACAATGGTTACAGGGCCTGGCTAGAAATTTGTAGCACAAAAACATCAAGTTCAGGAGAGGCTGTATACTAGGGAAAAAACAGATGCTGGATCCTGCACAGAGTGCCCTAATCTTCTGTACAGTTCAGAAACATGTCTTGATTGGCATTCCTATCGTTTATTACCCAGTTCTGGGTCATTGATCCTGGGCAGACTGAAGAAGGGGACCTGCAACTTGGGGAGCCATTCCAGGGTGAGAAAATCACAGTTTAGCACAAATTGTACTAGAATTCCTGACAGAGATTCAGCAAAAGTTTTTTTTAAAGAGTTTTTAGATATAAGTGAAATGAGAGCACTAAAGGAAAATATTGGAAATGAAATGAGAACTAGGGAAAAAAATAAATGATGAGAAAATTGAATTGGCCCCAAAGTACTGGCACTTTGCCCAATCATCAAATTTCCTGAAGATTAGAATATATCAAATAAAAGTGAATAACTTCATGAGAAAAGAAGAAATATTAAAAATAAAATCCAGAGACTGAGAAAATAGAAGAAAATGTAAAGGTATAAAAACAACAGACCTTGAAATAAGTGAGGGAAAAAATTTAAGAATCATTAAGGTACCTGAAAACCATGACCAAAAAAGAGTCTAAAAATAAGGCTCTTTCAGTAAATTAGCAAACTGCTCAATTCTCTTTGATCCAGAGGGCAATGTGGAAATAGGCAGAATCTACTAGTTGTTTCCTAAAAGAAACCCCCAAACAAAAACTCCCAGGAACAAAAATCTAAGTAAATTTCTACTGCAAGCAGCCAGAAAGAAAGAATTCAAGTACTTAGGATCTACAGTCAGGACCATCCATATGTTATTTACCAGCCACCACTAAAAGGAGTGGAGAGTTTTTATTACAGAATGTAAAGGATATAGATTTACAAACAAGAATAATTTGCCCAGAACAATTGAATTTAATCTTAAATGGGGGAGGGGTGGTTGGCGAATCATGATTGTAGTAATAAATTTAGTGAAATGAAGAGATTCCAAGCATTCCTGATGAAAAGACCAGAGCTACATGGAAACTGAAATTCAAACATAGGAATCAAGAACAGCACACCAAAAAAAAAAAAAGAGATAAAAGAGGAGTGAGAAATAAAATATTAAAGATAAACTGTTTATGTCCCCTCTGAATCCTGTTATCTAGGGAATCTCCTTAGAAAACTGTGGAAGGGAAAGGGGAAGAGGAATGCCTTAGAAAAAAGAAAAAAAGTTGATGAGAAACAGTCGCAAATAAGCGCAGAAAGAAGTCTACACAGATGGTGGAGAGAAGTCAAGAAGTCACCCTAACTCTCCTCAATTTTGATCAGAAACATTAAATCAAACCTCCAAACAGATTCTGGAGTGAAAGAACCCACAAAAAGATGAAGTGAAACAATTTTCCAGCATAAGATAATTGAAAAGGACTTTAGGAAAATTCTCTGTTACTGGGTAAAAGGGGAGCAAAGTTCAACACAAGCAGTATCCAGGCAAGCCAGCAGGAGCCTCTGAGCCACAGCAGAGATCATCAACCAAAGCTCCTTAGTATTGGTTCGGCAGGCCAGTTGTTAGGACTCCAACCTGGTGCAGAAGGTAAATTGCCAGACCTGGAACCCTGACACAACAGGTGTAACTAGGCCAAGCCATTCCAGCAAAGTACAAGACCTGGAGGCCTAGGTACAGAAAGCCAATGAGCAGACCTCTGGCCCTAAGCAAAAGAAGCTTGGGACAGTGCCCCTTGTGCCTCAGGAGTACAGCTCAAGTTTAAAATTCATGAAATAGGCTAAAAATGAGCAAAAAAAAGGGGAGAGGGGGAGGGAAAGGAGCCCTGATGATAGAAAGCTACTATGATGATCTGGAAGACCAAAACACAAGCTCAGAAAAGGACAATAATGTCAAAATGCCCACATGTGAAGCATCAGTGGAGAATATGAATTGGTCTCAAGCCCAAAAGGTCTTCTTACAAAAGCTCAAAACAGATAAAAGAGGTAAAAGAAAAACTAGGAAAATAAACGAAAGTTATTCAAGGGAGAGACGACAGATTATAAAAGAACAAAAACTGACTGAGAGAACAGTTCCTTTAAAAAATACGATTGGCCAAATGAGGGGAAAATCCACTGAAGAAAACAATTTCTTAAAAAAGTAGAATTGGCCAAATGGAAAAGGAGGTACAAAAGCTGACTGAAAAAAATAATCCCTTAAAAAATTAAAATTGGGCAAGTGAAAGCTAATGATTATGAGACATCAAGAATCAGTCCAATAAAATCAAAAGAATGAAAAAAATAGAAGAAAATGTAAAGTACCTCACTGAAAAAACACTTGACCTGGAAAATAGATCCATAAGAGATAATGTAAGAATTATTGGACTACCTGAAAGCCATGATCAAAAAGAAGAGCCTAGACAGCATCTTTCAAGAAATTATCAAGGAAAACTGTCCTGATATCCTAGAACCAGAGGGTAAAATAGTAACTGAAAGAATCTACCAATAACATCCTGAAAGAGATCCCAAAATGAAAGCTCTATAGGATATTGTAGCCAAATTCCAGAATTATAGTCAAGGAGAAAATACTGTAAGCAGCCAGAAAGAATCCAAATATCAAGAAACCACAGTCAGGATTACATGGGACTTAGCTTCTATACTGAAGAATCAGAGGGCTTGAAATAAGATATTCCAGAAGGCAATGGAACTTGGATTGCAACCAAGAATCAACTACCCAGCAAAATAGCATCATCTTTCAGGGGAATAAAATAAAATAGGGGGCTTTAAAACTTTCTTGATAAAAAGACTAGAGCTGAACAGAAATTTCAGTCTTCAAATACAAGACTCAAAAGAAGGATAAAAATATAAACAGCAAAGAAAAAAACATGTTATTCAATAAGGTTAAACTGTTGAAAATACTACATGGGAAAATGATACTTATATCTCTTGAGAACTGTATCTGTATTATGGCATTTAGAAGGAATATACATAGATAGAAGGTATGGGTATAAGTTGATTTTGATATGATGATATAAAAAGTTTAAAGGATAAAAAAAGGATTTTACTGGGGGAAGCAAAATAGGGTAAATTACATCACACAAAGAGGAGCAAAAGATCTATTATAGTAGAAGGAAAGAAAGGAGGGAAGTCTTATTCTCATCAGACTTAGTTCAAAAAGGGAATAACATACACACTCAGTGGGGTATAGAAATTTATCTTACCCTATATAGAAACAGAAAGAAAAAGGGGAAACAAAAAAAGATGTGGGGTGTGGGGGGATTAGTAGAAGGGAGGGCAGAAGGAGGGGAAAGGGGAAGAAAAGGGAGGGTAGATTGAGGGGGGTGGTGTTCAGAAGTAAAGCACTAGTGAGGATGGATAGGGTGAAAGGAGAGAGAAAAGTATGAACTGGGAGGGGGAAGCATGCAGTTATCATAACTGAATGTGAATGAGATGACTCTTCCATAAAATGGAAACGGTAGAGTGGATTAAAAACCAGAATCCTACACTATGTTGTTTACAGGAAACACATTTGAAAGAGAGATACACACAGAGTAATGGTAAAAGGCTGGAGCAGAATATATTATGCTTCAGCTGCAGCGAAAAAAGGTGGGGTAGCAATCCTGAGCTCAAAGGAAAAGCAAAAGTAGAGGTAATTAAAAAAAATAAGGAAGGAAACTACACCTTGATAAAAGGGTACCATAGACAATGAAGTAAAATCAATACTAAACAGATATACACTAAGTGCTATAGCATTCAAATGCTTAGAGAACTTAAGTAATTACAGGAAGAAATAGACAACAAAATTTTATTAGTAGGGAACCTTAACCTCTCCCTCTCAGACCTAGATGAAATGTAGCCACAAAATAAAAAAGAAGTTAAGAAGGTGAATAGAATTTTAGACAAGTTAGCTATAATAGATCTCTGGAGAAAATTGAATGGGGATAGAAAGGAATATACCATTTTTCTCAGCAGTTCATGGTGCCTACATAAAAACTGATCATATATTAGGGTATAAAAACTTCACAGTGCAATGCAGAAATATTAAATGTATCCTTTTCAGATAATGATGCAATAAAAATTACATGTAATAAAGGGCCATGAAAGGAATCTAGAAATTAATTGGAAATTAAATAATCTAATCCTAAAGGATGAGTGGATCAAACAACAAATCACAGAAACAATGATTTCATTCAAGAGAATGACAATAATGAGACAACATACCAAAACTTACGGGATGCAACCAAAACAGTTCTTTGGGGAAATTTTCTATCTCTAAATGCTTACATGAATAAAATAGAGAAAGAAGAGATCAGTGAATGCAGCATGCAACTGAAAAAGGTAGAAAAAGAACTAATAAAAAAAAACCCAGTTTAATACCAAATTAGAAATTCTGAAAAATCAAAAGAGATTAATAAAATTGGAAGTAAAACTATTGAATAATAAATAAAACTAAAAGTTGATTTTTATGAAAAAAAGCAATAAACACACCTTTGGTTAATTTGATATCAAAAGAGAAGGAAAGAAAACCAAATCACCAGTATAAAAAATGAAAATGGTGAATTCACCACCAATGAAGAGGAAATTAAAGTAATAATTAGGAGCTATTTTGCCCAATTGTATGCTAATAAATCTGACAATCTAAGTGAAATGGACAAATATAAAAAATATAAATTGATGTTTCACCAAGCAATATTCCCAGCATTGGTGGTCAATAAGACTCTCCATAGACAAGGCAAAAAAATCCATTTGTTTAGACACCAGAAAGCCAAATTCCAGAACCAAGAGGTGACCAAGAAGTTAATAAACATGATCACTGCAGGAAGCAATGCTTTTCCCAAGCCTTCTCCCCTCTGCCAGAGCCTTCTCACAAGCAAACATTCATGAGCCTGAGCCTTGTCATGCCTGCCTGCCTGCATCCTCTCTCTTCTACCCAGATCTCATTCTCACTTCATCCAGGTTCAGCTCCACCCTTCCTGTTCCACCTGTTCAGCAAGCTCCTCTCACCACATGTGTCTTAGGCTTCCAGGTGGTTTAAATAGGTCACATGGTCCTATTAAGGAATGAGAAAGATCTTTCCATTTACATTGCTATTACAATTGCCCAGGTTAACAGGATAAATAAAATACTTAACCCAATTTTAGAAAAAGAAATTGAACCAATTATCAATTAACTCCCTAAGGAAAAAAATCTCCAAGGGCCAGATGGATTTGCAAGTGAATTCTACCAAACATTGAAAATACTATATAAACTATTATGAAAAATAGGTGGAGTCCTACCAAAGTCCTCTTATGACAAGAAAAAAATGGTGCTGATAAAGCAGGAAGAGCCAAAATAGAGAAAGAAAATTATAAACCAATTTCAGTAATGAATATTTATGCAAAAAATTAAATTAAATATTAACAGATTACAGAAATTTATCACAAGGATAATACAGGTGGGATTTATACCAGGAATGCAGGGTTGGTTCAATATTAGGAAAACTATCAGCATAATTGACCATATCAATAATAAATTGAAAAGAAATCATATCTCAATAGAGGCAGAAAATGCTTTTGACAAAATACAGTATCTGTTCCTATGAAAAACATTAGCATAGAAATAAATGGAATTTTCCATAAAATGATAAATGGTATCTATCTAAAACCATAAACCAGCACTATAAGTAATAAAGATAAGGTAGAAACTTTCCCAGTACAATTAGGGGTAAAACAACAATGCCCATTATCACCACTGTTACTCAAGTAAGAGAAGAAAAAGAAATCAAAGGAATTAGAATAGGCAAAAGGAAAATAAAACTATCATTCTTTGCAGATATGATGGTATGCTTAGAGAATCAACTAAAAAACTAGTTGAAACAACAACTTTGCCAGTCACATATAAGATGAACCCACATAAATCATCAACATTTCTATATATTACCCAAAAAGGACAGCAGCAAGCAATATAAAGAGAAATTCCATTTTAAATAGCTATAAACTATATAAAATATTTGGGAGTCTACCTCCCAGGACAAACCCAGGAGCTATATGACCATAACTACAAAACACATCACACAAAGTTGAATCTAAACAATTGGAAAAAAAATATCAATTATTCATGGGTAGGCTGAGTTAAAATAATAAAAACGATAATTCTACCTAAATTAATTTCCTTACTCAGTGCCTTGCCAATCAGACTAGCAAAAATTATTTTATAGAGCTAGAAAAAGTTATCTGGAAGAACAAAAGGTCAAGAATATCAAGGGAATTAATGGAAAAAAATTCAAAAGAAGATGGGCTAGCCATACCAGATCTAAAATTATATTCTAAAGTGGCCATTATCAGAATTATTTGGTACTGGCTAAGAAATGAAGAGGTAGATCAATGGAATGGTTAGGCACACAAGACAAAGTAATAAATGACTATAGTAATCTACGGTTTGGTAAACCCAAAGACTCCAACTTTTGGGATAAGAATTTGCTATTTGACAAAAACTGGGAAAATTGGAAAATAATATGGCAAAACCTAATCATAGATCAATATCTCACACCATATAATAACACAGGGTCACAGTGGGTACATTATTTAGACATAAAGGGTGATACCATAAGCAAATTAGGAGAGCAAGGAATAGTTTACATATGAGATCTATAGAGAAGATGTCAAATCTATGACAACATTATGAAAGGCAAAATGGATAATTTTCATATTAAATTTTAATTAAACTAAAGTTTTAAAAACAAACAATGCCAATGCAATCAAGATTAGAAGGAACACAGAAAACTGAGAATTTTTATATTCAGTGTTTCTGTTAAAGTTCTCATCTTTAAAATATGTAGAAAACTGAGTCAAATTTGTAAGAATACAAGTCATTCCCCAGTTAATAAATAGTGAAAGGATATGAACAAGGAGTTTTCAGATGAAGAAATTAAAGTTATCTATAATTATATGAAAAAATGCACCTAGTCACTATTAATTAAAGAAATATAAATGAAAACAACTCTGAGGTACCACCTCTCACCTATCAGATTTGTTAATATGACAAAAGAAGTTCTAAATGTTGGAGAAAATGTGGGAAAATCAGAATGCATTGTTGGTGGAGTTGTGAACTGATTCAACTATTCTGGAGGGCAATTATGAACTATGCCTAAAGGACTATAAAATTGCATACCTTTTGATTCGTCAGTACCACTTGTACCACAGTACCACTATATCCCAAAGTGATCATAAAAAAGGAAAGGGACCCACAGGTATAAAAATATTTATAGGAGCTCTTTTTGTGGTGGCAAAGAATTGGAAGTTGATGGGATGCCTATCAATTAGAGAATGAGTGAACACATAGTGGTATATGAATGAAACAAAGTACTATCGTTTTATGAGAAATGATGAAATGGATTTCAGAAAAACCTGCTAAGACTTACATGAAGTAATACTGAATCAAGTGAGCAGAACTAGGAGAACACCATACAAAGTAACAGTAACTGCAGTGATCAACTGTGATGAACTTAGCTCTTCTCAGTAATACAGTGGTCCAAGACAGCTCCAAAATTTCTCCATTTGTTGTAACCAGTGATTCCATGTATGGATAGTATAGTGCTGGCTGGGAGAGCACCTATGTTTTCTTGGTGTCAACTGTTAGGCCAAATTAGCACAAGCCTCAGAGAATTGATCCATACTTTGTTGTATCTCAGCCTCAGAGGTTGCATTGAGTGCACAATGTTCTGCAAACAAACAAGAAAAAAAATCATGTACAAACTCTCCCTCCACTTTAGTCTTGGCTTGTAAACATTTCAAGTTAATTAATTTATGGTCAGTGTGTGGCCGACCTTGGTGCCCTCTTCATCTTCATTGAAGGCTTTTGTCAACGTTGCTGAAAACATGCTAAAATGCATGCTAAAGACAGCAAATACAGTCTTGTTTCACTCCACTAGTGACTGGGAAAGTGCAAAAGTATAGTCCATTATCCAGAACCCAAGCAAGCATGCCATCACAAAACTGACATATAATAGTTTTGAACTTCTCCAGGAAACCAAATTTTGATATAATTTTCCACAAGCCCTCACCACTGACAGTATCAAAAGCCTTGGTCAAATTGACAACATTGTGTACAGACCTTTACTCAGCTCCTGGCATTTCTCTTGGAGGTCAGGCAGCTAACACCATATTTGATGTTTCTCAGCCTTTTCTGAAGCCACACTGGCTCTCAAGTAAATGACCATCTTTCAAGTGAAAGATCAGTTTATAAAGGAGGACTCTGGCAAGAATCCTTCCAGCAATGACTAAGAGACCCCCCATGATTGTCATAGGACAACCTATTTCCTTTACCTTCATAGAGATGGACAATGGAGGCATCTCCGAACTCCTGGGGAGTTATCCTAGGTGATAACCTCTTGCCAATATAACCCAGAAAATTTCAGTCAGCTTTTGTATGAGTAGTGAACCTTCTACCTTGTAAATCACAACTGGAATAGAATCAGCACCAGGCACTTTACCACATGAAAGGAGTCTAATGGCATTCAAAACCTCTTCTTTAGATGGAAATTCAGCTAAGGAGAGACTAACTTCAACCTGAAGTAAACAGTCAATGGCCTCAGCATTGATTGATGATGGTCTGTTGAGAACACTATGAGAGTATTCAGCCCATCTCTCTAGGATCACTAGATTCTTATCACTAATCAATATGGCTCCATTAGCACTGGGTAGTTGAGATGCACCATAGGTCTTTGGCCTGTAAATAGCATTCAGGGCATCATAACAGCACTTTGAATTGTCACTGAATTTTTTTCTATCTTCTTACTAAGCCAGGAATCCTGCATCTAAGTTTTGCTTGCACTTAACTTTTGATGGGCTTAAACTCTGCTTTCTTAGAGATAAATGAACTATCCTGTTGGTAAACCCTGTTGAGTTCTCTTTTTTTTTTTGTTTTCAGTTAGCAGATTTTTAATTTCCCCATCATTTTTGTCAAACTAATCCTGATGTTTGGAAGTAGTATTCTGGCCCAGATGAGTAAATGCAGTGTTGTTCACCAAATCTCTGAAAGCTACCCACTCTTTTTCTGGGCCACTGTTGCCAACCATGTGTTTGCTCAGCCTTCCCTCCAAGTTAGCAATGAACTGTTCTCACTCAATAAGAGCTCTAATCTGTTGACATTAAGTCTTCTGGTAATCCTTGTTGAATCCAAATTTAGCTTGGAGAGGATAAGACCAGCATTCTATGTGATCAGCATTCTGCACTACATGTGGACTTTGTCACTCTCACATCCTGTCTGTTTCTTCTCTTTATAATGACATAGTTTATTAAATACCAGTGTTTGCTGTGAGGATTCATCCATGAAGTTCTGTTGCCTTTAGGTAAATGGAAGATAGTGTTGGTGATGAAAATGTCATGAGATGGACAAGTCTTCAGTCATATAAAAGGCCATTGCTGTTGCTGTTTCTGACTCCATTTCTCCCAAGGACCCCCTGCCATGTCTGAGAATCTGTGCCCTCCCTAGCATTAAAGTCATCCAGAATTACAAGCTTGTCTTCTTTTGGCATATTGATGATGAGGATCTTCAAGTCTTCATAAATTTTTCTTTGACCTCATCAGGGTTTGTCATGGTGGGAGCATAGGAATTGATGATGGTGGCACGGTGTTTTCCTGCAAGTGGCAATCCTATTGTGATGAGCCTGCCATTCACTCATTTTGGTGGGCATACAAGCTTGTTGACTAAATTAGTTTTAAAGCAAAACCTAAGTCAGCTTTATGGTACTTCCTTTCACTGTGACCACACTCCAGAAAAAATAGTATATTCAGCTCCAACCCTGGTAAGCTTCATTTTCCAGCCTTGTGTCATTCAGATCTGTTATTTGGATGTGATACCTGCTGACTTCTCTTGCAAAAACAGCTATTTTCCTTTCAGGTCTATTGGATTTTGTGTGGTCCATAAGCATATACACTTTCCATATACTAATGGTGAATGGAATTATCTTTGCAAAACTTTTTGTACATTTTTTTGTATTTCAGCTATAGGGTAAGATTCCTGTCGTCCATGATAAACAGGCATCTTTTCTTGACCCTTCTTCATCCAGGGGGGTCCTTCATCCCAGCCCAGTGTGGTCCTTCAAAAAGGCTGGTCAGATACCCATGACTACTGAACCCCACTACTGCTTCACTCCAGTAAGAAGATGACCCTGTGGCCTGAGCCAGCTGTGTGCAGGGTTAGACTACGGCTCCCAGTATATCTACTTTGTTACTTGCCTGTCACCACAAAAATTTGAAGTAGGCAAAACTGGTAAAAGTTTATGCGTGATATCTTTTGAGTCACAAATAAATTGGATTTAAGTGAAGCAGAGTTGCACAAAGTTGTTGGCCTCATTCCTCCAACATCATTGGAATCCAGTGGCAAGACAAAAATCAAGATGACTGGTAATGGCTTGAGATGCAGTGGGTGACCTTGGCATTTTCAATGTCGAACCAAGCTCTAAGTGCTCCACAGTATCTGCTTCAGCTTCCTTCATGGCCACTGGAACAAATTGTTCTCTTCTACCCACTCTGTCTGGGGAAGTCTTCACATGCTTGGGGTAGACACCCCTCAACGCACCAAAGGATTTGAGACCCCTCAATTACCCATGGTTTATCCCACCTGTCGAAACTGTTTACTGGGGTGTGACTAATGCACATGCTACAGCCTCTTGGAGGCACAGGTGAGAGTTAAGAGAATCAGGTAAAAATCAAAAGTGGAAAGCAGCCATGAAAGGGGCTTAGCAACACTCACACCAGAAATACTGGTGTTTCCTTAACATACCCTACACTCTGGCACATAGTAAGTTACATAAACATTAATGTTTATTGAGTGATTGGTTGGTGCAGAACCATATAATTTCCAGAGTACCCATCTATACTGTGTGGCTCTTGACATGCTTCAGAATGGAAAGTTGGTTCATTTCAGTTTGCCCCTGCTTAAGAATAGGTTCATCATTATGTCCTTGACTACCATGGTTGAGTTTTTCACCTTCCAGAAACCATGTCCCCAAGATGATTCATCTAGGAAGGAGGAGGGCTCTCTGGTCCAGTTTTTTTTTCTTCCTAAAAGAATAAATGAATGAGAAAGGCTTTGTTAAGCATTTACTATGTACCAGGTACTGTGCTGGGGATACAAACACAGTAATACAGTCCTGGCTGTTAAGCATACATTCTAATAGGGAAAATTTTATATAAATATGTGTGTGTATATATGTGTGTGTGTGTGTGTGTGTGTATAGGGGAGTGATGGCCAGCAAAATTTTGTTCTGGAAACTTGCAAGAAGGTAGAATGGAGTCCCAGAACCCTTGATACTTCTTTCAAGAATGGTAATGTTGACTTGATTACTATGTCTGTAGCTAAAGATTGAAGTGGGTGAGGCTGGAGCAGGGTATGACATGAATTTGATTACATAGTTAAAGGGTGGGTCTGGATCAGAAACATGGTGAACTATCACCAATCAGAAGACTAGGGTCCTAGGGTGATATCAGGAAAGCAAGGCTAGAGGTGGAAGTCAGAACATAGCTACATAGCATGAAGATGACCAAGAAGCAGTGTGATGGGTCTGGGTCATGCTAGATATATGATGAGCTTACATGAATTAAGAAATGCAAGTGTTAAAGTAGAGGAATGCCAGGTTGGAGAGTATGAGCATATTATGAAGATGACTGGGAGTAATGCAGCAGGTCTGGGATTGCCTATATGTGGTGAACTTCTAATAATTAAAAACCCCAAGACCCTATTACCTTAACTGGAGTGCCTTATTGAAAATAGAGGCTCGAGTAAATTTAGGGGTCTGAAAATTAACAGAGCAGCATGGTGAGACTCAGATATTGTGAGTCTGACTAAATGTGTCAAAGTTTTATGAATCAGAAGTGCAAGGAACCAAGTGAAAGCTTGAGTGCTATTTATAAGCTGGAGTCTGGAGTGGAGCATGGCATAAAGGTCACTAGAGAGCAGTATAGTGGAACTTGGCCACTGATTTGGGCTGCTGAAATGTATGGGGAAATCCAGGGACTGGGTTGCTTTCAGACATGGTCTTTTTTTTAGGAGTCCAGGTCCCATTACCCTATCATTGCCTCCTCAAACAAATGGAAACCAAAATCTTTTGGGGTAAGGAGAAAATAAAACTGCTTCCTGCTTACAAGAGGTGTAGAGCTGTTCCTGACTTTCTGGGTCCCATTCAAGAGATCAGACTTCAGAACCTGGCTAATGCCAGGTCCAATGGGCTAGGGGCCTTTGACTTGGGCAAACGTTGTCATGCAGTCTAAGGAACCATCCGGAAGCTGATGACCTGGAGTCTGCAAAGAAGTTAAGCAAACAAGCTAAACAGGAATTAAAGGAATATGATCAGGAGAGGAATAAGTATGGGGGCTAGCAGAGAAAGGAGCCAGGATCCTCATGAAGAAGGTTTGAGGACACTGAGGTTATCATGGATTTCTTGCATCCATTTAGCCTTCCCCAAAATATGTTCAGTGCAGATCTCTACCTGCCCAGAGTTGTTGATGTACATACACCAAGAGACGTTTGCCAAGTGTGTGTGTGTACGTGTGTGTGTGCGTGTGTGTGTGTGTGTGTGTGTGTGTGTGTGTGGTGTAAGCCAAAAAGAAGCTTTCACTAACTTTTTTCTGGGATAAGAAGTTGGCCTGAAGGTCTCTGAAACCACCCAGGGTGGGAAAGAGAATATCCCCTTTCTTTAGCAAGGGCCTGTTCTTGGGGGCTGGAGGAAGTTATGAAGGAATTAAGGAGAGTAAAGGAGCCAGTACAGTTACCTGGCAGGCATCATTCTTTGCTCAGTGTCTGTCAGGCAATTTCCCCTTTCTGGTGGCCTTTGTAAAATATAACAGCTATCTCAGATGGTTTCTGAACAGCTTGAAGGCAGTGTTAAGATCTCCTGTGGATCTTTGAGAGGGGAATTCTTTGCTGTCAAAAATCCCCTTTCTTTCCAGATTGCTCCATGGGTATGTAGAACATGAAAGGTATATTTTGAATCAGTAAAACATTCACACTTTTATTTTCCCCTAACTCTAGGGCTCTGGTGAGTGCTATTAATTCTGCCTTCTGGGCAGAGGTGCCAGGGGGCAGAGGTTTGGTCTCTATAGTGGGGTGGAGGCTGACTACTACAAATATAGCTTTCCTCACCCCTTGTCCAATAAAGCTAGATCCATCCATGTACCACACTATCTCTGGATTAGGGAGAGGAAGATCTTTAAGATCAGATAAATTGAACTAAACTGAGTTCACGTTTTACTCACAATCATGAACCAGGGCATCTGAATGGATGTCATCTAGGAGGAGGATTGCTGGATTGAGTGTGTGGCAAACCCGGGGAAGTTAGGTCAGGGGGATCTAAGAGCAAGGTTTGATATACTTCCAGGATGCTCTGAACTGTGTGGAGTTCAACTTTCCAAGGGTTGGTCAATTGTAAGTTTAAAGACTCCCTCAGTTAGAATGGCCATTGGAGCCACTGCCTGGAGACATGAAGACCATTTGGCAGCCACAGAATCTAATTGTTTTGAGAAATAGGCAACCTGCTTGGGGTCAGGTCCCAAGGACTGGGTTAGGACTCCCAACACCTTTCATCAACATACAGAGTGAGAGGTTTGTCTAGATTAAGTAGAACTAATGCTGGAGTGGTGGTCAATTTAGTTTTCAGTCTCAAAAGCCTTAGCCTGGTCAGGGCTCTAGAGGGAGTAAATTAGGACTTTGAGTAGAGTCATAAAGTGGCTTAGTAATAAGACCAAAATTAGGAATCCAGAGTCTATATGGATTTATCCATGCCTAGAAAAGTGCAGAGTTGCTTTTAGTGACTGGAACAAGGGTAGACAGGCTTGCCCTTTTCCTTTCTGATGTTAAAGTATAAGAAGTGAGCATTAGTTCATGGCCCAGATACTTTACATTTTGACATGCTATCTGGACTTTGTTCAGGGAAACCCTGTAGCTTTGGGTGCCCAAGAAATTAAGAGTTCCTGTAGCAACAGCTAGAGAAGCCTCTCAAGTGGGGCTACAAATAAGAATATCAATATATTGAATTAAGCTACTCTCTGATAGTTCCAGGTCCCTTATATTTTTTTTCCCAGGACCTGGTCAAATAGATAGAGGATATCCTGAAAACCTCAGGGCAAAACTGTTCATGTTAGTTGGCATGGATTTGGTTTCCCATGGGGTGTCTATTCAAAGGCAAAAATAAATTGTAAGTCAATATGAAGGGCTATTTAGAAAAAGGCATCTTTGAGATCCAGCATAGAAAATCATTGGGTACCCCCAGGGATCTGAGTGAGCATAGTGTATGAGTTAAGGACTATGGGGGAGACAGGAATAATAGCCTCATTAAGTGTCCCGAGATCTTGAACCATGTAATACTCCCATGGAAGGATAGAAGTATTGCATGCGAAATGATAAAGGACAAGAATTTCATACTTGAGGAACTGCTCGATGAATGGTTGCAGTCCCTTCCAGGTCTTGGCTTAATTAGATATTATCAACAATGGAGGAACATATTAGGGTCTTGGAGGTGAATGATGGCTAAGATGGCATGAGAAGCTCATCCAAGAATTCCCTGGTCCCAAACAACTGGGTCAACTCTCTCCCACGCTTCAGGGGAACATGGGGAAGAGTGGTAAGCAGAGGCAAAAGGGAGATGGGAGACTTAACTAGAGAAGATTGGCTGCCCAATTTCACTATCAGGTCCTTTCCCAACAAGGGTACAAGAGAGGATAAGGAAAAAGCAGTTAAACAATAGATCTTCAAACAGGCAGGAGAGGGTGTATGTCTCCCTACAACCTTTAGGTTTCCCTTCAAAGCCAACAGCTAAAGAGATGTGTAGGGTCAGAGTATTGGGTTAACACAGAGAACTTGCTCCCATTTCAGTGAGAAAGTGGATACTCTTACCTGCAACTTTGTTGCCAAAGGCTCAGTCAGAGAGATGGCAAAGGTGGGAACTTGACCAAATCCCAGGCTTTCCTGTAATTCCAAGTCTTGAGAAGACTGGAGGACAGAGTTCTGAGAAGCAGCTCCACCACACTTTCTACCTCAGGAACAATCCTTCCTCCAATGTCCCCCCTGGTTATAATTTGAACATGGTCCTAGAGGATTCAGTCCTGGGGGCTTCCTCTGGGTCAGTGCCACTTGTCCAGTGGTCCTTCTTGTGGCACTGAAAGCAGGTTTCCCCACTGCCCAAGTCATTAGGAGAATCATTGGGTTTTTTCCCCCAGCCACTACAGCAGCCAAGAGTTGAGTTTGTTGTCTGGTTTTAGCCCTAGTTCTGCATTCTTTCTCCTCTCCTGCAGCTAAGTCTCTGTTGTTATAGACTCCAAAGGAAATCTCCATTAATTGGGCCTGAGGTGTTTGGGGTGCCATTGCCAATTTCTGCAGTTTCCTCCTAATATCTGGGGCAGACTGGCTAATGAAGTACATGCCAAGGATTGCCGCTCTGTCTGTTGAGGCAGGGTCTAAATTGGTTAACTTTCTGGGGGCCCTGCTCCCTGAGAGATCCCTTTAAGTTTTTCATAATTGACTTGATTTTTAATCCCGTTTTTCATGCCTTCTAACAGGCAGACTACAATACAGTTTCTCTTTTCCCTATCTTCATTTTTATGATAATCCCATCTGGGTTCATTACTGGGGACAGGGGTCACTCCCGGAGGGGATCTGGTAGGTTAGACATAGTCAAATCATCCCTAAATTTCTGGGCCTGTTCCCAGATTCTCCTCAATGGCACATCAGGGGAGAAGAAAGAGTATATGGAGGTTTCCCCAGGAAAGCTCAAATTCAAGGGAGACATCACTAAAACCCTTGGCAAACTTGGTGGGATCTTCAGAGTACTGATCCAGTTTTTCTTTAACCTGAGAGAAGTCTAACATCGAAATTGGGATGTGCACTCTAATCATTCCACTAGGCAAGGCAGCCATTTCCCTTAGAGGAAAAAACCTTGAAGGCATAGTGGAATGGGGGAGGGGGAGAAAAACCTGGGAGGGAGATCCCATACTAGGTAAGGCAGGGCTAGGGGGTGTGGGCTGTTGGAGAGCTGGATTCAGCTGCAAGGCCAGATGAGGTGGGGTGAATTTAGCTATGAGCATCCTACAGTTTTGTAAGAGGGTGGAATCTTGTGAAAGGGTCATGAAAGCCTGAGTGTAAGGGACTTCAGTCCATTTCCCTTCTAGGCTGCAGTATAAATCTAGATGTAAGAGTATTTATTGTATTGCAAAGACCCCTAAGTCGGCCATGGTTTTTGGTCCTCCTAACTACTAACTAACGGAGACCAAGTAAAAGAACACAAGCCATTTCCTTTGGAGGTCTTGAGAGAAACTGAACTTTTTCCAGTTCTTTAAAAGACAATCCAAATTTGGGAATTGAAAGACTAGCCCATTTCTTTGCCTGTGAGCCTATTTGAAAACCAAAAAGCACCTGCAGTTTCTCAATTCCCTAGCATCCTAGAGAACTGAAAGAATTGGGCATACACTTCCAGAAAGGGCATCCCCTATATGATAGGTCTGCCTAGGTCTGAGATGACCAAACTGTCTGACCCTCCTGGAGCCTGAGACAGTTCAAAACACCTCCAAGACTTCCTAGGTGCTTGAGAAACAATGCCAACTGCAGTGACAGAGGTAGCGATAAAGGAGGCTTACGTACCTCTGGTCTTGACTAGAAAAGGGCTAGAGGGGGTCAAGCAATTCCCTATACAGAGCCACCAAAATGCAGGTTGGGGTTTCTGGGAACCCTGAAATGTCAGGGTACAAGGCAGAGTCACCTGGAATGAATTCATGCACTCAAACCTCCCAGTCAAATGACAAAGTTTCTTGTAAAGCCAATAGAAGCTGGCATGGTTCCTAGTGAACCTGCAACTTAGCTGGAATGAGACTGATGCTTATATACAAAAGGACGGTGGAAGGAACTGGGTGGGATTAAGGAATAGTAAGTAATTTGGGGTGGGTCAGATGCAACAGTGAAAGGACATCAAGTAGGCTAATTAGATAATCTAGATGGGCTGGGGTGAGCAAGTTGCCTTGGGTGAAGGTGCCAGTGATCTTGGCTGCTGAAGTGAATGCAAAAATCCAGATTCTTTCAGACATGGTCTTTTCCTTTTAGGGATCCATGTCTCATCACCCCATTAGAACCTGGAGCAGAGAGATAAAAGTCAAGACTGAAGAACAAGGGAATGACATGAAGATAACTGGGGAGCCTATGGGGGGGTCTTGGTCCCCAGAATATGGTGAACTCTCTCCAGAAGCTCAGGTGGGGAACTGGATGGATTAAAAGGCCAGAAAACAGGATCATGAAGGTAGTCATGGCATGTTGGGTTTGGATATGACTAGATGTAATGTATTTTCCAGGGAAGAGTGTAGTTGGTCTATGTACAGCTGGATATGATGAATCCTCATCAATCAGAAGTCCATAGCCCCATGGGAGCTTTAGTGCTGGGCCAGAGAGGAAGATAAAAATTTTTTCTCATAGTAAAAAGCCTGGGAAGCTATGGTAAGGCAATAGTTTCCTGAATCCTCTTCCCTCCCCTTAACCTGACACAGCTTTCTCCCCACACACAATCCCTATAACTTCCTTTAGCCACAGCTCCCCTTGTGGTTTCTCTGGAGAAACTACCTACCCTAAACCTGATTGGCCCCAGCTTCTCTGATGTAGCTTCCTGGCCTAGAATGCCCTTGGCCTTTCAGACTTGGTGAGTACTTTAAACTTCATCAGTTGCTATACTCTAATGACTGACTGACCAGATGCATTTCCAGAGGGAGAGAAGGGAAACTGAGCTCCATAGTAAGAAACCAAGTGCTGCCGTTTCCTTCCCATATATCCATATTGCATAGCATTGCTGTGCTAGGGTCAAGTAAATCTCCTTTGCTAAATTTCCAATTGATGAGGTCAGGAATCCACAATGTTGAGGTTTGGGGAACTCAGGACCCCAAAATACCAACATACCAGGTCCTGCCAAATGAATTCGACTCAAGCCAAAGTAAAACAAAGTTTATTAAAGATTTGTCATATTGGGTTGACTCTTAAGTCTAACCATTTGTGATTGACAAAGTGGGCCAGATAGAATCTCAGCTAGACTGACCCAAAGCTGGACTGAATCTAAGCACCTGCATGGAGGTGAGATGGAATTTATATACAGAAAGTCTGTGGGAGAGATCTGGGGGTGGTCTAGTCTTGATGGGACTGGGGTAACTAGTGATGTAATCAAGGGTGGGAAGCAGCTGGAGGCAATTGGATAGTATCAGACAATAGAGGACTTGGGTGGGAAGTAGGTGGGATAATCTTAAAGTTACAGATAATGGAGGGCCAGGCTAGGTTAAGGGTAATAAATTTAGGTATGAAAAACCAGATTAAGTGGGAAGATTCAATGAGAGTTCAAATACATTCCCAGAGTCTGTACCCCATCACAATGACTCATCAATGCCTCACTTTGTCCCAATATCAAACCTCAGTTTGTAGTCATCTTTGCAATATCTGACATAGCAGATTGGGACAAGATGCCTTGTGGCTGCTATTATTAAGTTAGAGGAAGAGCCCCACAAATACAGTAGAGGAGAAAGGTTATGTGTCCTTTATGTGGGATAGGGTGCAGACTCTAGATCAGGTAGAGGGATTAGCTCAGTAGGCAGCCCAGGCTGGGCCCTCGGAAGAGGCTGCCTAGGAGGGTAAAGAAAAAGTCAAGGCCAGTCAGTATTCCATGGACAAACCAGCACAGTTGGATTAAAAGTAAGCTGGACTGGTTTGTGTTCATCCTTCGTTGCCAAAGAAGACCACGCTGTCAGAAATAATGACATGACTTGCACTTGACTTTGTTTTGCATGAGGGAGGGTTGTGCAGGTCACCAGCCTCACTTCTCCAGAGCCATCTGAATCCAGTGACTAGATATTCATTAGGATGGCTGGAGATGACCCAGGATGAGGCAATTGGGATTAAATGACTTGCCCAAGGTCACAAGTGCCTGAGGTGAGTGATCTGACCTCAGTTCTTCCTCACTCCTATACTGGTGCTCTATCCTCTGCACCACCTAGCTGCCCCAACCTGGACTGATTTATTACAGCTTGAGACTTTCAGGGACCAAACCAACGAAAATCAGAGGGGTAGCTAGGGATCAGATGGTGGCCGAAGTGAGGAGATCTCTCCTGATGGGGATAGTGAGTGAGGGGTCCCAGCCAAGAACCTATCTTAAGATCTTGGACAAAGATGAGTCTATAGACAATAAAAAGGAATAGACTTGTGGAAGACAGGGAAAATACCACAAAGGATTAAAAAGTCCATGGTTTATCCTTCATTGCTCCTGGGAGTGTTATAAATCCCTTCCCTGAGGGAAAAAACTGATCTGGTGAAGCTAGTGCTGAAAAGCTCTCTGCTTTTGACCTCCATGGCCTAGGGGAACTCTTTAATGACCTACTTCTATGATGCCAATAAAAAATGTCAGAGCCTTCAGAAGGGATATGCTCTTTGTCCCTTTTTGGTTGGCTGAGATGGGAAGTTATTTGTACCTCAAGATCAATTCCACTTGTAATCTGATCACAGATAAGGGATCTATTAGGGAGAGAGTGAATTTTCTAAAGAAAATGAGTTTGATAGACTGGATATCTTCAGTTCCACCCCTGCCTCACGTTCTGAGATCTACCACACTCTCAGTCCTGCCTTTCAATGGGACAATGAGATTTCTTCATCTGGGTGGAGTCCCAACAGAAGGCCAGACTTTAGCTCTAGGTGTGTTGCACTCTGCAACCATACTGGTGCTGAGGTTTAAACCCAGGGACACCAAAAACTGTTGAGGTTTCATGATGTGTTGTGGTGGAATAGATGAGGTTTAAGGGTGTTGGGGACCCCAAAATACCGACAGTCCGGGTCGTGCTCGAATGAATTCGACTTAAGCCTTCTTAAAGTCAAAGAAAACAAAGTTTATTAAGGATTCGCCTAATTGGGTTGCCTCTTACAGAGCCTAAGCATTTGTAACGCTTGTATTCACAAGCGGGCCAGATAGAATCCCAGCTAGACAGAGTCTGAACTGGATTGAATCTGAGTGCCTTCCCATCACAGGATGGAACTTAAAAACAGAAAAGAGTATAGGAGGAATGTGGGGGGGTTGGTCTGGTATTCCAGGGTGATGGGAGGAGGGGTTTAGGAAGGGTCCTGAGGAGAAGTCCAGGGAGGGTCAAAGGCTGGAAATAGCTGGAGGCTATCAGGAGATATCAGACAATGGAAGGTTTGGGAGGGAAGCAGGTGGGCAATCCCGAGATCTTGATAGGGGCAGTATGGGAATGTATACAGATCTTGATGGCAGCCTGGGGAATGGGGTTTTGATGGGATCTAGGGTGGGGAGTACAAGAGTCTTGAAATGATAATGAAAAGCCCATTGGCTTCCTGAGACTACCGGAACAAATGGGAAGATTAGATTTGAGTAAGAAAGGCCAGATTAAGGGGGAAGATTCAAGGGGAGCTCAAGGAGGCTCCCAGAGTCTGAACCTCATCAGGACCATCTCAAAGAATTCAGTCAGATCACTTCTAATCCAAGTATAGGCATTTATTGAGACTGATTCCTCTCATGAAGCAGATTAAGTCCCAAGAGGAACCAGCAACTTTAGAGAAAACAAGATGGATTTTTATAGGTTAAAGATGCATTACATAATCAAAATTTTTATAGGATATAGAAATATGATTACTATTAAAAAGACAAGAGGAGTTTATTAAGGAATTAGGCAATGGAGGACGGTCCCAGACAGGGGAACTGCATATGTGATTACCCACAATGCGTACAGAGAAACCCATTGGGGAGGGGTATGTATATATGATAATGATATCATAATAAGCCTCTCTATATCTTAAGTTTACTCTAGGTTAGTTCTTTACTATTACTGCATAGGCACCTTCTTAGGGAAAGTTCTTTTTATTGTTTTGGGGTCCACATCCTGCTCAGGCATCCTGGTGCTACTACTTTCTGATTGGCTGAGTATTGTGGTCCTGTCTAGGACTAGATGAATGTGGCTGTGGTTGAGTGCATGGACACACCTGCTATTTCTTCAGGAAATAATGAGGAATAAGTCTGGGAACAGTGACTAGATTCCCATCACATGAACAAGCCTGTTGTTTCTGTGAGAACTATGAGTTTCAGGGACATACCTGTGGTTCTAGTGAGCAGTGAGGCATATGTGAAGAAGTTAGGACATTGGTGGGGGAGCTAGGTAGGGAAAGTGGGCCTATAATGAAGTTAGACCATTGGACTGGAGGCAGCTCTATTAGGACTCCATCACTGGTGTGGGCTGTTCAACTTTGAGCAGCATGTTGAGAGTAGTGGCTTGGGCAAATAGTGTTTTCAATGCAAATAGTCACTTTGGGAATAGGAGGAGCAAACACTAAACCTCCCCAATGTTCCCACCCCCTAATCTGCCCAGTGGGCAAAGCAGGATGACACACCAGTCCTAGGAGGAAGCTCAGGGTTCCTAAAAGGTAAAACTGATAAGAAAGTAACTCATGACCAGCCCAAAACTACCTGTAAAATTGTACAGGGAAATTAAGCACTAGGGCTAGGGGCTCTTTAGTCACCTCCACCCCTATATCCACCCCCTAGTCTGTGGTATCCTGCAAAGCCCTTGCTTCATTTGGATCATTCAAGGAAGGCACAGAGGTCAGTCCCTAAAGGGAAGGAGTGCTATGGGCTCAGTATTTGTGCACCCTTTCAGCAACCTTTAGAAATGCTACTGTCAGAAGGAGCAAACGGAAATCCTTAGATTTACCATTTCATGTGGGTAATACTCTACAACACTTGCCAAGGAAGTGAAAGATATTTCTTCCCTAGTGATGGAGATGGAGGAAGCAGAAGTACTTTGTTATATCAGATCCCTGTACAGTAGCCCTGTGTTACCTTTGAGAAAGGCAGATGGCACCTGGCAGCTTACAGAGATTTGAATAAAGTCATCTGTTACTGTTACTGATCAGGGTCCTTAGATCAGATAGTGGCCCCTATGAGAAACAAGGGAGTAGGAAATAAATCCTAAGAAAATTGAGGGTCTGTCCATCACAGTCAACTTTAGAGGAATAGAGTGGGAGAGGAAAGTCTAGGATTCCAGGCGCAGTCTGAAAGAAGCTACTGATGCTTGCTCATGATCTAAGAAGGAAACCCAAAGACTTAGGGGCCAGTGTGGTATCCCCAGTGCCTATGGTGGCCATGAATATCCCAGAGCAATTCTGAATCATGAAATACCACAGACTCTCCACATGGAAGAGAGAACCAAAACATGTATTCAGACACCAGAAAGCCAAATCCATCATAGCAACAAAAATCTGTACACAATAACAATGCAGAGCACAACACCATCCCCAAGCCTTCCCCCTGCTAGTATTCCCACAAATCAGCTCCATTAAACAAATCCCAATCAGGGCTTCTTAAACAAAATCACAAACAAGCTCTTTCAGTCACACTAGCCAGCTACCTGCTTGCCTGCAACCTTCCTAGATTCCGCTGCTGTCAAGACTAATTTCCTCTCAGCTCTACTCCACCCTTTCTGTTCTACCCATTCAGCAAGCTCCTCCCACCATATGTGACTTAGGCTTCCATGTGATTTAAGCAGGTCACATGGACCTATAAATGAATGGGAATGATTTTCCCATTTAAATTACCATTACACTTATTGGATTCTAGATTTTGGAAAACCCACATTCCCCATCTGCCCCATGTTCCAAATCATCCACAAGGCAATGGGAAGGAGGTTCAGGACAGACTACAGCCCTGGAAGATGTAGATGGGGTCATCCAGCAGTCTCTCCCCTTGGGCCTTTACCACTCTGCAAGGCCCATGTTTCTGGAAGTCTCTGTTCTTAAAAAGCAGTCTGAGTGGAGCCTTTGCCTGGCATTAAGGAGGGGGGCAGAATAATTCAACTCAATAAACATTTATTTAGTGCCTACTATGTGACAGGCACCGTACTAAGTGCTAGGGATACAAAGAGGCAAAAGACAATCCCTGCCATCAAGGAGTTTACAATCTAATGGGGGAGACAATATGCAAACAAATATATAAAAAACAAACAATTTATTGGATAAATAGGAAGTAATTAAAAGATGGAAAGCCCTGGAATTAAGAGGAGGTAGGGAAGGCTTCTTGTAAAAAGTGGGATTTTAGTTGGGCCTTAAAGGAAGCCAGGCAGCTCAGCAGGGTGAGTAGGGGAGGGAGAGTGTTCCAAGCATGGATGACAGTCAGAGAAAATGCCTGGAACTGAGAGATGGAGCATCTTGTTTATGAAACAGCCAGGCCAGCATCACTGAATTGAGGAATATATGTAAGAAAGCTAGAAAGGTAAAAAGCGGGCTAGGTTATGAAGGGTTTTGAATGCCAACAGAGCATTTTGTATTTCTTCCTAGAGGTAATAAGAAGCCATTGTAATTTACAAAGTTGGAGGTGACATGATCAGACCTGTATTTTGGAAATTCATTTTAGTGATTGAATGCAGAATGAGTTAGAGTAGGGAGAAACTTGAGGCAGACAGACCCACCAGCAGGCTATTACAGTAATCAGGTGATAAGGGCCTTCAGTAAACTGGTGGCCTTGTTAGAGAATGGAAGGGAGATAATAAGGTATTATTAGGTATCTGGGGCTCCACATTCCCCAGAGTAGTCACTCACTAAATTGCTATGGAAAAGCCCTTGCTTGCCTCTTAGTGGGTCCTAGTTGCTACTGAACAGATAGCATAGATAATCCCACTTTGTTCAGAGTTCCAGTGATTAAAGATGATTCTTCTAGCAAGATGAGTAGAGTATGACAGGCTTCTATGGCTAAATGGAAATGATGTATTAGGAATCATGCTTGCCTGGGTTACTTTGGTAGTAGTTCTTTTCACAAACAGATAATTTCTATGCCAGGGTCTGGGGCCTCTAGTCTAGATTCTGGAACCCTGCTTCCTCTGCTGGCCCAGTGAGCTCTAAACTGTAAGGACCTGATTCCTGAGGAATGCCAGCCTGATTATGTGATGGTTCCATCCACTTCCAGAGAAGCATGTGCAAATGGACTTCAACAGCCACTGACCTCCACAGGAAGTAGTAGCATTGACAAGTCCTTCCAATTGAATGAGCTCTAGGCTTCATGGCTGGCTTGTAAGAAGGCCTTTAGGCATGAGGCAGGGAAGATCTTCACTACACAGGTTCCTAGGCAAGGGCCATTGATCTGGCCGAATGATCTGGGTCCTGGAGACCACAGGACTGAATAATCAAAGGCTCTCTCCACTTTGGGGTCAGGACCAAAGGAGAAATTTTTCTGATGTTTCCACTGCATATGCATTTTATTTTATTTATAGAGGCATGTCAGCACCTATTACAGCAATCAGATTACAAGAGCAGTAGAGGTTGAAGAATGGGTCTAATGTCAGATTGGACATGGGTAGTGATACTGTGCTGTGCTGGGTATAGGACCATATGATCCCTCTCACTAAGGATAAGACAGCTATTCCTGAACCAGGTGGCTCTCAACCTGTTGCCAAATGGCAAAATGGAACTCTCCTATATTAGGTTGAGAAGATTGTCCTTACGGATGATTGTTTATGTATCATTATATGCCTCACTGCTCAAGTCAGGTGTTCAGACTCCTAGAAACCATGTCCATGAAAAATTGATGCTACCCCAGAAAAGGAGAAAGGTCCCCATGTCCAGTGGTTTCTTGGATCCAGTGTCCGGGAAGACTCACCTGATAAGAATGGACTGTTGTTGGACATAATTCTGGCTGATCTGCTCCAGTCCTTTCTCAGCCTCAAGATTCTTGCCATCTCAGAGGGTTCCATATATCCTAGATAAGTAACTCAAATTCCTTTCCTTTGGGATAGGTCAGGAGACTCCTTCCCAGAAAAAACTTGGGAGGGATGTGTGTCAAGGAATGGTAATATTAGATGTCTTGATTTCTTTATTGTTGGGAGGTGTCTTACTTTCTAATAGCATGGAGGATATGAAATTGTTCTTATATAACTATAGAAACATTTTGGTGAGTTTGGATCAGGTTAAGCTTGACAGAAGTCAAGAGACTAAGTTGGTACCTGAATTTCAGGCAGGAAGGTAAGGGGAAGGAAGAGGTGAAGAATGATGAAAAGATTTTAAAAATCCACTGTGGTAAATGAAATAGTGGATTTATGGGTGGGGTGGGGTCAGTGTAAAAGGATTGCCTTGCTTCAGACCCAGTTATATGACATAGTAGACTTAATCCTTCACAGCAACGCAAGCACCTAAAAAATTCCCAAAGAACCCTTGAGGCAAAATGCCTTCCACATCCAGAGAAAGAACTATAGAATTGGATCACACAATGAAGCAGACTATTTTCTCTTGTGTCATGTTTTGTTTTGGTTTCTTTCATGGTTTTTGCCATTCATTTTAATCCTTCTAAGCAACATGATTAAGGTGAAAATGTATTTATCATGAATGTATGTGTAGAACCCATATAAGACTTCACACCATCTTGGGGAGGGAAGAGGTATGGAGGGGAGAGAGATGGGGAGAAAAATCTAAGATTTATGGAACTGATTGTAGAAAATGGAAAACATATAAATTAATTTTAAAAAAGAGAGATTATATAAATAAGTTTGTAGAGGATTCAGCATAGTTTTATGCTCTGTTTAGCAGCACACCTATAGGAGTGATGGCAGCACATGGTGGGAATAATCCATGATTGGAACTTGAGATCTTCAAAATAATGATAATTCTCTTTAGCAGTAAAAGGAGAAATACCTTCTATACTAAGTAGAAAACCAACATTTAGCGAGTTTTCAAAACCCTTAATTGGGAAGCCTGGCTTTTGATTTGGAGACAAAATGGCCTGCAATTTAAAATGTTGGGAGTTGTGTAGATTCCTTGTTTGATTTCTCTATATCACACACACACACACACACACACACACACACACACACACACATGTGTATGTGTGCATACATAATGATTAGACCTTTCTCTTTAGAAACTGATTAGACTTTTGATAAGAATGAAGTAAAAAAAAAGATTCATTGTAGACATTGTAGCCTTAGAATTTGACTAAGTATTGGAAATGTTTTCTTTGAGGCCAAGAACTTTAGACCATTATTTTATTTCTTAATATCTTAAAAGAAATAGGAGGCCTTAATGGGTATGCTTGCACAGAGATTAGATTCCTTATCCTGCTGCTGCTGCTCCCCATATGAAGTTTTGTCTCAAATAGGGAAAATTGCACTTAGTCCTTTGGCAGCCTTTTCTGCTTTTTGTTTCTTTTTCTGAGTAGGAAACTGAATATAATCCTTAAAATGGATGTGTCAAGACTTGGAGGTGATCTTGTGAGTTTTAAAGGTTTGAAGGTCCTGTGTTCAGTGAAAATAATGGTTGGATGTAGGAACAGCTGAAGTTTATTGGAGATTAGTTTGGAGTGTAGTGATAGTACGGAGAAGGGGTGAAATATGAAATTCCTCAGTATTCTCGCAAACTGCTTTCTGTTCTGATGAAGGTTAATTTGGTGAAGGCTAACTATCAGTGTCTCAGCAAATTGTAACACTAGATATAAATAAAATTACAGAAAACTTTTAGGTTACTGAATCCTTAATGCATGCTTTTGAGTGTTCTATGTTTAGAATTCCTTTTGTATGTAGGAAGAAATTACCTATCCCATACTTAATTCATATAGTGAATTGAGCATCTCTTTTGCTCCTCATTTTGGGGAGAACTAGACACAAATCATAACCTGGTCCTCAAGCATTCTTTCCTTGGTTCGTTGAAGAGGAGGAACTCAACAAGAAGAATACTGTAAGAAAGGAGAGCCTAATCCATCAAATTAAGGTCTATGAACTTGTGTGTTTTTTTAAAAATTTGTTTGATAACTGCATTTCAATATAATTGGTTTCCTTTTGTAACCTATGTATTTTACTTTATGCATTTCAAAACAATATTCTGAGAAGAGGTAACTAAACGTCATCAGACTGCCAAAGAGGTCCATGCCACACAAAAAAAGATTTTTATGCTCTAATTGGAGGCAGGCACCCATAGAACTAAACTCAATTCAGTCTATGTGCCTACGTACAGAACAGCACCCCAGTTTCTATCTAATCCAAATGTACTCTTGTAAACTCTGAGTATTCTTATCCTAACTTGCACATTGGGTTCCTAGAACTACATCTATTTCTTGGAGTCCTTTATCCTAACTCCCACTTGCAGTGATGAGTCTAGTTCCCCAAAGCATGCCTAGCTATTCTCCCCTCACTGTTCTAGGAGTTACGGTGTTCTTGAATACTATCATGTTGTATTACTTATGCTATTAATATTACCATTTTCTAATACTATCATTATACCAATAATAACACATTCATTCCAACATGTGTCCTCTCAATATCAATTTCCAGTTAGAATTTGTATCTTGCATAGCTTATCTCTTATATCAACGTAATATTTCATTTAACCAGTTGATATCGAATTGCTTTTGCAAGGGAATATATACTGAGAAGATAAAGCAGAAACAGAAGTATATACCACTCCCCTGAAACCTAGTCCCCTATACTACATTGTTCCATAGGGAAAGTGACTTCAAACTTAAAACAATTTCTACAAAATGTTTGTCTCCAGTAAAGTCACTTCTGAATGTCACATGGCTAAGAGATGTGACCTTGCTTCTAGGACTTAGGACCTTGGCTACCTGGTTGTTTCACTGCTGGTCTGAATTAATGAAATAAATATTTACTAAGTGCTTACTACATACGAAACACTGTGCGAAATAGAAAAGTAAGAAAGTCCTTGCTCTCAAGGAGTTCACATTCTAATGAAGAAGACAACACATATAGAAGGTTTCACCTGCAAATTCAATGGAAAAATCTTATGGTTCTTAGGACATAGTGGCAAAGCAGATATTAGTGTCTCTTTTTAATGTCATTTCCACTGATAAAATGATAGCAGTTTCTGATGTTGAATTATTTCACAGTGTCATGACTTTGGTAGTAACAACTTTCGTTTCTGGGTTTTCAGTCACCATGTCAATATATGGCATCTGCAGGAGCAATTGTTGGGCTATATTTCCAAAGGGATTGGTTCCCTCCAAAATGGCTTAGCACAATTGGCTAGAAGCACTATTGTTTTTAATGCATCTGGGTTCAAAATCTTGAGGTGTTACCAGAAGGGAGATAGTGGATAAGGTAGTGGTGGCAGCTTGACTTCCCTAGAACATAGTTTTCTGTTTTGTTTTTTTTTTTCAGTGCCTTACTACTTCAGCAATTCGGGAACTGGACCCCTATTTCCCCAATCTTTATAAGCTTAATAATATGAAATAAATTTGGAAAAGTGGTTGAAGCTAGATTGAGAAGGAACTTTAATGCCAAGCATTTTTATCTTTTTCAAGAGCCAATATAAAGCCACTAAAGACTTTTGAATGCGGGAGTGATATGATCAGAACTGCATTAAGGTTTTTGGAAATAGTTTAAAGTTTGTGTAATGGAAACTGTAATGGTAATTTGAATTGGAAGAGCTTTCCCATTCATTAAAAGGCCCATTAAGTCACCTGGAGCCTGTGGTGGAAGGAGTTTGCTGAATGGGTGGAGCAGGAAAAGACAGAGCTAGAGAGGAAGTTAGTCTGGAGAGCAGTCAAAGCTAGGAAGGATGCAGGCTCCTGGGTACCATGAGAGATTTGGTGTTTGTGATTTTGTTTAAGAAAGCCTGCTTGTGATGAATGTAATGGACCTGCTTTGTGGGAAGCCTAGGAGGGGAAGGCTTGGGGATGGTGTTGTCCTCCAAATTGTTATTGTGTATAGATTTTTGTTGCTGTGATGGATTTGGGTCTGAATAAATGTTTTGGTTCTGCCTTTTCTGTGGAGAATCTGTGGTATTTTGTGATTCTGAATTGAGCCATGATATTCATGACTGCTATGTGCTGTGAATATTGCATTGGCACTACAGGAACTAATGAGAGTTCAGACCTTACTGACACACACAGAATGTTTGGCTTGAGTCAATCTCTAAAGTGAACTCTGGAAAAGATGTTTCCTCCACTAACCTCAAGGTAAAGAGAGCACCTCTTTACTAGGCTACTGAGCCAGAATTAAGCATGCATACAAAAGGTTTCTTTTTATTAATGGCCATCTGAAGAAAGACATACTGTAAATCTCTAAGGAGAGAGGCCTCTGACCCTCCCCAATAGGGAGCGCCATCGTGTGGCCACTAGCTTTTGTCTTCTGTTCTTTCCTGCTTTTAGGTGGAGTATTAGAACTATAATTTTATGAGCCTAAAACTAAAAAACAGAAGCATTAGGTTTAAGGCTATTAAGATAGTTTGGGCAAGACGTGATGAACACCTAAAATAGAATAGTTTGTAAAGAGAAAGAAATGAATTCTACTTAACAATAATAGTAACTGAATGTAGAGAATGGAACAGATAAAAATTACTCTGAATTTTCAAACTTGGGTAATTGAGAAGATGATGGTACCATCAACAGAAATAAGAAGTTGGGTGGAACTTGTAAGAGGGAAATGGTTCAGTGGAAAACATAGTGAATTTGGAGTCACAGAACCTGAATTCTACCTGAAATACTCTCTGGGCAATCTTGTAAGTCATTTTACCTCTCGGGGCCCTGGTTTCCTCATTTATAGGATGAAAGAGTTTGATGACATAACCACCACAGTCTTTTCCATGTCTCGATGATCTGATATATTCCCTCCCAAAAGTTCAGCCTCCTGAAGAGTAAAGGCCTTTTTCACATTTTCTTGATGTCACAGTAGATAGAGCTATTCTTTACCCTCACCACCACACTGGCACTTTCTTTTTTAACTATATTGGTAGCATCTTTCCCACTTCTGTGTAATGTATTTATAATGTGGAAAAGCCCATGCATATCTATTATATTAGCATCCAATACCCTCTTGGGCAATGCTCAACTTCAGTTCTTTGGAGTTGATAGTGTTCCATGCCTTGTAATCACACAATAATACTGGAAGAATATTGGTATTTTAAAAATGATTTTTTTCTTCAGAAGCTTGGGTTGATCAGAATTTTGCAATTTCCCAAAGGGAATCCAGCCTACTCTCATCCTTCTATTTAGTTCCAGACCCAGCTCATTGTTCCTTTCCATTGAATTGAGAACTGTTTCATGGGAGAGAGACAGAAAAGGCTTGGGGGAAAAAAGGTTATTTGAGATATGGGGAATGACTAAAGGGAAGTCTAGGAAAGGAAAATGAAAGAATATAATTAAGGAGCAGAAAGAATAATAAAATAACTGACATTAACATAGCACCTTAAGGCCTCCAAAACACTTTACATATATTGGCTCATAGAAGAGACAAAAATTACTCTAAATTTTCAAACCCGAGTAACAGAAGATGGCAGCATCATCAACAGAAACAGGGAAGTTGGGTGAAGGCAGGTATAAGGAGAATACATGATGACTACATTGGAAAAGGAGTTTAGTAGAAAACACATTGAATTTATTGATACATTTTGTTTTAATTCAACCAGCACCCAAATACCCAAAAAAATATATTACCTTAAAAAAGCTTATTAATAACACGAAAGAGAGGATTGTTTTTAATCTGGTAGCATTCACCATTATATTTAAAAATGCCTTTATCTACATTATTACAGTCATTAGCCATTTCCCAATAGCTGGTCACAAATTTGTTTCTACTTTTTTCTTATTACAAATACTGGTTATGTGAAACATTTTGCATATATATATTTACTTATAGTAAATCAATACATATCTATTAAGCTCCTACTATCTAGTAACAACGTGCTAAGCACTGGGCATACAAAAAGAAGCAAAAGACAGTCCCTGCCCTCAAGAGGCTCACTATCAAATGTGAGAGATAACAAAAAAAAAATGTACAAATACATTATATGTAGGATAATTAGGAAATAAGGGAGGGAAGGCATTGTAATTAAGTGGGATTGGAAAAGGTCTCCTGTAGAAGAGATTTTATTTGAGACTTAAAGGAAGGAGGAGAAGCAGTCAATACTATCTATAGGAAAAAATCCCAGTGGAAAGCATATGAAAAATTTAGTAACTTTTCCTTTTTAAGTAATACTTTCCCAATTATATAGAAGTTGTTTTCAAATCTTTATTATTAATTTAATTTGGTTTTGGTTTTCAACAATAACTTCCATATGTTTTAAATATAACAGCATGCAATCTTATATGGGTTCTACACATATATTCTTATTAAATACATTTTCACACTAGTCATGTGACATAGAAAAATAAAAAAGAATAGGAGAAACCGTGAGAAAAACCAGACCAAACCAAAATACAACAAAAGAGAAAATAGTCTGTTTCATTCTGCATTCTGATTCTATAGTTCTTTCTCTGGATATGGATGGCATTTTGCATCAGTCCTTTGGTAATATTTTAGGTCCTTGTATTGCTATGAATGGCTAAGTCTATCAGAAACAGTCCTCATGTACTATGGCTGCTACTGTGTATAATGTTCTCCTGGTTCTGTTCATTTTACTCAGCATCAGTTCATATAAGTCTTCCCAGGTTTTTCTAAAGTCTGCCAGCTCATCATTTCCTCTTTCTTAAAAATTAAGTAATTTATTGTTTTCAGTGTTTAACAATCACTTCTATGTATTTTATGTTTTTCCCCCTCCCTCTCTCAGGTTCCCTCCTCCCTCCTTCCTCCTATCCCCAGATGGCATGCAGTCTTACATAGATTCTACACATACATTCTTATTAGATACACTTTTACTTTGGTCATGTTGCATAAAAGAATTTAAAACAAATGGGAGAAACCATGAAAACAAAACATAACACAAGAAAAAATAGTCTGCTTCATTCTGCAATCCAATTCCTTAGTTTTTTCACTGGATGTGGGAGGATTTGGCCTCAATAGTCCACTGGGAATTTTTTTAGATCCTTGCATTGCTGTGAAGGGCTAAGTCTACCAGAAATATTCCTCACACACTGTGGTTGTTGCTGTGTACAAAGTTCTCAGCATCAGTTCATATAGGTCCTTTCGGGTCTCTCTGAAGTCTTCTTATTCATCATTTATTATAGAACAATTATATTCCATTACATTCCTATACCACAACTTGTTCAGTCATTCTCCCATTGATGGACATTCCCTAGATTCCAGTTCTTGGTCATCACAAAGAGAGCTGCTATAAATATTTTTGTACATGTAGGTCTTTTCCCCATTTTATGATCTTTTTGGGACAGTGCCCTAGAAAAAATATTGGTGGGTAAAAGGGTATGCACATTTTTATATCCCTTTGAGCATAGTTCCAACTTGCTCTTGAGAATGGTTGGATCAGGTCACTATTTGACCGACAATGAATTGGTGTTCCAACTCTCCTACATCTTCTCCAACATTTGTCATGTTATCATGTTAGTCAATCTGATAGGTGTGATGTGGTACCTCAGAGTTGTTTGGATTTGCATCTCTCTAATCAATAGTAATTTAGAGCATTTTTTCATGACTGTAGATAGCTTTTATTTCTTCCTCTGAAAACTGCCTGTTCATATCCTTTGACCATTTATGAATTGGGGAATAACATGTATTCTTTTACATTTGACTCAGTTCTCTATATATTTTAGAAATGAAGCTTTTATCACAGACACTATTTGTAAAAATTCTTTCCCAGTTTTCTGCTTCCTTCCTAATCTTAGTTGCATTGGCTTTGTTTGTGCAAAATCTTTTCAATGTAATGTAATCAGAATTACTCATTTTGCACTTCATAATGTTCTCTATCTTTTGTTTGGTCATAAATTTCTCAATTCTCCATAAATCTGACAAATATACTATTCCTTGCTCCTGTCATTTGTTTATAGTATTGGCCTTTATACCCAGACCATGTATCCATTTGGACTTTATTCTGGTGTACCATTCCAGGCTTTGGTGTATGCCCACTTTCTGTTAACCTGTTATTCAGTTTTCCCAGCAGTTTTTGTCAAACAATGAGTTATTTTCCCAGAAGCTGTGGTGCTTGGGTTTATCAAACAGTAGATTGCTATAATCATTGACTACTGTGTCTTGTGTGCCTAACCTATTCTACTGATCTGCCTTTCTATATCCTAGCTAGTACCAAGTGGTTTTGATGATTACTGCTTTATAATACAGTTTCAGATCTGGTATGGCTAGGTCACCTTCACTAGCATTTCTTGCCATGAATTCCCTTTACATTTGGGACCTTTTGTTCTTCCAAATGAATTTTGATATTTTTTTCTATCTCTATAAAATAATTATCTGGTAGTTTGATTGGTTTGGCACTAAATAAGCAAACTAATTTATGTAGAATTGTCATTTTAATTATATTAGCTTGGCCTACTCATGAGCCTGATGTTTTTCCAATTACTTAGACCTGACTTTATTTATGCAAAAAGTGTTTTGTAACTGTGTTCGCATAATTCCTGGGTTTGTTTTGGGAAGTAGACTCCAAAATATTTTATAGTGTCTACCATAAATTTCAATGGGATTTTTCTTTCTATCTCTTGCTGTTGGGCTTTGTTAGTAATACATGGAAAGGCAGATGATGTATGTGGATTTATTTTGTATCCTGCAACTTTGCCAAGTTTGTTTATTATTTCAAATAGTATTTTACTTGATTCTCTAGGATTCTCTAAGTATATCACCATATCGTTTGCAAAGAATGATAACTTAGTTTCTTCTTTGCCTATTCTAATTCCTTCAATTTCTTTTTGTTCTCTTACTGCTAAAGCTAACATTTCTAGTACTATACTGAATAACAGTGGTGATAATGGACATCCTTGTTTCACCCCCTTATCTTATTGGAAACGCATCTAGCTTATCCCCATTACATATAATAATTGCTGATGGTTTTCGGTAGATACTACTTATTATTTTAAGGAAGGCTCCATTTATTCCTGTGCTCCCCAGTGTTTTCAATGGGAATGTGTGTTGTATTTTCTTAAAAGCTTTTCCTGCATCTATTGAGATATCACATGGTTTCTGTTAGTTTTGTTGCTGATAATAATTCTGATCAATATTAATTTTCCTAATATTGAACCAATCCTATAATTGTGTTCATGTTTTATCATCATGTCAGTTAATTCATACTCACTTCTATCTATGTATATCCCTTATAAATTTCATAATAAATATACAATTCTCAAGATTAACAAGTATCACCTTCCCATATAGGGATGTAAACAGTTTGCCCATATTGAATAACAAGGTTTTGTTTTATTTTTACCTCCCCTCCACCCCCATCTCATCTTCACTTTTACCTTTTTATGCCTCTTTTAAGTCTTTATTTGAAGATCACATTTTCTATTGAGCTCTGGCTTTTTCAGCAGGAAGATCTGGAAATCCCTTATTTCATTGAATATCCATCACCTTGCCTGAAAAATTATGCTCAGTTTTACTGGATAATTGATCGTTGGTTGTAGTCCAAACTCCTTTGCATCATGGAATATCATATTCCAATCCCTTTGGTCTTTTAATGTAGAAGCTGCAAAGTCCTGTGTAATCCTGACTGTGATTCCTCTATTTTTGAATTGTTTCTTTCTGGATACTTGCAGCATTTTCTTCTTAACTTGATAGTTCTGGAATTTGAAAACATCATTCCTTGACATTTTTCAATTTGTGGTCTCTTTCAGGAGGTGATTGGTGGATCCTTTTGATGACTATTTTTCTCTCTGGATCTAGGAACTCAGAGTAGTTTGATGATTTCTTGGAAGATATTTATTGTTTAGGCTCTTTTTTCATCATTGCTTTCCAGTAGACCAAAAATTCTTAGATTTTTCTCTCCTACATCTATTTCCCAGGTCAGTTTTTTTTCCAATGAGATATTTTAAGTTTTCTTCTATTTTTTTCACTCTTTACATTTTGTTTAAGTGATTCTTGCTGTTTCATAGAAACATTAGCTTCTACTTGCCCAATTCTAATTTTTAATAAATTATTTTCTTCAGTTAGTTTTTGTACTTTTCCAGTTTTCCAGTTTTCCTAGTTAGGTTTTGTGCTTCTCTATCCATTTGACCAATTTTACTTTTTAAGAAGTTGTTCTCTTCAGTCAATTCTTTTTTCATATTGTCCATTGCAGTTTTAAAGTCATTGGCCAATTTTTCTTCTATTTCTCTAATTTGGCTTTTAAAATCCTTCTTGAGCTCCTCCAAGAATACTTTTTGGACTTGAGACCAGTTCATATTCGCTTTTGAGGTTTCAGATGTTGGCATATTACTGTCCTCTTCTGAATTCATATTTTGTTCTTCTCTGTCCCCATAGTAAGATTCTATGGTCTTTGCTTTTCAGATTTGCTTCTTGCTTATGGTGATTGCCTCTTTCCTGGCTTTTAAAGGGGATCTTTACTTCTGGGGTGCAGAGGTCTCTGTCTCACATTTCTTGTGCTGATAACTTGAGGCTTGGTTACTGGCTTTGTGTGTTGTGTCCTCTGATTCTTTCAGCTAGATGCTATATAATGCTGCAGCTTGCCTGGTGCTGAGTTGGCTGCTGTGTGCCAAGGCTGAGACCAGGTGAAATGTTTCTGAATTTCCCCAGGATTACTGTAAAGTTCACTGCATTAAGTTGGGGGAGGGGTGACCTGACCACAGGAGTCCTCCTCCCCTAGAGGGGAGCTAGACCACAGGCAGGCTCAGTGGCTGGTGAACCCCTTCTGTGGTGGTGTTTAACCAATTCTTCTGGCTGTGCTAAGGCACACCTGGGGTCCTGGTATTGGTGCTTTCGAGCTCAACCCCCCTGGGACTCAAGATCTCTTCACAGTCTGCTGATTTGAGGCTTTCTTGGATGCCTTGGCCTTGCACTTGTCCTCTTCAGCCATAGCAAGAAGTACTCTTCTTGTCCATCTCCCTAGCCTTCCTAACTGAGAGGTTGCTGTGCCCTTCTTGCTGATTCCACCATTCCAGGATTTTTCCTGAGGAAATATTCTCTGGATTTTTCAAGGTCAACAAGAGGAGGGTGATAGCACTTATAGTTTACTCTACCATCTTGGTTCCTAGAATTTCAAGTATATGACTTTCAAACATTTAATTTGTGGACTGATAGTTTCAGGAGTGGATGCTGCTCTGTTTTCAAACTTTTAATATTATAACTTTTCTTACATCTCATTACTTCACTGAATAGTCAAAACAACACTGTGAGGTAGGTATTATAGCTATAGACAGTCAGTCAGGTCACCATTTGGTCATATTTTGGAATTGAGACTTCCTGTAATGTTTTGTGAATATTTCTGGGACAAAGAAATTTTTAGAATGAATTCTATTCAATACTTTAAATTAGGAGTTAATGAGTTCATGGTTTAGGAGTTGGTCCTTCATTTAGTGATCATGTGGGTAAGTAAGGGTCAAGCAATCACAAGATGTCTCAATATTTGCTTCCCAGCTCTCCCCTTTTAAGAGACTACAACTAGCCACTACTGTTGCAGCCAATTGGGTGTTGCTGTGCTATAGCGTGGTCAAGAGACTGAAAGTTATAGTTGTTAAGATAATCCAAGACCCTCATAGAACCCCCTGCTAAGACCCCCTTTACCATAGCTTAGAATCAGGGAAGGAAACTACTCCATTTAGTTTCCTCAATTTTTCTTAGTTTTGCCTCTTTCTCTTCCTTCCCATGAAAGGGAGGGAGGAAATTAAAAGAAGATGCTGATTTCTGCCTTGCTTTCTATTCTAATGAATTGTCCTCCTTATCTGTTCTTTTTTTTTCTTTAAAATTGTTTTATTTCCTTTACATAAAGAATCCCAGGGTTCCTAATTCATGTTATGTGATTAATGATGGCATGAGTAGAGATTTTGAGGGAAAGTTTGTTTCTAAATAGAGAGCAATAGAAGTATTTTGCTTGAGTTTGAAGTTCAAAGGAGGTAATGTAGAGAGTAACTCAACCTGAAAGTCAAATATTTTGTAGATACAAAAAGATAGTACTTCTAAGTTGGTTCAAATGTTTATATATTTGAGAAAAGACTTTTAAACATATAGTGATTAATAATCTAAAATGAATTAGACCCCAAAGATAGGTGAGAGAAACCACTAAGGCAAAAGCAAGCCAAATATATGAGAAAGGGGATTTGTTACCAGCCGTACTCAGGTCCACTTTTGGATTCTTTGTCAGTGTTTTAAGTGCCCCATACAAGAAATTAAAAGTGGAATGGTTTCAGAGAAACCTGGAAAGACTTAAATTAACTGATGCAAGGTAAAGTGAACAGAATCAAAAGAATATTGTACATAGTTAACAGAAATATTATAACAATGATCAATTGTGAAAGACTTAGGTACTCTGATCAAGACAGTGGCCCAAGGTAATTTTAAAGGACTGATGATGAAAAATGCTATCATCCAGAAGTGATGAACTCTAAGTGCATATTGAAGTATGCTTTTTCCACTTTATTTTTCTTATATGTATGTAGATACACGTAAACTTGTATGTATCTGTGTGTACATGCATGTTTTCTTTTGTAACATGGCTAATAAGGAAATATGATTCACATGACTTCACATGTATGACCAATGCCATAGGATTTACTTTCTCAAAAAGTGTGGAAGGGGACAGAGAGACAGAAAATTCATAACTCTAAATAAAAGCAAAGTTAAAAAAAGTAAGTAAAAATATTTAACAAAATAAATAAAAATATATTTTAAAAAAATACAAATGCCCTTCCCCAGCACTAATTTGCCTGGTGTTAACCAACTTTTACTTGAATGGGTACCAATGAAGTATCATTGGATACCAGTGAGGACCATATTTCCCTGAGTGAGGCACCTGGATTTTAGGGGTCCTTTATATATGTCTATACCCCTGACTATGACTATAAATTGTTTTGATTTCTTGACCACACAAGGGATAGAGATAATCATACAATACAGAATGGACAAATTGAAAAAACAAATCTAATGTAGAAAAAAAAGTATAAGCAAAACAGTTAACTGAGAAAAATCCATAGCAAATTTCTTTGCTAAAATTTGATATCCAAGATTTATAAGTAATTGAAGCAAAAACAACAATTTTGAGTTGACAAATAAAACTAGAATTTTAAAAAACTGATAAAGTAGATAAAGATGTAACTAATCTGTTTTTTTTTAAAAGGGAAGAAAATAAAATTTTATCAAAAATGAAAAATATCACAGCATTTGAAGAGAAAATGAAATTATGAAAAACTCTTTTGCCCAAATATATGGTAACAAAATTGTTAATTTAGAGGAAATTTATCAATACGTACAAAAACATAAAATACATATATTAGCAAAAGAATAGACTATTTGAGTGCTAAGAAATAATAATAGAATAAACCACAGACTCCAAAAGGAAGAGTTCCAGTAAGCAGATGAATTTACAAGTAAATTCTGTCCATCCTTCAAAGAATAATTTGTTCTAATATAACATAAAATATTTGCAATAATAGCATTAGAAAGGACTGTTCCAATGTTTTTCTATTATATCATGGTCTTGACACCCAGACTGAAGAACAACAAAACAGAAAAAGAAAACTATTAACTAACACCACTAATAATTCTGGACTCAATTATTTTTTAATTAGCAATTACACTACAACAATGTATTAGAAAGATTATGTGCTACAATCAAATTGGATTTATGTCAGGAATGCAGGATTGGTTCAACATAAGGAAAACTATAATGCCATGCTAACAATATAAATAACAAAATATGATTATGTCAGTAAATACTGAAATTGCTTTTGACAAAAATCCAGCACTTGTTTCTGAGGTAGCTAAGTGGTACAGTGAATAGAGTCATGAGTCTGGAGTAAGGAAAACTTGAATTCAAATGCTTCTTAAATAACTTACTAGCTCTGTGACCTTGGGCAAGTCATTTTTATCTGTTTGTCTCAGTTTCCTCAACTATAAAATGGAGATAATAACAGCACCTACCTCAAAAAGTTATTGATGATTAAACAAATTTAATATTTGAAGGAAAACAGTGCTTAGCACAGTACCTGGCAGATAGTAGGCACTATATAAATGTTTATTCCTTTCTACTTCTCTTCCCTCTATTAAAGATATAAGAAAGTATAGGAATAAATGGATTTTACTTTAATATAGCAAACGTCTACCTAAAACTAAGAGCAACCATTATATACAATGAAAAACCTAGACTTTCTAATAAGAGAAGGTGTAAAGCAAAGATGTCTCTTATTATTGCTACAATTTGAAACTGGACTAGAAAGTCTAGCTGTTGCAATAATCAAAGGGAAATTGAGGGAATAAACAGAGGCAAAGAAGAAATAAAATTATCTAATTTTTTCCCAATGATATGATGACTTACATGGAACATTCTAAAGAGGCTATTAAAATTAACTGAAACAAAAAGTTCATTGAAGTTGCAATATATGAAATAAATCTACATAAATCATCAGCATTCTTATATATTAGCAAGAAAATTCAGCTAGAAAGCAAAATTCTATTTTAAAAAAGTATGGAAGATATAAATTATTTGTGAGTAAGTACTGAGAAACATCTAGGAACTATAGGAATTCATCTACAGATCTCTTTGTAAAAGACAGACAAATAATTTGAGAAATATTAATTACTCATAGGTAAGTCACTATCTAATGTAAGTTACTTATTTAATGTTATACCAATTAGACTACCAAAAGAGTATTCTATAAAGCTAGAAAACATAAAAAAATTTATTTGTGGGAGCAAAAGGTCAAGAATCTCAAGTGTAAGAAAATTCTGGGAAGATGGTGGAGTAGGTCAGAAAAATTCCAGACTCTCCAGATTTCCCCACTAAACAAGATAAAATAGCACCTCAAGGTGAACAAAAAGCATTAAACATAAACAAGAGTTTAGGGAAGAACAGTGGACTTCCTTGGACAACTGGGAGAAGATCCTAGGGTGGAGGTTTGGTCCCTGTGAAGAGTTAACACCTCTAGGTAAATTTTGCTGAAACACAAGCAGCAAAGCAGGGGCTAGTGGGGTTGAAAAGTAGCCTTTGCCACATCCACAGGAATTTCTACCTCCCAGACAATGTGGGGAGTGAGAAAGTCTGAGAAGGAGAAAATTGAGGAAACCTCTGCTGATAAAGGACAAAAGGTCCAGCTGTTCTGCTGGGAATGCAGCCCTGAAAAAAAGGAACCAGCCCCCCCCCCGGTGAATGCAAAAGCCTTGCATCACGAACACTGCTGGCTGTGGGCAGTTACAGAAGAGTGAAGTTCTTGGTTTCAGTTCCAGGTCAGAGGGGAGATCTGAACGAGGTTCTGAGGCTGGAAGCACCATCCCTTATACCCCAGGATTAGACGTGATTACAAAAATAAGCTGCTACAAATACAAAAAAAATTGAACAGGAAAAGGAGAGAGAATCCAACCATAGAAAGTTACTGTGGGAATAGAGAAGACTGGGGTTTGTTTTCAGAGGAGGATACTGCAGCAAAGAAAGTCTCTCTTGCCCCAAAGAATAACATCAAATGATCACCTACTCAAAAATAATTCATAGAAGAACTTAAAAAAAAACTTCAAAAAATCAAATGAGAGATTGAAGAAAAAGTTAAAAAAATAAGAACAATTCAAGAAAAACAAGATTATAGAAAAAAAGTCAACCAATTAGAAAAGGAGATTCAGAATCTTAAGAAAATGACTCTGAAAATTAAAATTGGGCAAGGGGAAGCCAATGAAGTTATAAAAGACCAAGAAATAATAAAACAAAATAAAAAGAATGAAAAGATGGAAGAAAATGTGAAACATCAGAAAAACAACTGATCTGGACAATAGATCAAGAGGAGAAAATCTAAGAATAATTGAACTACCTGAAAGCTATGACCAAAAAAGAATCTTGATGGAATAATAAAAGAAATAATTAAAGAAAATTGTTCTGAAGTGTTAGAACAAGAAAGGAAAGTACAAATGGAAAAAAAAACAAAACCCACCAATCACCACCTAAAAGAGATCTTACAAGGAAAACTTACAGGAATATCATTGTCAATTTCTGAAACCCCCAGCTCAAGGAAAAAATATTACAATCAACTAAGAATCACACAAGACCTAGTAGGGGCAACACTAAAAGATCTTAAGTCTTGGAACACCATATATCAAAACGCAAAAGAACTGGGGTTACTGCTTAAAATATAATATTAGCAAAGTTAAGAATAATCCTGAATGAAAAGAAATAGACATTTCATGAATTGCCAGACTTTCAGGATTTTGTTTAAAAACAAACCCTGAATTTAACAGAAGATTAAACATATAGGATCAAAGAGAAATATAGGATACATATGAAAGACTAATTACAAGGAACTCAATAAGGTCAGACTGTTTACTTTTTATATGAAGAAATGTAAAATGTATGTCTAAGATTGTTAGTAATTGGGTAGTTTACCAAAAAAAAAAAAAAAAAAAGATTGAGGTAGACCTGAGTATGGTGAGATGCTAAAAAGCAAAACCACTTAAGAAAGTTTGGTAAAAAGAGTAATTACCTTATACAAATAAAATGAGAGAGGAAGAACTGAAATAGAGGAATTAGATGGGGGAGGAGAGCTAGTAATTCTGGAACCCCATTTCCATCTGGAATGGTTTTGAGAGGGAACAATATATAAAGTTTAGAAGGGTATAAAAGCCTTTTAAATTCAGAAAGAAATAAAAAGCTAAGGGAGTAGGGAGTGGAGAGAGGATAAGAGAGGAATTTTTAAAGAGGAGGATGACAGAATAGGATAAAGTGGGGAATAGAACAATATTTAGATTAGCAGTAATGGGAAGATAAGGAAGGTATCCTGGGGGGTAGGTTAAGTAATAGGAGGACAAGATGGTGGGTAGCAGTAAAGTAGGAGAGTCTGGAGGAATAGGAAATAAGAGATACACACAGACAAAATAAACATCAGTAAGTGTAATTTATTAGGGAAAGAAGCAGAGGTAGTAATTATGCTCTTAGACAAAGTTAAAGCTAAAACAGATTTAATCAAAAGAGAAGAATAGGGAAACTATACTGTATGTCAGCCATATTAATATTGTTTTAGACTATTGAAAATAACTAGACAGTATAGGGTTGGAACATTGCTGTGGTGTAGGATATGACAAGTTGGTAGACTTGTGAAGATATGGAAAGATTTGGTCTTATGAAGAAAGAGGTTATCCACTCTTAGAGAAACAGAGGATAAATAATCTTAGTACAGTCTCACATAGATGTATATGAATATACATATCTTTATAAGAATATGATTATAGATATCTAAGTATATGTATATATGTAAGTATATGTATATGTATATATTATGTATGCCTATCATCTATATATATATTTTTGTGTGTATGTGTATATATGTATGTTTGTATAGGTATGATGCATATATATACAAAAATATATATACAAATATATATATCTGTGCTTAGTTGTAGCCTTGTTGGAGGAGGGGAGGGAAGAAAGAGGGGAAAAAAGAAAAAAGTTGAAAATGCACAACAGAGAATAAAAGAAAACTTTCAAGGAAGCAAAGAAAAATAACTTGAACACAATGCAAGCCTTTCTTGAAATTGAAATATATTGTGGTATATTTTGGATCATCTCTCACATGCTGTGTACATGGCAATGCTTTTTTTATTTTCTGATTTTGTATTTAAGTTTATAATATGTTTCTTTTTCTTTTCTTATTGTTTTAAATTTTAATATTTAAGTTTAAAATAAAAAATTTAAAAACAGAAACAAAAGAATCTTAAGTGTAATAATGAAAAAAAGTAAAGGAAGGAAAGGTCTATCAGTATCAGATCTTGTAATATTGTACTAATTGTACTAGTGTACTAAAGTTGTAATCATTGTAATAACAGGATATATTTATATAGTTTTTATTTATATATTTATGGTTACATAGTGCTTTCAGGGTTGCAAAATGTTTTATATTTCATCTCATTCAGTCTTCACAACAATTCTGTAAGGTAGAAGCTGTTATCTCCCTTTTACAGATAAGGAAACTGAGGTTGAAAGAGATTACAAAATTTGCCCAGGATTACACAGCTAGTAAATGTCTAAAACAGGATTTGAACTCAGATCTTACTATCCCACTCTCCACAGCAGCAATTTCAAACCTTTTCATCCCACTGCAAATCTACCACCAGGAACCAAGTGCCTAACTAGCCATCATGCCACCTATCCTGCTTCAGCCCCCTTATCTCCACCCACCATAGCTAGAACCTGACTTCTGGAGGCCATCCTTTTCTTCTGTCACCAACACATTTCAAGAAAGACAGAAATTTACTAGTAAAATTTCAACAAAGGCCTTGGAATAAATTGGTCAATGGATTTGCAAAGTGAATTATAATTTAAAGAGCATGGTCAAGGATGACCTATCATTGTAAGGGATCTTTTGTTTTTAGCTATGCTATTAAAACCATTATAAAGAAACTGAACTGAGGACCAGGACTTTAAATCATTGTATCACGAAGTATTGAACCAATATTCAAAAAATAATAAATCCTACTCAATCACATTGTTCTTACTAAAAATTTTATTTTTAGATAAGAGCAAAAGGGGTTTTGTAGTATTAATAAAAAATTAAGTTATTTTAAAAGTACTGTTAATTTCACCTTTCTAGCATCCATTTAATTCTAATTTGTTGTTTTATAATGTAAAAAACATAGTAGTATATGTAAATTTTAAATTAATAATATGCAATGTTGCTTTGTGTTGGCCATAACCAATGCACTCATAAAGATGAATGCCTGATGGTTCAGGTAGAAATTCTCCAGCATCCTTCTGGTCCACCCTAGGGAGTTTTGTACAACTGATGGCTGACTTTAACTTAAAAGGTTACTCCTTCCATTTTTTTTTTCAACTTGTGGGAAGACAAAAAAAAGCTTCTCTGAAAGTAGATGTGGTACAGTGAATGGGGCAGCTGATTCTAGCAGGACTCAGAAGATGACGAGGGTTAGGCAAATAATATCGTGACCGGGCAGCAGGCAAGCTACATTGACAGTCTCTTTTACTCCCCACCACCTTTGTGAGTGTTAGTTTATTGTCCCATTTGGGACAATAATTTCTAGTCTTTCCTTTCTAGAAAAGTAGCATTCCTTTCAAATGAGGCTGTAATAGTGGATGCCTACTTTAATGCCAGGTCAGTCAGTTAACTGCCTAGCAATTGTTGCTAACTCATTACCCATAGAAAACTTGGTTATTGCATATTCTCTACTCTGAGAGGTTATAAAAATGAATCAATAACTCTCTTTTTCAGTTTCAAACCCCTAGCTAGAAGTAATAATAAAGTGAGTAATAAAGTGGCTTATCCCTTTCTCCTCTGGGTCATTTCAATTGCACTATTCAGCATGGTATTCAAGCAATAGCTTTATCACATTTCTAACTTAAATAAAACAAGTAAACTTTTCAACACAACAGGGTAAAGTGTGGGCAAAGAATCTTAAAATGTGCCTTTTGGTGACATGAAACTGGCAATAACTATTTGTCCTATTAAAATTTCATACATACCTCAATAGAAGAAATAACATAAAACAAAGATAGTTTTGTGGGTGACTTGTATAGTATTGCTATTTTACTTGAATATGATATCTGGAGGTATTTTATTTAGGCTGACTGTATGGATCTGGATTACTTGGTTTATATTATCATTAGAAAGGTTATTAATAATGTCAAAAGCTGATATTCCAGGCAAAGTTTTCAATGACTTAGTAATTCTGAGTGCCTTGAGAATTTTACAAGCTAGTTATTGACAATAGGGACTGAATCTTTTTTTTTCCTGTTAAGAAAACAAAAGATGTACTCCAAAGTAGCCAGATATGCCCAAGAAATGAAGAATCTACTCTTTTATGTACTACCTCTTTTATGTGATATGGCCTTATTAAAATTGTTTGGATTACCAGTGAAGAAAATAGTAAAAAAATAAAAAAATGAAAAAACTGCTTTGTTAACCCTAAATTCAACTTCTCAGATTCTATAGACTATGTCGTTTTGATGTTGTATATCAATAAATATTGTAGGCTGATTTTGAACAAAATGTCAACCATGATTAAATACAATGAAATCATATTCCTAATATGAAAGGTAAATAGAGATGACTGTCTTTGGACAGATGCCTGGATAAGAATTCAGAAATTGCATCAATATATATTAATTTAATGCTAGGCATATAAAAACTCAATAAATCATTTTTTATTGATTATCAGGTTTTACTATTTAATTTACTATGTGACTTTGGATAAATCGTCTTATTTCACTGAATCTCAGCTCTCCACCGTGAAAATGAATGTAATAATACTCATTATTGACTTTATTAATTACCCAGGGAGGGGATTACTTGTTAGTGTTTTAAAGGTACTCTGGTATGAGATTCCTAAGATCAACGGTACAAAGTAAAATATTGCAATACCATGTTAAGATGAAGTCATGGAATAATAAAACATTCTAATAAAAACAATTCGTCTTCAAAATTAAATGGATTTTGCACAATATGACTTAGGTGGTAGTAAAGATTTTTTCTTATCTTCATAATATTATTTCATTTAAAACTAACATTTCCCTACTCTTCAAACTGAGTTCACACATAAGCACCTCAATGCATATGATTCCCATTGTGAATGACTAATTGAATGAAAACATAAAAAACCAGCAGGAGACTGAATGGATAATTTTAATTTTTAATTGCCAACATCAATAAATGAAGAAATATTTAAAATTTTAACCCTATAGTAAAAAGAAACAGATAGAGACAGGCATAAAACATGGTGGAAGGCTGAGGATCATTTTGAAAAAAATTATTATATTATGATATTTCTGTGTTCTAGAGATATTGAAAGAACATTTTAGTTTAATAAACATTATATACCTAGTATGTATAAAACAATGAAGTTGCAGAAGTGAAATAAGATATTTATTCAAGGTGTTTATAATCTAATATTGGAGAAAACGATTATTGAGATAACTGTGATACAAGAAAGAATGTGATAAGGACAAAGAAAAGATGCAGGCAAAGTGCTATGAAAAGTTTGAAGATATCTTCATTAAATAGGTAGAAGAACCTAGACTAGTAGTTAGTATAGACAAAGTATTGTTAATTCTTTAGTTTTGTAACATCATTTTTGTTGTTGAGTAATTTTCAGGTATGTATGGCTACTTGTGACCCCATTTGGGGTTTTCTTGGCAAAGATGCTAGGGTTGTTTATCACATTCTTCTCCAGTTCATTTTACAGATGAGGAATCTGTGTGACTTGTCCAAGGTCACACAGTTACTAAGTGTCTGAGGCTAGATTTGAACTTAGGAAGATGAGCCTTCCTGACTCCAGACCTGACACTCTATCTAGTTCACCCTCTACCTGTCCCAGTTTGTGACATTTGCTAAGTGTTTTTGGTAAAAAACAAAGTTTTGGTATTTTGAAGTAGTAATTACTTTGGTGGCAGTTTAAAAAACATCCATTTAGTGAGAGTTTTAGTGAATTGAGGATTGAACTTGAGATTAGTGAACACATTAGTGACAAATCTTCATCAGCAAAATGGGGATAATAATGTACTATTTAACTTGGGCATTTTGTGGAAGAAATTCTTTGTAGATTTTAAAATGCTATGTAAATGTGAATCATTATCTAATAGGAAATGCATTATCTAATAGGAAAGGGAAACAGCCTTAAATCCAAGATTTTGACTTAGAAAATTAAATACTTCTATCTTAAGTTTTTAAAATTCCCTATTTGACTCCAGCACTGTCATTTTATTTATAAGGAAAATCATGTAGTTGACTGAGGCTTTCTTTACAGTATGGAATTTAACTAAGACTTTCAGTAATAAACTCAAGATAATTCACTGGTTAGGGGCAAAAGAACTCTGGCTCCATTAAAAGAAAACACTATTTGATAGACTAATTTCTATATCAATTTATCAGATGTAGTTTCCCTCCTTTGCTATATTTGATATGTAAACATCTTTCCTTCCCATTTGCTTGCTATAAATTTTACAAGCCTATTTTTGAAGTATAAATCTTTACTTTTCCCTTTTGGCAGTTGTATCTCCACCCCCTTCCCCATCTTTCTCTAATGTACTCATATAAGCCTTAGGAAAACTTTTGACTGTTTTTCGGTAGCAAATTATAGATACCCTGAATCTATGCTCAACACATGTAGTAAAGACTGATTTTTAAAATATCTCAGCATGGTGATAGGTGTGATTGGCAACAGTTCCTATCAATGAATCCTTGGATATTTCTATAATACTTCTAACTATGGGATATTGACTGGATCTGTTATTTCATTGTTATAAGGAACTGTCAGGTGAGGAAATTCCCAAGAAGTTAAATAACGTGCCCCCATCATACAGCCAGTAAATATTAGAAGATGGACATGAAATCGGTTCTTTCTGGCTTTGGAGATGGTTCTCTATACATTACTCCATATTGTTTAATCCTTCTAAGCATACTAAACTTTCTCAGCTCCTTTTGAGGGAACCTTACATCTGATCTTATGTATATCTATTGTATGCTTCTCTTGGGTGATTTACTCAAGACATTTACTGAATATACACAAGGTATATAGAATAGTATTAGATTCTCAGGAGGCCATTCATGTAATACATGGTTCCTGCCTTTAGGAGTGTGATGAATGAAAAACCCAAGGGACAGAGTTTCTGGGTAATTAACAATCAATTTATTTATTTATTTATCTTTTTTTTAAATTTTATTTATTTAATTTTTACATTCATTTTCACAAATTTTGGGTTCCAAATTTTCTCCCCTTTTATCCCCTCCCCCCACCCTAATACCCCAAGCAATCTAATTTTCCCTATCTCCAATATGCCCTCTCTTCTGTCATCCCTCCCTTCTCTTCTCTCCATCTTCTCTTTTCTCCTGTAGGGATGTCTTCTTTCCTAGTTGCAACAACAATACTGAACAGTTGTTCCTAAAACTTTGAGTTCCAAATTCTCCCCATCCCTCCCTCCCCACCCATTCCCTTTGGGATGGCAGGCAATTCAATATAGGCCATATCTGTGTAGTTTTGCAAATGACCTCCCTGATAGTCGTGTTGTGCAAGACTAACTGAATTACCATCCCTCCTAACCTGCCCCTCATTGTTTCTCTTCTGTCTTTTGATCCTGTCCCTCCGCAAGTGTTGACTTCAAATTGCTCCCTCCTCCCTTTGCCCTCCCCTCCATCATCCCCCCCCCTTGCAATATCTCCTTCTCCCCCACTTTCTTATACTGTAAGATAGGTTTTCATACCAAAATGAGTGTGCATTTCACTCCTTCGTTTAGTCGTATGTGATGAGGGTAAACTTCTTGTTTTTTTTTTTTTTTCTCAGCTCTCCTTTTTTTCACTCCACTAAAAAAAACTCCTACCTGCCTCTTAAATGACATATAGTTACCCCCTTCCCTTTCCCTCTCTTTCCTCCCCCTACATTTCTCTCTCACCATTTCCCTTAGTTTCTTTTAAGGTATGGTCCCATCCTATTCAGTTCAATCTGTGCTCTCTATCTCTGTATGTGTGTGCATGTGTGTATGTGTGTGCATGCGTGTACATGTGTATGTGTGGTCCCACCAACTACCCAGATACTGAAAAGTTTTAAGAGTTACAAATATTGTCTTTCCATGTAGGAATGTAAACAGTTCACTCATGGTAAGTCCCTTAAGACTTCTCTTTGCTGTTTACTTTTTCATGCTTCTTCTCATTCTTGTGTTTGAAAGTCAAATTTTCTTTTCAGCTCTGGTCTTTTCATCAAGAATGATTGAAAGTCCTCTGTTTCATTGAAAGACCATATTTTCCCTTGAAGTATTATACTCAGTTTAGCTGGGTAGGTGATTCTTGGTTTCAGTCCTATTTCCTTTGCCTTCTGGAATATCCTATTCCACGCCCTTCGATCCCTTAATGTAGAAGCTGCTAGATCTTGGGTTATCCTGATTGTATTTCCACAGTACTGGAATTTTTGCAAGATTTTTTCCTTGAGCTGGGAGTTCTGGAATTTGGCCACAATGTTCCTAGGAGTTTCTCTTTTTGGATCTCTTTCAGGTGGTGATCGATGGATTCTTTCAATACTTATTTTGCCCTCTGGTCCTAGAATGTCAGGGCAGTTTTCCTTGATAATTTCATGTAAGACGATGTCTAGGCTCTTTTTTTGATCATGGCTTTCAGGTAGTCCCATAATTTTTAAATTGTCTCTCCTGGATCTGTTTTCCAGGTCAGTTGTTTTTCCCATGAGATATTTCACATTCTCTTCCATTTTGTCATTCTTTTGGTTTTGTTTGGTGATTTCTTGGTTTCTCATAAAGTCATTAGACTCCATCTGTTCCATTCTAATTTTGAGAGAACTATTAAATTCAGTGAGCTTTTGAGCCTCTTTTTCCATTTGGCTCATTCTGCTTTTGAAAGCATTCTTCTCCTCATTGGCTTTTTGAACCTCTTTTGCCAATCGAGTGAGCCTATTTTTCAACGTGTTAATTTCCTCAGCATTTTTTTGGGTCTCCTTTACCAAGGTATTGACCTGTTTTTCATACTCTTCTTGCATCTTTGTCATTTCTCTTCCCAGTCTTTCCTCCACCTGTCTAACTTGCTTTTCAAAATCCTTTTTGAGCTGTTCCAGGGCCTGAGCCCACCCGCCACCCCCCTGGGGTGTCTGGGGTACTGAGGCCCCACCCTCCACGTCTTTCCCTGATGGCAAAAATACGTTCTCGTCCTCGCCATCAGATCCGAAGGTCGGGATCATTTGCATTTGTTGGAAAAAACTCTCTAAAGTCTTATTTTTCTTCCCTTTTCTAGGCATTTTCCCAGCCAGTTACTTGACTTCTGAGATTCCTTTCCACCTCCACCTGGATCCACCCAGCTAGTGCTTGGCCTCTGAGATTCAAATGCGCTTTCCGGAGGCAAGCTTTAGTTCTGGCGCAGGGGTGGGGGCAGGGCCGCCTCCTAAGCTCGGTCCCTCAGGGGCTTTCTGCAGAGACTTTCAGGAACGGAGCGGGTGGGGGCGGGGTGGGGGGCCCCGCCTCCTATGCTCAGCAACCTCAGGGGTTTTATTCAGAGGCGTTCAGCAGTAGAGCAGGGTGGGGGCAGGGCCGTCTCCCCGGCTCAGCTCCCTCAGGTTGGAAAGACCTTTAGTATTGAAGATCCTTCCTGCTGCTGGGGGATTCCTGAGTCCCGGGCGGCTGCCGCCTCAGCCGCCCGCCCACGCCTCTGCCTCCGCCGCTTCCTGCCCCCCGTCTCTGCCGCCGCCGCTTCCTCCCGAGGGGGCCCGAGTCACGGAGACGCTCTGCTCCCCTCCCCTAGCGCAGCCTTCTTTCTCACTGACCTGTAGCTTCTGTGGGCGGAGGGACTTTCCCGGCTGCTGGAGCTTCCCTCTCTGAAGCCTGCTCAGGTCAGCTTCTCTGGGGCCGCGGCCAGGGGTGGGGGTGGGGTCCGCTTTCCGGAGTGCGATGGACCCCGGGGACGGCTCTCCAGGATTCAGTGGAATGGAAATCTCTTCCCGTATGTTTATGCACCCCCTGCAGTGATTCAGAATTTATGGGGATCTCCTTTTACTTCAATTCCATGGGTTGTGGGCTCGGAGCTCGTAAATGTGCGTCCTTCTACTCCGCCATCTTGGCTCCGCCCCCCTAAAAATCAATTTATTAATTAGACTTAGCTAATAATTAAATGATGATCAATGGTTTCTCTCAGAAAACAAAAGACAAAACCATGGAGAGGTTGAAAGCCTTTAATGTACTTTTGGAAAACTACATTGCCCCTGACAAGTAAAAATAAACCATGATTGGTGGATATTTAATGAGAAAGTATGCTAGAAATCCTCCTGCTGAGTCTTGATCATGAAACTCAGCTGCCTCCAGCAATCTGGGACAGGGGCTTCCATCTCCATCCACGCCACTCTGGTTAGTTTTCTTCTTCATGAACTGGGTCACCCTGAATTCGAAAGGAGGGTTACAAGGACAGGAACCCATTTCCTCAGGGCAAGAAGTCACCCAAACTGGATTCTATTCACATTTTAAACAGAAGTAAGGTCTCTTAGTTACATGGGGTCGGAACCAAGATCTAGGAGCACTGAGGATTACAGCAATCTCATCAATCAGTCATGTCTTTCAGAGACTGACTGACCATCTACAGGGGCTGGACCCTAAATGAGGAAATGAGGAGAAAAGCCTGGATCCCAATTTAATAATTGGTCATTAGCAGTAAAAGAATAATTTCTCTCAGAATTCACAGAAAGTCCAGTTGAGAAATAAGGCATGTATAAGGGGAAGAAGGAGTTGTTCTCTTTTTCCTCCATCAATATAATTTCATAAAGCAGAGAGCAGATAATAGAGGTAATATAGTATTAATGTATCAACACTGAGAAATCCCTTTATGAAATGTGAAAACCTTTCTCTGATAGAAAGGGTATTTCTCATTAGGTTGAGTAAAAATTGGACGTGCACCTGAGGCCTTTAAATAACTAAGCTAGGTCATCCTAGCTTAGCTGCAAGGATGCATCCACGAACTTTTACTGAGTGTAGGTAAATAGAAGACAGTGTTGGGGATGAGAAAGTCATGAGATACACAAGCCTACGGTGGTAAGTGACCATTGCTGTTGCTATTTCCAACTCCATTCCTTCCTAGGACCTCTTGCCAAGTCTGGTAATCTGAGCTTCCTCTAGCATCAAAGTCACCCAGAATTACAAATTTTTCCCCTGATCTCCAAGTCTTCATAACTGTGGTGGCATGACATTTTCTTGGAAGTGGCACTCTCATTGTCATGAGCATATTGTTCACTCCTTTTGTAGGCATGCACTCTTGTTGACTAAATTAGTTTTGATTGCAAAACCTTTGCCAGTTACATGGTGCTCCCTTTCACTGCAGTCATTCCAGAAAAAACATGTATCCAACTTCAGTGATCTGGCCTTCATTTGCCAGCCCTGTTTCACCCAGGGCTGCTATTTGGATGTGATATCTACTGAGTCCTCTTGCAACAAGAGCTGTTTATCTTTAGGTCTGCTGGATTTTGTGTTGTCTATAAATGTGGACACATTCCTTGTACTGATGGTGAGTAGAATCATATTTGCAGACCTTTTTAGACATATTTTTGTGTATGTTTCAACCATAGAGTGGGAATCCCTGCCTGCTGCAGTAATCAGGCCAGTGTGGGGTTAGCAGATAATTTTAAGGGTACCTTTTCTAGCCCCTTCTTCACACCAAGAGGTGAGCAGTGCAATACTTAAAAGGCTGTTGAGGGGGCAGCCATAGGAGAGCAGGGATCCTGGTCCCAGTTCCAGGGCAGAAAAGAGTTCTTGTGGTCACTCATAGATCAGGAAAGCAGCCAGGTGAGCAGTAAACACACCTTTCCTGTAAGCATACCACCTGAGAAAAACTGAAAACTTTACAGACCCACAAAACTAGCTCTGAAAATAGCATCACAAAAAACCTGAAGCTGAGGACAGTGCCTACTCCACGCCAGGCACAGAATCAAGAAATAGGCTGGGAAAATGAGAAAAAAGAAACAAAAGCACCCAACCAGAGAAAATTATCATGAATACATAGGTGATAAATGCTAACTTAGAAGAGGACAACAGTGTTCCCCCCACCCTCCAAAAAATCTATATGGAAAGTCTCAAAGAAAAATGTGAATTGTTCTCAGGACTCAAAAGAACTCATGGAAGAGCTCAAAAAGGATTTTAAAAATCAAATAAGAGAGACAGAAAAAAATTAGTAAAAGGAAGGATGATGATTCAAGAAAACTATGAAAAAAGAGTCAATGTCTTGGTAAAGGAAGCAAAAAAATGGAAAAAGATGTACAAAAATTCACTAAAGAAAATGGCTCCATAAAAATTGCAATTGGTCAAATGAAAAGGGAAGTACAAAAGCTCAGTGAAGAAAATCCTTAAAAATTAGAATTGGGCAAGTGGAAGTTAATGACTCCATTACATAGAAAGAATCAGTCAAATGAAATGAAAAGAATGAAAAAAGAAGAAAGCAAAAGGAAGGACACTATATCTTGCTATGAACAGTGAAGTAATATCATTACTAAATATATTTTCACCACATCATATAACATCCAATCTTTAATGGAGAAGTTAGGGGAATTGAATGAAATAAGTAGTAAAACCATACTAGTGGAGTGCCTCAGCTTTCACCTCTCAAAACTCAACAAATCTAATCACAAAATAAGCAAGAGAAAAAGAGGTGAATAGAATTTTAGGAAAGTTAGCTATAGTACATCTCTAGAGAAAATTGAACGAAGATAGAAAGGAATACAACTTTTCTCAGTGGTACCCACACAAAAATTGAAGATGTGTTAGGGCATAAAAATTTCACAAGCAAATGCTGAAAAGCAGAAATAATAAATGCATCATTTTGAGACCATAGTGCAATAAAATTATATTCCATAAAAAGACATGATAATATCGATTAAAAATTAATTGGAAACTATATAATCTAATCCTAAGGAATGAGTGAGTCAAAGAACAAATCACAGGAACAATAATTTTGGATTAAAGGGAATGACAAATTTAAGAGAAAAGACCAAAATTTATGGAATATGCCAAGGTAGTACTTAGGGAAAAATTTATGTCTCTAAATGGTTGCGTCAATAAAATAGAGAAAGAGTAGATCAGTGAATTGCCCATGCAACTGAAAAATACTTGAAAAAGGAACAAATCAAAAATCTTCAATTAAATACCAAATTGGAAATCCTGAAAATGAAAGGAGAGATTAATACAGTTGAAAGTAAGAAAATAATTGAACTAATGAATACAATTATAAACTGGTTTTATGAAGAAAAAACAATAAAATTGATAAACTATTGGTTCATTTGATTAAAAAAAGAAAATCCAATTGCCAGTACCAAAAATGAAAAGGATGAATTTACCACCAAAAGAAGAAGAAATTAAAACTATAATTAGGAAGTATTTAGCTTAATTATATACCAATAAATCTGACAGTCTAAGTGAAGTGAATGAATGTTTACAAACATAAATTAGCCAGGTTAACAAAAGTGGAAATACAATTCTTGGATAACTCTGTCTTCCTTAGAAAAAGAAATTGAACGAGCCTTAGAAAAAGAAGTTGAACGAGCCATTAATGTACTAGCTAAGGAAAAGTCCTCAAGTCCAGTTGGATTTACAAGTGAATTCTCCACAAAAATTAAAGAACAATTAATTCCAGTACTATATAAACTACTTGGAAATATACATTAAGGAGGAGTTTTACCAAATTCTTTCATGACACAAATGCAGTGCTAATACTGAAATCACCAAGAACCAAAACTGAGAAAGAAAACTCTTTCCCTAATGAATATTGACACAAAATTTTTAAATAAAATGCTGTATGGCCAAGGCAATATTCACAGTACTAGTGGTGAGTATGAATATGCCAGCATAGTTCTCAATATCAAAGTATAACAGACTCTTCATACAGAAACAGAAGAAAAACATTTATTTTAGACACCAGAAAGCCAAATCCCAGAACCAGAAAGCAAAGTCCATCATAGCAACCTAGAAGTCAATACAGGTTATCACCACAGGCGGGAAAGCCATTCCCAAGCCTCCCTGCTCCCTGCTGGGACCTTCCCACAAACAAACCCTCCCAAGCCTAAGCTGTGCCTGCCTGAGTCCTTTCCATCTCTGACTAAACTGACCAGCTTCCTCCCAGCCCTGCCCCACCCTTCCTGTTCCACCCATTCAGCAAGCTCCTCCCACCAAATATGACTTAGGCTTCCATGTGATCCAAGAAGGTCACTCGGACTATTAATGAATGAGAAAGATTTTCCCATTTGCGTTATCATTACACTGGCACATAGAGAATCCTTAACAAATGCTTGTTAACTGATTGACTGCCTGTATCAAAGGGCAGCAAGAATGAAGAAGGAATTGTCTTCTCCTTCCTCATATTGGCCATATTATTTCAACGTGGAGCTACTTGAAGAAGAAAAGACACTGGGAGCAGAGATGTACACTCCAGACATCTACAGAAGAGAGTCATCTGAATGAAGAAATAGCTTCAAGGAATAGGACCTTTGGTAGCAAAGAAGTGAGTCCACTATGAATTCAAGAGAGAGAGCCCTGGAAATCAAGAGGTCCTTTGTGGAGATGAATGACCTCCTTTGAGGTTCATTCAATACATACTAACCATGCAATCAGAATTCTTACAGCTGTTATCTACTGCCCTGTAGGATACTACCTTTCTGTATTCATTGACTTGAGAGTTCAGTACTTGGTTCACAATCTTTCTCTCCTCCCCAACTCCTGTCCTCATGCTGGGGGACTTCAACATACTCCCTCAAATATCCTAAATTACTCATTTTACTCCTTCACCTCACACAAAGATGGTCATACCCTTGATCTTTCCATAACCCACAAATGCACCACTTCCATGCTTGAGTCCTCTGAGATTCCCCTCATCTAGTCACAATACTTTGACTTTTTACCTCTCTTGACTGTTATCTATGGGCTGGCTCTGCACGCAAAGCTCTACCTTCTGCTAAAACTGCCTGATCTCCAGCTTCAAGTGAAGCTGGAGTGTCAAGTGAAGAGGAGTGTCTTTTCTATGCCCCATCCCTACACTTCCCATCTTTCCCTGTGTGTTCCCGAGGGAAAACTAGCTAAACAATTTGAAAGAGAGGTGACTTCTCTTTTAACTGCCAAGTCTTTCATCTCCTGCTTTGTTTTATTTGAGGGAAGAAGTTGGTGGAGCACAACATTTTTGTCTGCTGTGCAGTCTCCTGCTTTATCTCTGTTTTTTGGAGGAAAGATGAAAAGTGAAATGAAGCCTGCCATCTGACTGTGTGCCTTCCACCTAGGATGGAATCTATCTACTTGATCTCCAGCCTGTTCTGGGAAGAGGAGTGTCATTTACCCAATGATTAACCTATTAAGAACTGTCATGCCCTATAAATCCTAGTGATTCTAAACAACTGTAGATAATCATCTGAACCCCATCTTCCAACTTTCATCATCTGATTGCCCTCAACCCTCCTTACCCAAACTCTCAACCAAACACTACTGTCCTCTTTCACTGTGTCCTATGCCTATTACATAGACAGGAAACTTGTCTTCATTTTAAATCCTTTCTTCTCCCTTCTTCTCTTTTTTAGCAATTATTTAGGCCTGGTACCCTTTGAAAACACAACTTCCCTGGCCACCCTTTCTAGTACTAGCTGTACCTTGACTTAGTCCTCTCAGCTCACTGGTTGAGAACAGGGAGTTAGGATACTTCTTCCTCTTCATTACCAGTTCAAGGTTTGTCCTTCACTTCCATTATTCAGTAACCTCTTCATCTTTGAGAGTCATATAATCGATATGTACAACTCAAGCAAAATCCTGGTAACTGTAGCCCAACAAGTGCAGTTACTAACTCACAATCTTTCTCTCCTCTCCAGTTTCTGCCCTCAAACTACAGAACTTCAACATACATAACGATCCTCCTTCAAACACCCTAACCTCCCAGTTCCTCAACCTATTCGCTTCCCATGACCTACACCTCCAGCCCACCTAAACCACATCCAAGGATAGCAATATTCTTAATCTTGCCATCACCCACAAATGCACCACCTCTGTCTTCAAGAATTCCAAAATCCGGGGGCGGAGCCAAGATGGCGGAGTAGAAAGAGGCACATTTACAAGCTCCGAACCCACAGACCATATATTTAATGTAAGAAGAGTTCCCCAGAAGTTCTGGATCACTGAAAGGTGTGCAGAAAGAGAATGGAAGAGATTTCCATTCCAGAGAGCCCTGGAGAGCCGTCCCCAGGGTCCGTCGTGCCCCAGAAAGTGGACCCCACCCCAGTGCTGCCCTGGCCGCGGCCCCAGAGAAGCTGATCCGAGCAGGTTTCAGGGACGGAAGCTCCGGCAGCCGGGAAGGTCCCTCCACCCACAGACCAGTCAGTGAGAGAGACAGCTAGGCTGGAAGAGGGGAGCGGGGTGTCTCCAAAGCTCGGGCCCCCTCGGGAGGAAGCAGTGGAGGCAGAGGTGGGGGCGGCGGCGGAGGCAGCGGCAGTGGAGGCAGCTGTGGAGTGGTGGCGGCCCGGGACTCCCCCGGCAGCAGGCAGGATCTTCATTACTGAAAGTCTCTCCATAAACCACCTGAGGGAGCTGAGCCTGGGAGACGGCCCTGCCCCACCCACTCCATTTCTGAAGGTCTCTGCATAAAGCCCCTGAGGGAACTGAGCTGGGAGGCGGCCCTGCCCCCACCCCAGCACCAGAACTAAAGCTCACATTGATTAGCAGCTGTGCAGCGCGGAAAGCTCATTTGAATCTCAGACCCCAAGCACTAGCTGGGCGGATCTAGGTGGGGGTGGACAGGAATCTCAGAAGTCAAGTAACTGGCTGGGAAAATGCCTAGAAAAGGGAAGAAAAATAAGACTATAGAGAGTTTTTTCGAACAGATGCAAATGATCCCGACTTTTGGATCTGACGAGAACGAGGACGTATTCTTGCCATCAGGGAAAGACGTGGAGGGTGGGGCCTCAGTACCCCAGAAATCCCAGGGGGATGTCGGGTGGGCTCAGGCCTTGGAAGAGCTCAAAAAGGATTTTGAAAAGCAAGTTAGACAGGTGGAGGAAAAACTGGGAAGACAAATGAGAGAGATGCAAGAAAAGTATGAAAAACGGATCAATACCTTGGTAAAGGAGACCCAAAAAAATGTTGAAGAAAATAACACCTTGAAAAATAGGCTCACTTAATTGGCAAAAGAGGTTCAAAAAGCCAATGAGGAGAAGAATGCTTTCAAAAGCAGAATTAGCCAAATGGAAAAAGAGGTTCAAAAGCTCACTGAATTTAATAGTTCTCTCAAAATTAGAATGGAACAGATGGAGTCTAATGACTTTATGAGAAACCAAGAAATCACCAAACAAAACCAAAAGAATGAAAAAATGGAAGAGAATGTGAAATATCTCATGGGAAAAACAACTGACCAGGAAAATAGATCCAGGAGAGAGAATTTAAAAATTATGGGACTACCTGAAAGTCATGATCAAAAAAAGAGCCTAGATATCATCTTCCATGAAATTATCGAGGAAAACTGCCCCAACATTCTAGAACCAGAGGGCAAAATAAGTATTGAAAGAATCCATCGATCACCACCTGAAAGAGATCCAAAAAGAGAAACTCCTAGGAACACTGTGGCCAAATTCCACAACTCCCAGGTCAAGGAGAAAATCTTACAAGCAGCTAGAAAGAAACAATTCCAGTATTGTGGAAATAAAATCAGGATAACTCAAGATCTAGCAGCTTCTACATTAAGGGATCAAAGGGTGTGGAATAGGATATTCCAGAAGTCAAAGGAACTAGGATTCAAACCAAGAATCACCTACCCAGCTAAACTGAGTATAATACTTCAGGGGAAAATATGGTCTTTCAATGAACTAGAGGACTTTCAATCATTCTTGATGAAAAGACCAGAGCTGAAAAGAAAATTTGACTTTCAAACACAAGAATGAGAAGAAGCATGAAAAAGTAAACAGCAAAGAGAAGTCTTAAGGGACTCACCGGAAGTGAACTATTTACATTCCTACATGGAAAGACAATATTTGTAACTCTTAAAACTTTTCAGTATCTGGGTAGTTGGTGGGTCCATACACACACATGTACATGCATACACGCACACACACATACACACATGCACACACATACAGAGACAGAGAGCACAGATTGAATTGAATAGGATGGGACCATATCTTAAAAGAAATTAAGGTAAATGGTGAGAGAGAAATGTAGTGGGAGGAAAGAGGGTGAAATGGAATGGGGTAATTATATGTCATTTAAGAGGCAACTAGGAGACTTTTTAGAGGAGGGAAAAAGAGGAGAGCTGAGAAAAAAACAAAAAAAAACCAAGAAGTTTACCCTCATCACATTTGACTAAAGGAAGGAATAAAATGCACACTCATTTTGGTATGAAAACCTATCTTACAGTATAGGAAAGTGGGGGAGAATTAGATAAGCAAGGGGGGGGATGATGGAAGGGAGGGCAAAGGAAGGAGGGAGCAATTTGAAGTCAACACTTGGGGAGGGACAGGATCAAAAGACAGAAGAGAAACAATGAGGGGCAGGGTAGGATGGAGGGTAATTCAGTAAGTCTTACACAACACGACTATCAGGGAAGTCATTTGCAAAACTACACAGAAATGACCTATATTGAATTGCCTGCCTTCCCAAAGGGAATGGGTGGGGAGGGAGGGATGGGGAGAATTTGGAACTCAAAGTTTTAGGAACAACTGTTTAGTATTGTTGTTGGTACTAGGAAAGAAGACATACAGTTAATGAGGAATAGAAAGTCACCTGGCCCTACAGGAGAAAAGAGAAGATGGGGACAAGAGAAGGGAGGGATGACAGAAGAGAGGGCAGATTGGAGATAGGGAAAATTAGATTGCTTGGGGTATTGGGGTGGGGGGAGGGGATAAAAGGGGAGAAAATTTGGAACCCAAAATTTTGTGAAAATGAATGTAAAAAGCTAAATAAATGAATGAATGAATGAATAAAAAAGAATTCCAAAATCCCTTTGTCTGGATATCTATTGAGTTTCCACATCTCCCCTCCACTTGACCTTACCAAATTCTACTCTTGTGACCGCTAATATCTCCCAAGCCATCACTTCTACACTTGTTACTTTTTCCTTTCCCCATCTTGACCCCTTGGTCAATCAGTTAAATTCTACACTGTCCTTTTCTCTTGAATCCCAAGCCCCCTTATTATTATCACTGATTGTGCCCTGACAAACCTCAACCTTGGATCACTCCTGGGTCATTCTATGTACCTGGCATACAGAACATGCTTATTAAATGTTTATTGATTGACTGAATGATTTGAAATTCAAAAAATAACTACAACTGTTAATAGATATTGCTTCATTGCTTAGTGTAATAGTCACATTGCAATATAATCATAGACACGTTAGTTTTTCCTTTGAGAAGGAATCATGTCCCTCTCGAGAATAAATGGATCATTTGGGTAAGAAATGTAACTGAAACTTTGGCAAGTGCTTGAGATGGAGAAAAGAAATAGATGGTTAGAAACTTTGAAAGTCATGTCACTTGAAATTGTGCAAAGTATAAAAATTATTATACCTTTAAATGTCTTGCAAAATGCTTCACAGACTAGAAACTGGGGTTGATATGAAATGATGACAAGCATATTCCAATTTCATTAAATATATTATCTGGTGAAATAATGAAAAATCCTTTGAGTCTGTAAGTAGAGTTGAAAGTAAATTATAAAGACTCATAGCGAGAACAGCAATAATGCCTGTAGAAGCAGATGATACTAGACTGGAGAAAGCTCATCTAATACATCTTTCAAACTTTCAAAACATCTTCTATTTTACAGATGAGGTGAAAATGACCACTTCAGATTGTGAATATTCAAGAACAAAAAATACAAATAACCTAATGACAGGTGAAATAACAGAGATGATTCCTCTTGGTATAACCTGGTTGCAAGGTACCAAAGATCCAGACCCTTTGATGGAAGATTGCTACTAGCTTAAAACAATAAAGAAATATCAAGGGTATCTTTTATTATAACTGTGTCATAGAAAGACAAAGAAATGCTATACATCTACAAAATGTTAAATAAACATGAACCAAATTGCTGCTTGTTGAACAGAGATTTGTAGGCAGGACTGTAATACTCCACTCCACATCTTAGCATGACTGGAATTCCACCTTTCTGGGTTGTGTAGGCATGGCTGTAATGCCAAAAACTCTTTTAGTTCAGGTTCAGTGCTGGGATGAAATGAGGCACTTGCAAGTCACCAAACATTTGACAAAAGAAGTTTACATTGCCTTAACACAGCAAAAACATGCAAGAAGGATATAGTAACATTAGACTTCTCTGGATACAGCTTCCTTTTTCTCTATCTAGAAATGCATGTGGTCACAAATAGAGGTATTGCAGCATGGCATGGTCTCAGGTACCCAAATCTGAGAGGCTCAGACTACACATGGCTGGGACATTTTATGTCCTTCCTGGACTCTTGACCAGGAAGTTGAGTCAAGGAAGCCAGAGGTAACTGCAATGTTTGAGAGGAGAAAAGATCATCAGAGAACCTAAGCCCATTAGAGAAGTTAGAGATAAGGAAGTTGCATGAGGAAAATATTGATCTATCACATAAGGACTAGGAGATTGGCTGGGGCTAGGTGCTCATTCTCTTGCTCTCCTATGTTTGGTGGGGTATGGGACTGTATTTCCAAGAAAATATTCACAGCACTGGTGGTGACTATAAATATGTCATTGTGGTTCTCAATCACAAAGTATAACAGACTCTCCATATAGAAGGCAGAAAAAAAAAAAACACATTTATTCAGACACCAGAAAGCCAAGTCCCCAAACCAGAAAGCCAAATCAATCATAGTAACCAAGAAGTCAATATACATTAACACTGCAGGGGATAAAGGCATTTCCAAGCCTTCCTGCCCCTCTCCTCCCCCTGTTCCCTTGCCGGGACCTTTCCTTGACTGTGTCCTTTTCATCTCTGACTACTCTGACCTACTTCCTCCCAGCTCTGCTCCACCCTTGCTGTTCCACCCATTCAGCAAACTCCTCCTTCTATATGTGACTGATGCTTCTCTGTGATTTAAGCAGATTACATGAGCCTATTCATGAATGGGAAAGATCTTCCCATTTGAATTACCATTATAGGGACTTCATTTTACAACCTAGAATTTTTTGGTGGAGTTCAGGGTAATAAGCACTTTTCCTCATTTTGTGGAACTAGGGAGAAAGGAATAGTTTCACCTCAATCCTGGAAGATAACAGGTTAATTTCATCCAGTTTAACCCCTCTCTCATCAAATGTTTATTACACAAAAAGGGGAGGTATCTCTAATCATGCTGCTCTATGTCTTGCCACTGGGTCAGGATGGCTCTGGAGGAGGTGGGGCTAGTGCCTTTGCATAGCCCTCATCATTTAAATCCAAATTCACTTGCAAATTATGGCATCACCTTCTTGATACCATAGTTCTCTTCAAGAATGAGGGACAAACAACAATGACAACATTACACAAAAGATAATCATGGTCATCAAGCTAACATTTATAAAACCAATTAATCAGGGAAGTCAAAGAGATAAATTATATCTGATGGAACACAGAAAAGTTTATGGTTTAGGAGCAAAATGAAAGCTCAGTTTTACTGAGGAGAGAATAATCTTACAAGAGTTCACTCAGTCTCTGGGGTTGCTGTTTGGAATAAAAGCACTTATTAGGGTACTGGTTACTTCCTACTTATCTGAGGTTTGGGGGGACTTCTTTTCATTCAAAAGCTGCCCTTCGCTTCCTTTTTTGCCCTGTCCCTTTCTCCTCTGCTTTTCTTTCCCAAGTCTCTCAGCCAATCAGGAATCCCTGCACATACATGACACCACAAGACTGTTTTTTAGAGGATCATAAAATACTTGTAGGAGTAGGTCTACATATATAATGTAAAAAGAATGCAGTTTTTGTAGGTGAAAAGTTTAATTCCAAAACGACAATTTGAGGAAATGAAACCAGGGACAGAGATGATGCTAGACTTTGAACATAGTAGAATTCCATTGTCAGAAATAACCTTCTTAGGCAGCTGTACATTTCTCAAGTTAATTTTTCTCTTCTGCATCCTTTTCATTTAATGGGCAACAATAAGGAAAACACAACCTGTGTCCCTATGGACTTCAGTTTCTTTCCCAAGATTCCATAATCATTGGCAGTACTTTTTTGGCACATTCTGATGTCATTTGCCACCATATAAATCACCACAAGTAGGTAGCTGTCATCCACTTTGCTAAGTCTTAAGAGGTTCTTTACTATATCTAGGATATATGCCCCAGGAAGACAATGGACCTTTATGTTGTTATTATCAGGTGGATAAATAGCAGCCTTAATACCTTTGATCTGGGTGTCACCAGTTATTACTATTTTATTCTTTTTCTGCACCTTTCTGACACCTATTGGCTATGTGACCCTGGGCAAGTTGTTTAATGCTCTAGGTGTCTTTCTAAGACCAAGTTATGCAGAAGGTGCTGACCTGTACACCTTCATAGGGAGACTCTTATACTACTGAAATCACAGGTTCATTTCATCTTCTCTGTGTTAACACCCTTACATTCTCTGTCTCCCCTCCTCCACCTCTCATCCCAGCTTTTCCCACTGAAGAGTTGATACTATTTCATTAAGGAGCTCTTCCTTTCCCCTAACAACCTAGAGTGTAGAAAAGTATTCTTTGTCTGCTTCTCCAGGAGGAAAACAATTTATATTAGGAATACAGACAACAGTCAGTTGCGACAAAAATGCAAATGTCAAACATTAGGCACATATATTTCTATTTTTCATAATTGTTGAGATTTTTAGCATTGTTTTTTGAAACAAAGGTTTTTACATCCTAACTTTAAGTATCAGATTAAAACTTCCAACATCAATTATCATTTCTTAGTAACTTAATAGTTTGATTCAAATTCTTTTCTTTTATATTAATATAATGCTCCTTGGCCTTCCTTAATTTTTTAGTATTCTTCTTAATTACTTTGATCCTGATTCTCTTATAATCCACTGGTAGGATCTAGGTCTAAGAGAGATATATAAGTATACCTCCTACAATATGGAATTCTATCTTTTTCTAATGTGGAAAATAGAAGTGAGAAATACTTGGCAATTAACTAATCACTAATATCTTTTCAGAAGGTAGTTTTAGTTTAGTGATAAAGTTGGAAGTCAAATTATAAAGGATCGAGAAGGGAGTGAGGAGGCACAAGTATAAGTAATTTTTTTAAATAAGAGTTTGGTTGAAAAAGGGAGTAAAATTGCAGGATCATAATTTGAGGGAATGGTAGAGTCTAATGAAGATTTTTTAAGAATAGAGAAAACTCTAGCAGGTTTTAAAGGAAAAGAACCTTGGTAGAAGAAGGTTAAAGGAAAGAACAACTAGAATCAGAAGAGCCACTTGACTTTCCTTATCTCTAAGGTCTGTTTTCTTATCTCTAAAATGTAGTAGATGAGGTACCTTCTACCAGCTCTATATCTATGATCCTATTGTTTACAATGAAAATTTGGAATTATTTGCATAACAGGATAATTACAACCATGTGAGCACCTAAGTTTTCTGAAGGAAAACATATAAAAATAGAAAGACAGAGGGTCAAGTGCTGAGTCTTGAGTAAGTCTTTGTTTTAGGTCTTGAGGTTGTTTAGATTTTGAAGAGTCTATCCAACTCATCTCCTACCATCTACTAGAAAATATTCTTCAGATAGGTATATGATAAGTTTATCTACACACAAAAACATAAAAGATAGCCCAGGTAATCTATCTATCTATCTATCTATCTATCTATCTATCTATCTATCTATCTATCTATCTATCTATCTATATGTATATGTATATCTATCTATATATACATATGTTCTCTCTCTCTCTCTCTCTCTCTCTCTCTCTCTCCCTCTCTCTCTCTCTCTCTCTCCCACTAACTGTTTATCTCCATCTCTACCTCTGTCTCTGAGATAGCACAAGGACAGCTTCTACACTTTTCTATATCTATGTGACAGTGATTCTTCTTTCATCATCTATCAGCCCAGGAATTCCAGGGGACAGGTTTATCTAGTACCTCTAACCCAAATCTGCACTTTGAGACCTTTGTGTGCTATAATTGGTCAGAAGGTGAAGAAAGAAAAAGAAATTTGGTGGAAATGTCTGACTCATTACATTGCTGATCTTTAAAATTTACTATTCTTTGTAGTTAGATGGCATAGTAGATAGAGTGCTGAGGTCGAGAGTCAAGAAATCTCATCTTCTTGAGTTCAAATCCAGTTTCAGCCACTTACTAGCTGTTTGACTCTGGGAAAGTTACTTAACTCTGTTACTTAACAGTTGTCTCATTTGTAAAATGAACTAGGAATGGCAAACCACTCCAATAACTTTGCCAAGAAAACCCTAGATAGTGTCACAAAGCATTAGACACAACTGAAATGCCTGAAAACAACAATTGGTATGAAGTTCCTTTCTTAGCCTTGACTGAATTCTGTGAAACATTTTATATAAAAATTTTCCAGAGTGCAGGAGTTCATACTTTCACACATATGGACATTATCCATTAGAACTCATTGCCATTTTGGAAAAGATGAATTAGAGAATACACAGTAAATGACAAAACAACAAAATAACCATTACGTTTATTCATGGTCTAAATTTCTGATTTAGCTTTTAAGTCACATGATCTAGCCTCTAGGTATTAAAGAATGTTATACAGTAAGTGGATTAATATTCCTAAAGGATTTTTGTTTAGTAATTCATATATTGGCATATCTTGTATCTATAACATATATCAGCAGGCAAGTACAAGGGGTTTCAGAAGTTATCAAAGTGGAGGGTGAAATGAGGATATGGAGCCATTAAAGGAGATAAAGAGAGGCTACTCTTAAAATTAGAAGTAGAACCACAATAATCAAGTATTACAGGGGACATAGGAAAGAGAATTTTGAGAAAAAGTATGTTCAATAGTATAATTCTTGTAGAGGGATTGAAGAGAACAAGGACCAAAGAACAACATTGGATTTACCAGTTAATTAGTTCTTGGTGAGTTTGGAGAGTATTTTTTCAACAGGGCGGGTAATCAGGTCATGGTGGGCAAATGAAGGAACAAGTGGTGAGGAAAAGGAGGCAGTTACTGTAAAGCATTTTTTTAAAGTTGAGTAGTCAAAAGGAAATAAAAAGAGTGATAACTTTGTTTAGTATCAAAAGAGGAGTATGAGGTTTTTTTTTTTAAATCACTATACTTCAAGTGGATCCCCAGACCACTGCCAGGATGAAGTCAATGATACAACATGCAGTCCTACCATTCAATGGAAATGATAGCCATGGTTATACATTAACTTGTCCCTTTGTCCTTTAAAAAGCTATGTCAAAAATATTTAAGTTCTCTGGAGTTACACTGTAACATGAACTATGAAACCATTGAGTGTTCTAAAAAAAGAGGGTCCATCTTGGATTGCATCCAAGGAACTTTATTGCTTCAAATGTCAGGGAAAACCTTGTTCTAAAATAGCTTCATCTATAGTTATAATTTGCTGTATTATTGGAGACCCTTACCCTTTGTTCTAACAATTTATCCCCTCTCTGTATTTGATATTCAGATTCAGTTTGTGGCTTGAGAACATTCTTTTCCATTGTCATTTCCACTACCCTAGTTCAAGTTTTTATTACCTCTATCAATTACCTCAATGCAATAACCTTCAAACAATTCAGTCTCTCCTACCAATTAAAAGTCACCTCATTATTTTTTCTGAAGCAATGCTTGGATCATTTTACTTTCTTGATATAAAAAAAAACTTTCAATGACTCAACCACTGCCTACTGAATAAAGACCAGCAATTAGATATTGTCATGATCTGACTTCATTTTACTTTTCTAGTCTTATCTCCTATTATTCCCTTATACCTACCTTAATCAAACTGGAGTAGCAATTACCAATTACTGGCAATTACATTTTCTCATCTCATCTTTGTTCATGTCTTTCCATTCCTGCTACTTGGAATTTTCTCTCCACAATTATGTCTGATGAAATTCTACCTATCCTTCAATGGCCAGTACAAGTGACACCCCTTTTATAAAAACTTTTCTAAAAACTTCCAGTTAAAAATAGTCTTCTCTTCTTTAATTGTTCTGGCAACCTAAAAAAAAATCTTTTATAATAGTATGATAATTACCCCAGCTGGACTTTGACAGAAGTTGAAGGTCTTCAGGAGCTAAAAGATTCAAACATTAAAAGCCTTGAGATGCAAAATAGCTATTCCTTACCTTAGAAGGAGGGTGTGAAGAAGCCAGCAAGATAGTGAACAAACCTTCAGGACAGAAGTCCTGATACGCAGTCATATCCTTATCCCTAGCCACTCACTAGCATAAGATTCCCAAGGCAGAATGAGAGATGAGCACATCTGAACTGAATCTTGTTATTCATCCTTTTCTTTTTTGAAGAGGATCGGTGACATCACAAGGATAATATCTTAACTTTCATGTGATTTTATTTAAGTAAGGCAGAGCTGAGTGGAGAGGGATTGACATTTGTCTGAGTTATACAGTCAATGGCTTCAGCACTGATTGATGATGGTCTGTTGAGAACACTATGGAAATGTTCAGCTCATGTTTCCAGGGATCATGTCCTTATCACTAATCAATGTGGCTCCATCAGCATTGAGGAGTTGAGATGCATTATAGATCTTTGGCCCATAGTGTTCAGGCCATCATAAAAGCACTTTGGATTGTTCCAACTCTACCTCACTTAAATGCAATTTATGTTTGAATCAAATGACATTTCTCATACCATTTAACCGTTTTTTTCATGTTTATTTATTTTTAGTTTTCAACATTCATTTCCACAAAATTTTTAGTTCCAAATTTTCTACCCATCTCTCCTTTCCTCCCACCCCAAAACACCATGCATTCTGAATACCCCTTTCTCCAATCTGCCCTCCTTTCTATCACAGCCCTCCCTTTCCTTATCCCCATATTGTCTCTTTTCCTGAAAGGCAATATAGATTTCTATACCCCATTACCTGTATTTCTTATTTCCTAATTGCATGCCAAAGCAATTCTCAACATTTGTTCTTAAAACTTTGAGATCCAACTTTTCTCCCTTCCTCCATCTCCACCGATCTTCACTGAGAAGGCAAACAATTAGATATAAGCTATATATGTGTAGTTTTGCAAAAGACTTCCATAATAGTCATGTTGTATAAGACTAACTATATTTCCCTCCATCCTATCCTGCCCCTCATTTATTCTTTTGACCTTTGTCCATCCCCAAAAGTATTTACTTCTTATTACTCCCTTCTCCCAGTTGACCTCCCTTCTATCATTCCCCCACCCCACTTATCCCTTGTCCTCTACTTTCCTGTAGAGTAAAATAGATTTTCATACCAAATTGAGTGTGCATGTTATTCCCTCCTTAAGCCAAATGTGAAGAGAGTAAACTTCACTTTTTCCCTCTCACTTCCCTCTGCTAGATCCTGTGTTAGTCCTGATTTTATTTCCATAGCACTCAAATTGTTTCTTTCTAGCTGCTTGCAATATTTTCTCCTCGACCTGGGAACTCTTCAATTTGGCTACAATATTCCTAGGAGTTTTTTTTTTTTTCCAGATCTCTTTCAGGAGGTGATTAGTGGATTCTTTCAATATTTATTTTACCCTCTGGTTCTAGACTATCAGGGCAGTTTTCCTTGATAATTCCATGAAAGAAAATTCCATGAAAGGCTCTTTCTTTGATCATGGTTTTCAGGTAATGACATAATTTTTAGATTGTCTCTTCTGGATCTGTTTTCCACGTCAGTTGTTTTTCCAATGAGATATTTCACATTGTCTTTTATTTTTTCATTCTTTTGGTTTTGTTTTGCAATTTCTTGGTTTCTCATAAAGTCATTAGCTTCCATCTTCTCCATTCTAATTTTTAAAGAACTATTTTCTTCAGTGAGCTTTTGAACCTCTTTTTCCATTTAGCTTATTTTGCTTTTTAGGCATTCTTCTTGGAGGCTGCCACCCTGGGGTCACTGGAACTAGACTGTGTTCCCTTCTCACACAAGTGAAAGAGCTTTCTCACTGATCTTTGAAGATGCCTTTGGCATTTGTGGGTTGAGGGATCTGGGCACGGCAGCTGCTGCCAGGGATTCTGTTTACCCTGTTGTGTGGCACTCAGTGGGCTAGACCTTTCCTTTTGGCCTTCCAGGTTGCCTTGGGCAGGAAATCTCTTTCACTCTGTCGTTTTGGGTCTTCTGCTGCACAAGAATTTGTTTAAAGTCATTTTTACAGGTGTTTTATGGAATATGGGGAGCAGCTCCTACAGGTCTGTCCTACTCCACCAAATTGGCTCCACCCCTCATTTTACATTTTTTTTAAACCTACCTTAAAGTCCTGTGACCACAAGCAAGTGACAAAACAGCAAGTGTGGATGCACTGGGAGCTGTAGTAACAATAAGCATAGGCAACTCAGGCCATAAAGTCATCTCCTCATTGGAAATCACAGTGGAACTTGGCAGCCCCTGGGTGTCTGAGCAACCCTCTTTTTTTAAGTTTTCTTTTATCCTCCTTACTTAATAGTATTTCCCCCCAATTTCATGCAAAGATACTTCTCAACATTCATTTTTATTAGATATTGAGCAATCTGATATAAGCTATACACGTACAATCCTATTAAACATATTTCCACATTACTCAGGTTGTGAAAGAAGAATCAGAACAGAAAGAGAAAGAAAAAAGTAGCTACAAAAAAATAGTATGTTTTGATTGGCATTCAGACTTCAGTTCTTTTTCTGAATTTGGATAGCATTTTCCATCATGAGTCTTTTGGAATTGTCATAGATTATTGTATTGCTGAGAAGAAATGTTTATTGTGAAATTAAGCTTAAAAATAAGTATTCCCATACACAAAAGATGATTTATGAAACCACAAATCTCCATTTCATATAAATGCATAGTTACACATTTGCATATATTCCACGCATACCTTTCAAAGCTGCCTTGCTTCTCTATGCTTTATTTTGAGCCTCCTTCTGTTCCCTTCTGTGAATTAAAAAAAGTTTCAATGGACCTCTTTTTGGGAGAATCACTATTGCTAATTTTCTGCTGTCCCATATCCCTCTTCAATTAAAATATTAAAGAGATAAAAGCTATGTAATAAAAGTAACAAAGACTACCATATGTGCATATGTCTCTGATCCTATCTGGTCATATAGAAAAAAAACCCTTTTAAGGAACCTGCTTCCAAAAGAGTTGTGATGACATATAATGAAAATGCCTTGAAGAGACTTGAACATGTTAATAATTCTGTAATTAATTACAGTCTGCTAACTACATGGTTAGAAGATGTTTTTTAAAAATTAGCTGCATAATTGTAACTGATGATGCCTTTGAAAAGGGACTAGTTAGAATAGCAAAGTTGTTTTTAAAAAAGAAAATAATAAAAGCTAGAAGGTCTTTGGGAAAACAGATTAATGAACTTTTGACGTGAAGCTGTGAACTGATGCAGCCACTGTAGAAAGAAATTTGGAATGATGCCAAAAACCTATTAAAATTTTTGGCCATTTGACCCAACCATATCCTTACTCAAAGAGATCAAAGAAGAGGAAAAAGACCAATATGTGCAAAAATATTTAGAACATCTCTTTTCATGGTGACAAAGTATTGGAAATGGATGGAGTGTTCATCATTTGGGGAATGGCTGAAGAAATTATGGCATATTAATGTGAAGAAATATGATTATATTATAAGAAATGATGAAGAAAGGATATTTTCACAGAAACCCAAGAAAATTTGATGCAGAGAGAAATGAGTAGAGCCAGGAGAACAATCTTTACAATAACAAGGATATTAAAAAGATAAACAAATTTGAAAGACTTAGGAAATCTGATGAACATAATGACCAACCACAATTCCAGATGCCACATGATAAAACAGTGTCCATCTGCAGATGAGAGGTGATGGACTTAGAGTTCAGATTTAAGCATATTTTTCTCTGGACATGGCTAACTCAGAAACTTTTTTTTGCTCTATACATATTTATTAAAATATTTTGTTTCTTTTTAATTGAGAGGGTGAGAGATGGGAGAGAAAGTGGATTTTCATTCATTGAAAAATAAATTTAATGAAAAAATAAATGTTTTAAATAATAAAAGGGAAAGCATCTCAGTAGCCATATAATCAGCCAACACCCAAAAGAAATCTGCATAATGGTATGTCAGATAAGTGGACATCCAGGCTCTGTTTGAAGACCTCCAAAAAAAAGATGAACCCTCTAACTTCCTGAGGCAACCTATTCCACTTGTGAGCAGCTCTGAGAGGAATTTTTCCTAATATCAAGTCTAAATACACCACTGTTTTGTTTCTTCTCTTTGCTCCCAATTCTGTCCTTTAAGGCTCAAGGAACTCCAAATCTAATTCTTTCATATTACTATCCTTCAAACACTTGAACAGTTATCTTGTCCTCACAAGTTGCTTCTTCAAGCTCAATATGCCTGGTTTCTTCAAGTAGCCATCATAAAATATGGATTCAAGGCCCTTTGCCATCTTACTTGCCTTCTTTTGGTTATTTTCTAGGTTACCACTGTCCTTAAACAGGAATGCCCCAAACTGAATATAATACTATAAATGTGGCTTCATGAGGGTGCAGTACAGAAGGATTATTACCTCTTTATTTCTGTGGAATCTCCAGCCTTATGACTTGAAAGATCCAGAGGATATTTTAACATCCTGGCCTTAATGTCAATGTGTCAGAGTCAGTTTAGTCTTATTTTCCTGCAGAATAAGGAATTACTGTAGGAAGGAGCCTTTAGAAGCCCAGTCCAGTAGTTGCTGAGACAAGGTCTCATTCAGCCTTGATGCGATTTGGATTTTAATTTTTGGTGGAATGTTTTGTGGGACCTGAGCTAAGTTGAGTTTACTTCCCAAGAGTCTTATGTGGTGTAGAGGAGAGTATAGCATTGAGGTGCTGGAGGAAATGTTTTTATACTCATTTTTGCTCTTTCTTCAAAGTAAGTATCCCTTTATAAAAGCTTATTGATTTCAATTGGTTAAATGGAACTGGGGCACTAGTTATTGGACCTAAGAACTGGTGGGAGTACAGCTGGTGGGGTTTGTATAAATATGGTAGTACAGAAGAAATACCCCAGAAACCTCTTAGAATACCCTACAACCTTGAAAAACAAATGTAGTCAGATTAGCCCTGGGAGAGAAAGCCACAGCTTACTTGCTAAACCTAGAAGCCATGTTTTTAATGTGGCCCAAGATCACATTAAATTGTTTGCCCCCCATATCACACTGCTGACTCATCTTGAGCTTTTATTCTACTAAAATAGTAACACAGATCTTTTTCAAATTGCTATCCCCTATCTTGTACATGTGAAGTTAATTTTTAACTCATGTGTAAGAACTAACACTTAGTCCTACTGTAATTTCACTGTTATTGGTTTCAGTTCAGTGCTCTAGTCAAGATCTTTTTGTAGCTTGACTCTGTAGTACATCGCATTACTATTCCTTCTAGCTTGGTGTCAATTGCAAATTTGCTGGGCTTAATATTTATTGTTTTGTCAAAGTCACTGATAAAAAATAGCACAGGGTCAAACACAGGTCCAACAAACTGACATTAGACTGTTTATGATTTCTCTTTAAGTTTGTTCATTCACTCAATGAGTTCCAAATCCTGAGTGTCTAATGCACTTGAGAGGAAACAATTCACTCAAATCAAAGACATTTAGTGAAATGGCATGACAAGAAACAATATACCTGGGATAAGCTCTTTCACAAATACATACAGCAAGACTGAAAAGAATAGACATGTAGAAAACACAGGTAGAGCTACACATAAAGAATACATATGAAAAATTCATGTGCATATAGAGGGCATACACATGTGGAACATATGTACCCAAGGCAAACATATGGGGGGTAAATCCACACCATCAATGCCACCAGGTATCTAATGTCTTCTAGTAAGTTGTGAAATTGAAATTGCTCTGACCTAACTTGCTCCCCTCTGGTCACATAGTCTGCAGCAGACAGCCTAATTTTGACTGTTGCTCAGGGAAGAGTGATTGTTGTCTTCTTTCTTAAGTTAAAGAGGCAGTATGTCAGACAGAATAGAGAGCTATTATTAAAACTAGGGTTCAAATCTTGCCTCTGATAATTACCGGCTATGTGATCCAGTCACCTAAATTCAGTACTCTAGGCAATTCTCTAAGACTGTAAATTACAGAAAGGGTGCCAATCTGTATTGGTAGAGAGTTTCTTCACCTGGCAGTTCCTAGTGCAAGTGAAATTACAAGTCCAGTCCGTTTCCTGATCACCTTAGAAAGGGTATAAAACCTTTATTTTAGAACCAGCAAAAGGATTTCTTTGTTTTGTTTCCTTAGATAGTTACAGAGGTCTTATTTCCATGACAGAAGATATTCAGTCTTGGTATCAAACTCTTTAGAATGAAAAGCAGGGACCTCTCATCTAGCTAAAGCTCTCAGTTTGAGTTTTTTGTTCTTTTACCTTTTCTTTCTGTTGGGGGACTTGGGGTTTCTATGTTTCAAAGAGTGTTCCATATAGTTTCTTTTTTATTATTTTTATTTTTAAAAATTTATTTTTAGTTTTCAAATTTGACTTGCACAAAATTTTGAATTTCAAATTTTCTCCCCATCTCCCCCCCTCACCCTAGGATACCATTTATTCTGATTACCTTTTCCTCCAATCTGCCCTTCTTTCTAACACCCCCACCCCCATCCTCATCCCTTCTGTTTTTCTGTAGAGCAAGATAGATTTCTACACCCCATTGCTTATTTATCTTATTTCCTAGGTGGATGTAAAAACAACTATTAACATTCATTTTTAAGGCTTTGAGTTCCACATTCTCTCCCTTCCCCCTACTTCCATCCACCCTCTCTGAGAAGGCAGCAATTAGATATAGGTTATACATGTAAAGTCATGGAAAACACTTCCAAAACAGTCGTGTTGTGACCCTCTAATACTATTGCACCCTCCATTCATTCTATTCTCTCTTTTGCCCCTGTCCCTCCTCAGAAGTGTTTACTTCTAATTACCCCTTCCTCCCATCAATGCCCAACCCTTGCTAATCCCATTCACCCCCAATTTCCTGTAGTGTAAAATGGATTTTCATACCAAATTGAGTGTGCATGTTATTTCCTCCTTAAGTCAAATCCGATGAGAGTAAGGTTCACTCTTCCCCTCTCACCTTCCCTCTCTTCACCTCCATTGAAAAAGCTTTTTCTTGACTCCTTTTTGTGAGAGATAATTTACCCCATTCTATTACTCACTTTCTCCTTTTCCTAATATATTCCACTCTCATCCTTTACTTTTTTAGATTTTATCCTTTCATATTCAAATTATCCTGTGCCTTGTGTCTATATGAATATAATCCCTCCAACTATCAAAATACTGAGAAAAGCCTCAAAAGTTACAAATATTATCTTTCCTTGTAGTAATGTAAACAGTTCAACTTTAGTAAGTCACTTATTTCTCTTTACTATTTACCTTTCCATGCTTCTCTTGATTCCTGTGTTTGAAAGTCAAATTTTCTATTCAGCTCTGGTTTGTTCATCAAGAATACTTGAAAGTCCTTTATTTCATTGGCTGATTATTTTGCCCCCCTGAAGGATTATACTCAGTTTCACTGGTAGGTGATTCTTGGTTTTAATTCTAGCACCTTTGATGTCTGGAATTCCAAGCCCTTCAATCCCTTAAAGTAGAAGGTGCTAGATATTGTGTTATCCTGATTGCATTTCCACGATAGTCAAATTTTTTCTTGCTGGCTGCTTGCAATATTTTCTTCTTGACCTGGCAGCTCTGGAATTTGGCTACAATATTGCTAGGAGTTTTGAGTTCTCTTTCATGAGGTGACATATGGATTCTTTTAATGTCCATTTTACCTTCTGGTTTTACAATATCAGGGCAGTTTTCCCGGATAATTTCTTGAAAGATGATGTCTAGGCTCTTTCTTTGATCATAGCTTTCAGGTAGTCTAATAATTTTAAAACTGTGTCTCCTAGATCTATTTTCCAGGTCAGTTGTTTTTCCAAAGAGATATTTCACATTGTGTGCTATTTTTTCATTCTGGTGGTTTTGTTTTATAATTTCTTGATTTTTCATAAAGTCATTAGCTTCCATCTGCTCCATTCTAATCTTTAAGGAATTATTTTCTTCAGTGAGCTTTTGTATCTCTTTCTCCACTTGACCAATTCTACTTTTTTAGGGCATTCTTCTCTTCATTGGCTTTTTGGATCTCTTTTGCCCTTCCAGGTTGTCTTTTGCCATTTGGGTTAGTCTATTTTTTAAGGTGTTATTTTCTTCAACATTTTTGGGGTCCCCTTTAGCAAGCAGTTGACTCTTTTTTCCTGATTTTCTTTTATCACTCTAATTTCTCTTCCCAATTTTTGCTTTACTTCTCTTACTTGATTTTCAAAATTCTTTTTGAACTCTTTCATGACCTGAGAGCCATTTATATTTTTCTTGGAAGCTTTGGGTGCAGGAATTTAGAATTTATTGTCATTTTCTGGTTGTATATTTTGCTCTTCCTTGTCAACAAAGTAAGATTCAATAGTCTGATTTTTTTCCTGTTTTTGCTCATTTCCCCAGCAAATTACTTGACTTTTGAACTCTTTGTCAAGGTAGTAATCTCTGTCATTCTGTGGGTTCTGCAGCTCCAGAATTTGTTTAGAGTCATTTTTTTTTTATAGCTATTTGGCTGGGTTTGTGAGGAGAACTCAAAAATATCCCTGCTTTTACTTGACTATTTTGGTACTGCTGCCTTTCCGTGTAGTTTCTAATTATCAGTCCCTGGAAAGTAGGTGATAAGCCAGAAAACAGTCATTTGCCCAATTACTACCAAACACTGGTTGGGTTCAGGGTTCCCAAGTTTTCAAATGCTAAGTGTTTTCCCTTCTCTCAAGTAAATGTATGAGTGGGGAAAAACACCATCACCATGACCAGGGATGGCCATTTTCTCTGCTTTCTACTTAAATGTATTCTTGGGTACATTATGTGAAGTTGTGATCAAAGTCTAAAAGCTCCTTTTCCACACACTTAGCAGTGTTTTGGATCTAGCTTGAACTGGTTTATAAGAGTTGATTGTTAAATGTTTAGTGTGAGTATTTATACCCTAGAAATCAACCACTCAAAAATGCTACAAATCAGGGGTTGCTTTATTGCTTTGTGCTAGACTTAAGAAAGTGATGGAGAAAATATTAGTGATACAGATTAAGCTTAGAAGTGCATCATGTGTTTTCAGAATTGTTCAAAATTTGCTAGCACAGCCTCTTGCATAACAATTAGATAGTTCTGCGTCCTGCAGGTTGTCAGTTATCATTGTCCTGTTTGCTTCAAGCAGCATTCATACAACTTTTTTGATCCTTCTTTTTTCCCTAATATAGCTTAAACAATACCCTTTTTGTTGTCCTTAGTTTCCCTTAGAAAAATCAGCTGATTATTTGAGCTTTAACATTATTAATATTATTTTTATGGTTTTATATCATGCTCTTATATTTATCCTCTGTTATGTACTCTTATTTATTTTCTAGCCATATCTTAAAAAAAGAATTCTAAATCAGTGGTTCTCCCTATGCATCTACATCAGTTTCTTTAGATTTTCGCTCATTATTGGGATTTTTTGCCTTTGCTTCTTTAGAATTTCACTCTTAAGTGGGCAGAGTCAAGATGTCAGAGTGAAAGCAGGGATTCACCCAAGCTCTCCTACAAACTCATTCAAATACCTCTAAAAAGTGAATCTGAACAAATTCTGGAGCAGCAGAATCCACAGAGACAACCTGGAAGGTCCACAGGAAGGATCTGTTGCACCAGGCTGGGAGAGGAGCAAAGTCTAAAGCAGAGGCTGCACCAGCACAGACTTGACCATAGTAAAGTCAGAACAGGCCCCAGTGAACTGAATCACTGGCAGCAGTGGCATTTCCTCTCGGTGCAAGAGGTGGGTCTGTCAGACCTGACTGAAAGAGAAGCCGTCTTGCATAGGGCCTGTAGCAGCGGCAGCAGCTACTCCTGGGTATGTGATCCCACAGACAAAATGTTTGAAAGCCACCTATTTAAACTTCCAGAAGCCAAGCTTACTCCTTACAAGGAGTAAGCAGTAAGTTATACTCTCATCTTGCCTTGTTGACTTTGAAAACCCCAGAGAATATTGTCCCAGGAAAATTCCTGGAATAATGGAGCAAGCAGAAAGATGGGGAATGGCAGGCTTTTAGCTCAGGTCGTTAGGGGTATTAATGGGAAATGTCCATCTTGCTGTGGCTAAAGGGGACCAGTACAGGAAGGGAGACATTCCAGCAAACCAGCAGCAAGCCCCACTTCAGCAGACCAATGGGAGATTCTGAGCCCCTGGACGGAGGAGCAGACAAGGGCCAATACCAGGCACACACCACCTACAGTTCAGCACCAGGTAAACTATCAGACCAGTACAACATTCAACTGCCAGCACCTGAGGCCCCAGCAAAGAAAATCAGTAATCAGGTCTCTAGACCCCTCACAAGAATTCTGGGACAGTGCCTGCTGGACCCCAGAAGCAGAGATTAAATTTTAAAGCCAGAAAAAAAGATAAACAACATGAGCAAGAAGAATAAAAAAAATCAATGACAATAGAGAAATATCTTATTGACAGGGAAGATCAAAACACAAAATTAGGAGAGGAAAACATGGTCAATATACTCACATCTGAAACCTCAAAGAGGAATGAATATGAACAGATCTCAAGCCCCAAAAGCCTTCTTTGAAGAGCTCAAGAAAGATTTTAAAAGTCAAATAAGAGGTGGAAGAAAAATTTTAAAATACAATTGACAAAATAGAAAAAAAGTACACTGAAGAAAAAACACCTTAAAAAGTAGATTTGCCCAAATGGAATAAGAGGTACAAAAGCTAACTGAAGGAAAAAAATTCTGGACCAAAAAAATTCTACATAAAAAAGTAGACATTGTTTTCAGTATATTACTGCATAAGTTACCAACTGGTATCTGTTAAAGAATTGGAAGTTGGCTATAAGAGGAGGTAAGAATGGACAGTTCATTTATTATACTTCCTCAAATAATGTTACCCTTTCTCCCAGCAAAAGCTTAGTATAATAGGGAGGGCATTTAATACATGAGCATTTGGGTCATAAGTATGCCACCATCGTTGAAATCCATCAACATCTTTGAAATTTCCATCTTCATTTAATCATCTGCTTAGAAAAATCAGTTGCAAAACTCAGTTATAATCTAGGTCAAATGAAAGAAATCTAGTTTCTTAAGGCAAAGGCAGTTAAATGCCCACATGCTCCTCTTTAGAGAAACAGAGTGGTATAGTGGAAAGAGTGCTGAGCTTGGAGGAATAGGCCATGCATTAAAATCTTGGCTCTTATACTTACAGCCTCTGTGACATTTGGCAAGTCCCTTACCTTTTCTTTTTAAAAATATATAATTTATTTATTTTTCGTTTTTCAAAATTTACTTCCACAAGAATTTGAATTCAAATTTTCTCCCCGTATGTCCCCACTCCACACCTCAGGACACTGTGTACCCTATACACTGCTTCCTCCACTCTGTCCTCCATTCTATCACCTTCCCTCTTCCATCCCCCTCCCCTCTATTTTCCTGTAGGGCAAAATAGATTTCTATACCTCATTGCCTGTATATCTTATTTCCAAGTTGCATGCAAAAGCAATTTTTAATATTCATTTTTAAAGCTTTGAGCTCCATATTTTCTCCCTTCCTCCTTTCCCTCCTACCCTCATTGAGAAAACAAGCAATTCAATATAGGTCATACATGTGCAGCCATGCACAAGACTTCTATAACAGTTATGCTGTGGAGGATAAACCTCTGTCCTGTCCTGACCTCCATTTATTCCATTCTCTCCCTTGACCTGTCCCCTCACAACAGTGTTTGCTTCTGATTATCCATTTCCCCAATTTACTGTCCTTTCTATTACCTTCCCTCTCCTATACCCTTTCCCCATGCCTTCTTGCAGGGTAAAATAGATTTTCACACCCAAAACCAATGACAGTAAGGCTCACTTATATCTCTTCATCTCCCCCTTCTTTCCCTCCATTGTAAAAAATCTTTCTTGCCTCTTTCATGTGAGATGATTTGATACATTCCACCTCTCCCTTTTTCTTACTCCTAGTACATTCCACTCAACAGTAAATTTTATTTTTTAGGTATTCTCCCTTCATATTCAGCCCACCGTGTGTTCTATGTGTTCTCTGACTATACACACACACACACACACACACACACACACACACACACATATATATATATACACACACACATATATTCTCTCTAACTACCCTAATACTGAAAAAGGTCTTATGAGTTACAAATAACATCTTTCCATGTAGGAATATAAACAGTTCAACTTTGATGAGTTCTTTATCCCTTCTCTTTCCTGTTTACCTTTTCATGTTTCTTTTGATTCTTGTGCTTGAAAGTCAGATTTTCTATTCAGCTCTGGTTTTTTTCAACAAGAATGCTTGGAAGTCCTCTTTTTCACTGAAAATCCATTTTTTCCCCCTGAAGTATTATACTCATTTTTGCTGGGTAGGTGATTCTTGGTTTTAATCCTACCTCCTTTGACTTCTGCAATATCATATTCCAAGTCCTTCAATCCCTTAGTATAGAAGATGCTAAATCTTGTGTTATTCTGATTGTATTTCCACAATACTTGAATTGTTTCTTTCTGGCTGCTTGTAATATTTTCTCCTTGACCTAGGAACTCTGGAACTTGGCTACAATATTCCTAGGAATTTTCCCTTTGGGATCTCTTTCAGGAGGTTATTGGTGGATTCTTTGCATTTCTTTTTTACCCTCTGATTCTATAATATCAGGGCAGTTTACCTTGATAATTTCTTGGAAGATGATGCTTAGGCTTTTTTTTTCATCATGGTTTTCAGGTAGAAAAATATTTTTTAAATTATGTCTCCTGGATCTATTTTCCTGGTCAGTTGATTTTTCTAGTGAGATATTTCACATTGTCTTTTTTTTAAATTTTGTTTTATAACTTCTTGATTTCTCATGAAATCATTAACTTCTATCTGCCCCATTCTAATCTTTAAGGAATTATTTTTTTCACTGAGCTTTTGAACCTCGTTTTCCATTTGGCCAATTCTGCTTCTAAAGACATTTTTCTCCTCATTGACTTTTTGGACCTTTTTTACCATTTGGGTTAGACTATTTTTTAAGGTGTTATTTTCTTCAGCATTTTTGAGGTCTCCTTTAACAAGCTATTGACTCATTTTTCATGATTTTCTTGCATTACTCTCATTTTTCTTCCCATTTTTCCCTCACCTCTCTTACTTGATTTTAAAAAATCCTTTTTGAGCTCTTCCATGCCCTGAATCCATTTCATATTTTTTGAGAGACTTTGAATATAATAACTTTGACCTTGCATTCTTCCTCCGGTTTATGCTTTGTTCTTCCTCCAATTGTATGCTTTGATCTTCCTCATCCAAAATGATGGAAGACTATACCTGTTCACCAAGAAAGAAACCTTCTATAGCCTTATTTTTCCCCTTTTTGGCATTTTCCCATCCAATTACTTGACTTTTGAGTCCTTTTTCAAGTGGAGGGTGTACTACCCTAGATTTCAGATGATTTGTGCTGTTGTTTACTCTTCTCCTGGCCTGTGCTTTGGTCTGTGAGCAACCACAAACACTCTTTTCTGCCCTGGAACTGTGAGTAGGATTCCCCCTCCACAGTTGCCCCCAGCTCTCCTCCTCACTCCAGGACTGCCATTCAAGACTGAGACCCGGATCAACTGCTTGATTCCCCATTTGTAGATTGAGAGCTCCAGAAGCAACCACTTATGCAACAATGGCTGCCACCCACCCTGGGGCCATAGCTATGGCTGGGACTGGGGCCAGACCATGCTCCTCTTTCATCCAGGTGAAAGAGCTTTCTCACTGACCTTTCGAATTGTCTTTGGTGTTGTGGGTTGAGAAATCTGGAAACCACAGCAGCTGCCTGTGATTCAGCACCCTGAAGGCTGATCCATTCTGGTCTATGTTGGCACAGGTCAGGCTGGGCTGAGCTCTACTCTGAGCTTGGTGCAATAGACCCTTTCAGGTTGTCTTAGGCTGAAAATCTGTTGCACTCTGTCGTTTTGTGGCTTCTGCTGCTCTAGAATTTGCTTAGAGTCATTTTTTGCAGGTATTTTAAGAGTTTTGGGGGGAGAGCTTGAGCAGGTACATGCTTCTACTCTGCCATATTGGCTCTGCCCCCAAGTGCTTATATTTAAAACTCAGTTTCTCATCTGTGAAATGAAAGTTGGATTAGATGAATCTCTAAGGCCCCTTTCAGTTTTAAGTTTCATGATCTTATTCAAATTTAGTTGAGGTGATGAACTCGTAAGCTTCATCAATCTCTGTCCCTAACCTACACTCCATTTTCCTTGAGTTCACCACTCTGGGGTTGTCTGTCTCCTCAACAGAAAAGCTATGTTCACTAGTGATTAAATTACTTTCCTACCTCAGATTTCTGAGAAACAAATATATTTTTTTGGCTGTAATCTAAGAGTTCTCCCCAGCAGGGGAAGGGGTTAGGTGTGGGAAAGTCAAAAGGTACCCTAAGTAAAACATGAATTAGCTGTGGCACAGATAATTTTATTTCCATATGGAAAACAAAATACTATGCAATAAAGAATCATAGATTCTTTGGCTAGAATAATCAGTGTTTAGAATGATTAGAATGCAATCCAGTAACTGATCAATAATAGGATCACTAGTTGATACACTAAGATGCTAATATTCCAGAGTCATTGAAATATTTGTAAGCAGTTTCTTTGCAAGAGCTACTTGTAATCCATTTAGTATTTCACTTTCACTTAACATAGACTATTCAATGACCAATTAACTCTTTCTTTCTTGTGGTTTCTCTGCAGGAGACTTTTCTGACCTGTCTCTTTTTGCTATTGTTGCCAGCAATAATAGTTGCCTAGGAAGGAAAACATGCCAGTTTTGAGATCTTGTAGAGTTCTATATCAAAGAAAAGAAAACATAAATGAAAGACCTCATCAGGAAATGAGTTCATAGCTTGTTGGTGCTTGGAGGTAAAGTATACTCTGTCCTCTATGCAGGAGGTACAAGTTATCTCTATTCCTGACTCTCCAGAAAGTTCAGGCAATCATCAGCATACCTCAAGGTATACATGAGGAAATTAGGCTGAGGGCCAGGGAGTGTTCCTTTGGTATATCCCTGAGTTCTAGCTTGGTGCAGTGGATAGAACACCAGTGCAGGAGTCAGGAGAACCTGAGTTCAAATTTCACACTTGATACTTACTAGCTGTGTAACCTTGGGCAAGTCACTTAACCCCAATTGCCTCATCCTGGCTCATCTCCAGTCATCCTGAGAATGTCTGGTCACTGGTTTCAGATGACTGTGGAGGAGAAGTGAGGCTGGTGACCTGCACAGCTCTCCCTCACTCAAAAACAAAGTCAAGTACAAGTCATGTCATTATTTCTCGGATGGTGATCTTCTTCAGCAACAAAGGATGAACACAACAACAAAAGCTCTCTAACCAATTAAAAATATATTTTTTTTGTCACCACACAGTATGAATCCCTGAGTCATATTATGACCAACTGGAGTAGTCACAGGTTATTTGCTCTTGCTTAGATGTAGAGGGAGGCAGGTCCCCTTTGTCATGCATACCCAGAAGCAGGGCAATATCAAGGTTCCATACATTTGACTGGAATGAAATCTGAACATGGTTTACTAGAAGGAGACTTCATGCTGATTTCCTACTTCTTCCCACCTTGTATTTCTGTTGGGTTATCACAGAAAAACATATACTATTAAGAGTGAAATAGTTTTGGTTAAAAATTCATTATGAGAATCCCATTTGAAAAAAATTTATATGTAAGCATACTAATTAAAGACAAAAAATGAGAGGTAATTTTCTTTTTTTCTTATAAATTTATTTGTGTTTTGTGTGTATTTATAATCTATCCCTCCCCAATCCTCTCTTCCCTCTCCCCTGCCAAAAAAACCCCTCAACATAAACAAGGAAAATCCAGCAAAACAAATCTTCACATTGGCCATGTCCCAAGATGTATCTCTCTTAATTTTTAATTCATCCCTTATTTGGCTGGAGGTGAATGATATGTTTTCTGTATTCATGGTTTATCATTTCATTGATTGCCATAATAAAGTCTTTCAAAAATTTTTTTCTCTACAATTTTGTCATTGTATAAAATGTTCTAATTTCATTCTGTATCAGTTCCTAGAGATCTTCCTAGTTCCTCTGGAAATTTTCTATTTTGTTATTTCTTATGGCATAATAATATTCCATTGCATTCATATATAACAATTTTCTTAGCCATTCTCCAATATGAGGATAGACTCTTATAGTTTCTATTTTTATCTATTATGATAAGAGGTATTTTAAATATTTTTGTTCATAGAGGTCTTTTTCCTGTTTCTTTGATCTATCTGACAGTACCACTCTGGCAAATGTTTAACAACTAGCTCTTTGAAAAAAATATATGTAGGATTGGCTTTTAAGTTTTAGTTTGATGAATTATTCATATTTTCTCCATCACTTTATTAAATCTAGAAAATAACAAAACAATACATCAAGCCCTGATTTGTAATGTCTGCCCATTTTCAAGGTGTGACTATTCATTCTGAAAGTTTAACAACCAGTTTTATGGCTTGAGCTGGCTTCAAAATACCCCTGCATATAGACCCACTAATAATATGCCTGTGTGAAAGGATATAAATAGTTTAGTTTAGCTTCGTCAGCATTGTATTACTCTGTCCATTTTCCTGCATCCCCTCCAACATTTTTCATTTTCCTCTTTTGTCATTTTTCCTGATTGATGGTGGTGAAATCTCAATGTTGTTTCAATTTGTATTTCTCTAATTATTAGTGATTTGGATCATGTTTTCATATGATTCTTGATAGCTTAGATTTCTTCATTTGAAAACTGCCTGTTCACTTACCAGTTTTGACCAATTTAACCATTTCTCAACTGGAGAATATGTATGAGTTTTACAAATTCGAATCTATTCCTTATTCAACTTGGATGGAGCAGCTAAGTGGTACAGTGGATAGAGTGTCAAGTTTGGAGTCAGGAAGCTTAATTAGGTGGAACCCCAAATTGGGTGATGAAGAATTTGACAAGACTGAAATGCTAGAATGATAACATTACTTATATTTTATCAGAGAAACTTGCTGCAAAGATTTTTTTCTAGGTAATTGTTTCACTTCCACCTTCTATATCTAAATCTATAATTAGTTTATTTATGCAAAAATGTTTTAATTGTGTAATCAAAATTATTCTTTTTATCTTCTGGGATCCAGAAGGAATGGATGGTTTAGTCATGAATACTTCTTGTATCAATTGTTCCAATGGTTAAATTCTTCATTGCTTCCCTAAATATGATGTGACTTTTTATATCCAGGTGTGCATACTTTTGGAGCTTATTGATACATACATCATGAGATCTTAATCTAAATCTAATTTCTTCTAGCTATCAGTTTTTGTCAGCTAGTGCGTTTTTATCCCATTAGTTGAGATCTGTGGGGTTATTGAGCACAATGCTATTGAGTTTCTTTCTGTAGGTTGTATACCAATCTACTCCAATCATCAAACTCTCCATTTTTACCAATATGAGTTAATTTTAATAATTAATACTTTGTAGTACAGTTTGAGATTTGGTACTAATAAACAATCCCACCCCTTCCTCCCCACTTTTATCATTATTTCTTTGAGTTTCTTGATCTTTTGTTCCTATATATGTAGTTCATTATTACTTTTCCTAGCCCTAAAAAATAGTTCTTTGATAGTTTGATGTCATTGGTTTGCTTCAAAAATAAAGGATGAACAGCAAACTTTAAAATTCTTTCTTTAAGAACTCTTTATCAAATAACATTTACTGCATTATAATCTGTAAAGGATGTGTTTAATATTTCTGCTTTTTAAAATAATATTTTTGACATCTTTATGTTCCATTATATTTAAAAAAATAAAAATGTCATATACAGTCAGGAGGTATGTCGATTCTTTTCTGTTCCTGTTCATTGATTACCAGAGATCTATTATCTCTATTTTCCTTAAAGTTCTGCTCAGTTTCTTATCTTCTTTCTTGTTTATCTTTTGGACAGATTTGTTTAGGTGTGAAAGTTGTACGTTAAAATATCCTACACTTATAGTTTTTCTGTCTTTTTTTTTCTTCAATTTGATTCACTTTTCCATTAAGTATTTGGATGTTATTTTTTTAGGTGACTTCATATTAAGTATCACAGCAATTTGCTATATGTTGTGACTTTAAGCAAAATTTCTTTCCCTGCATATATCTTTTAAAAAATATTTACTTTTGTGGGGTGGAACCAAGATGGTGGAGTAGAAAGATGCACATACTCTAGGTCTTCCCCCACAGCCCATAAAATACCTGTAAAGAATGACTCTCAACAAATTCCAGAGCAGCAGAAACCAGAGAATGATGGAGGGGAGATTTCCAGCCTAGGGTAACCTGGAAGGCCAATGGGAAAGGTCTGTTACAACAGACACAGAGCAGAGCACAGCCCAGCCTTGGCCATGTGGTAGGAGGAGCAGGGATGGAGCAGGCCTCAGGGGCAGATTCCCCAGCAGCAGTGGGGGTTCTCAGATGCTTCAACCCACAAGCACTTCAAAGGTCAGTGAGAGGGCATTTTTCACTTCCATGACAAGGGAGAAGAGTCACCCCCTAGCTATTGGCCCCAGGCAGCAGCAACTGTAGTGGGCAGCAGCTGCTGCACTGGGGTGGCCACAGCAGGCAGCAGCCAGCCTCCATTGTTGGAGCCTCAGCTTAAAGCCCCTAGAGAAATTGAGCATCTGACCTGAAACTCAGCCCTGAGTGGTGGCCCTGCCCCTGCCTAAAGCCCCTGGGGGAAATGAGTAGCTCATCTGGATCTCAACTGCAAGCCAGGCCAGGGAGTAAACTCCTCCCACTTGATTGTGCCACCTTGGAGGAAGTGAGAACTTACAGCTCCCTTGAGTATACCCTCCTCTTGACAAAAGATTCAAAAGTCAAGTAACTGGCTGGGAAAATGCCCCCAAAGGGGGAAAAGCATAACACTATAGAAGGTTATTTTCTTGGTGAACAGGTGTTTTTTTCCATCCTTTCAGATGAGGATAAACAATGCTTACCATCAGAGGAAAACACAAAAGTCAAGGCTTCTACATCCAAAACCTTCAAAATAAATGTCTTAGGCCATGGAAGAGCTCAAAAAGGATTTTGAAAATCAATTAAGAGAGGTGGAGGAAAAATTGGGAAGAGCAATGCGATTAATGCAAGAAAATCAGGAAAAACGAATCAGCAGTTTGCTAAAGGAGACTAAAAAAAATGCTGAAGAAAATAAAGCCTTCAAAAATAGACTAATTGAATTGGCAAAAGAGGTCCAAAAAGACAATGAGGAGAAAAATGCTTTCAAAAGCAGAATTAGCCAAATAGAAAAGGAGGTTCAAAAGCTCACTGAACAAAATAGTTCTTTAAAAATTAGAATGGAGCAGATGGAAGCTAATGACTTTATGGGAAACCAAGAATTTACAAAACAAAACCAAAAGAATGAAAAAATAGAAGATAATGTGAAATATCTCATTGGAAAAACAACTGACCTGGAAAATAGATCCAAGAGAGACAATTTAGAAGTTATTTGACTACTTGAAAGCCATGACCAAAACAAGAGCATAGACATCATCTTTCATGAAATTATCAAGGAAAACTGCCCTGATATTCTAGAACCAGAGGGCAAAATAAATATTGAAAGAATTCACTGATCACCTCCTGAAAGAGATCTGAAAAGTGAAACTCCTAGGAATATGGTAGCCAAATTCCAGAGTTCCCAGGTTGAGGAGAAAATATTGCAAGCATCTAGAAAGAAACAATTCAAGTATTGTGGAAATACAATCAGGATAACACAAGGTCTAGCAGCTTCCACATTAAGGGACAGAAGGGCTTGGAATACAATATTCCAGAAGTCAAAGCAACTAGGATTAAAACCAAGAATCATCTACCCAGGAAAACTGAATACAATACTTCAGGGAAGAAATTTAATGAAGTAGAGGACTTTCAAGCATTCTTGATAAAAAGACCAGAGCTGAATAGAAAATTTGACTTTCAAACATGAGAATCAAGAGAAGCATGAATAGGTAAACAAGAAAGAGAAATCATAAGGGACTTACTATAGTTGAACTGTTTACATTTCTACATGGAAAGATAATATATGTAACTCTTGAAACTTTTCTTAGTATCTGGGTAATTGGGGGGATTATGCACACAGATAGACAGATAGACAGACACACACACATATATATGTGTGTATACACACACATATATATACATGTATACACACACATACACACACACACACGCACACGCACACACACACACACACACACATATATATATATATATATATAGAGAGAGAGAGAGAGAGAGAGAGAGAGAGACAGAGACAGAGACAGAGAGAGACAGAGAGACAGAAAGTACAGGATGAGTTGAATAAGAATCATATCTAAAAAAATAAAATTAAGGGTTGAGAGAGGAATATGTTGGGAGGAGAAATGGAATGGGGAAAATTATCTCTCATTGAGGAGGCAAGAAAAAGCTTTTCCAATGGAGGGGAAAAGGGGGAAGATGATAGGGAAAAAGTGAAGCTTACTCTCATCACATTTGACTCAAGTAAGAAATAACATGCACGCTCCATTTGGTATGAAAATCTATCTTACACTACTGGAAAGTCGGGGAGAAGGGGATAAGCAGGGTCGGGGGGGATAATGAAAGGGAGGGCAAGTGGGAGGAGGGAGTAATTAGAAGGAAACAGTTTTGGGTTGAGACAAGGTCAAAAGAGAGAATAGAAGAAATAGGGGGCAGGATAGGATGTAGGGAAATATAGTTAGTCTTACACAACATGACTATTATGCAAGTCATTTGCAAAACTACACATATATAGCGTATATTGAATTGCTTGCCTTCTCAGTGGGGATGAGTGGGGAAGGAGGCAGGAAGAGAAGTTGGAACTCAAAGTTTTAGGAACAAATGTTGAGAATTGTTTTTGTGTACAACTGGGAATTAAGAAATACTGGTAATGGGGTATAGAAATTTATCTTGCCCTACAGGTCAAGAGATAAGATGGGGATAAGTCAAGGGAGGAGTGTTAGAAAGGAGGGCACACTAGTGGAAGGGGGAATCAGAATGCAAGGCATTTTGGGGTGTGGGGAGGGGAGAGAAGGGTAGAAAATTTGGAACTCAAAATTTTATGGAAATGAATGTTGAAAACTAAATAAAAAAAGACAACACACAAAAAATATTTATTTTTAATTCTTGGTTTTAAATTCTCTCTCTCGCTCTCTTTCTCTGTCTTTCCCTCCTTCCCTCCCTCCAACTTCTTCCTTACCCATTAAAACATAAGAAACTCATTATCCATGTGCTGTCATGTAAAACACATTTCCATATTTGCTTATATATATTTTTATCATTTCTATATTTGCCTTATCTGAAATCATGATTACTACTTCTGTTTTTATTTTAAAATTTCAGCTGAGGCATAATAGATTTTACTGTAGTACTTTTTTTAGCTTTCTGTGAATCCTTGTGTTTCACATAAGCAACATGTTTACTAATTAATTTTGCAATCCTCTTCTATATCTATCTGATGGGTGAGCTCATCCCATCCATGTTCACATATATACTTCTCTCTATCCTGTCATCTCTTATATTTTTTAATCTCTACTCCCACTCTTCTGTCTACAAATAAGCTGAAATTATGTCCAAAGACTTATTAAACTGCCTATACTCTTTGACCCAACAATACTATTACTTGGTCTGTTTCCAAAGATGTTTAGGGGAAAAGGAAAAGAAACTATATGTTCAAAAATTATTTATAGCAGCTCTCTTTGTGGTGTCAGAGAACTAGAAATTTTGAGAGTGCCCATCAAATAGGGAATCAAGTGGAAGAACAAGTTGTGGTAGATGATTGTGATGGAATACTACAGAGCTATAAGAAATAACGACCTCGATAATCTTGGGTAAACATGGTTAAACTTATATAAAATAAGAACAAAATGAACAAAATCAAGAGAACATTGTGGGTGGTAACAGCAATATTGTTTTAAGAACAGCTCTGAGTGACTAAATTATTTTAAATATTATAAATACTCAAAAGAATTACCAAGGACCCATGAAGGAAGATGCTATCTACTTGCAGAGAAAGAACTGATAAATGGAATTATGAACACAATGGTTTCACACACACACACACACACACACACACACACACACACGCACACATTTTTGTCCATTGGCAGCCAGCCCTAGGGTTTATAGGAGAGGAGGGCAGGGAAGAAAAAAAGGAAAAAAAAGAATATTACATGATAATTTTAGTATATATTTAAAAGGAATGGCAAGTCATACAAAATAGATTTGCAGTTTCATGTAAAATCGTATCTTTTTCTCTTCTGGTATGTAATGGAAATGTTTGTTTTATTTCTTAAGTTTAGAATGAAATTAAAATTTTTTTAAAAAGAGAGTTTATCCAACATGTGATCTATAAGTGAAGTATTCTATTTCTTCTTTATTGTCTTCTTGTCTTCACCTTACCTTATTGTTTTTTTCTAGGCAATTGAAGGTTAATTGACTTGAGCTTCCCCTACCTTACCTTATGGGCAGCTAGGTGGTGCAGTGGATACAGCACCAGTGCAACAGTCAGGAGTTTATGTCTCACCTCAGACATTTGACACTCACTAGCTGTGTGACCTTGGGCAAGTCACTTAACCCCAGTTGCCTCATCCTGGGTCATCTCCAGTCATCCTGATGAATATCTGGTCACTGGATTCAGATGGCTCTGGAGAAGTGAGGCTCTTGACCTGCATAGCCCTCCTTCACTCAAAAACAAAGTCAAGTGCAAATCATGTCATTATTTTTCTGATGGCATGGTATTCTTTGGCAACAGAAGATGAACACACACACCTTACCTTATTCTTGATTCCAGATTTTTATTCTTCCTTTTGCTTCTCTTACTCTCTTTTTCACGTTTTTCTCCCTAACATTTAAGTTTATTTTTTATTAATTAAATTATTAATTTATTATTCATGATAATTCTCTTATCTATTCTGGAGCTCCTTTTAGACCTCTCTGTTCCTCTGCATTTTCACTATCTCCTCATTTCTCTTTTGATTTTCAAGCATTTCTATATTAAAATTTCTATGTGTAAACAAGTGGATGGGTGAAATTTTCCTTTATCCAGTTCAGATGAAAACTAGGCTAATAGCATTACTGTTTACCCACTTCTCTCTCCTCATGATAATATACTCTCCCCTGTATGTATGGTCCTTTATTATGCACTCATCATTTCTCTCCACTTTCTCCTCCTTTTTTCTCCATTGTAATCCTTTGTTTCTCCTATTTTTGTCCTCTTTTTAGTATACTAGAGGCAGCGAGATGGTACAGTACATACTATGCTAGAGCTTGAGTCAGAAATTCATGAGTTCAGACCCAGCCTTAGATATTTACTAGCTATGTGACCCTGGGGAAATCACTTAACATTTGGTTGCCTCAGCTTCCTCAGCTATAAAATGGGGACAATAACAGCATCTACCTGTCAGGGTTTATGTGAGGATTAAATGAGATTATATTTGTGTACATGGTGTCTGGGCACATAGCAGGCACTATATAAATTCTCCCTCCTTCCCTTCCCCTACCAAAACAGAATATAATCACCCACAGGCCCTTTTTAAAATTTTTTTTCCTTTTTCTATGAGGATTATCTATTAGGATTCTCTGAGAAAACATTTCTTTTTCATCCCAGTGTTAATATGTAAATAGTTCATCCTCACATTTTTCCTTCAAATTAAACAAATACATGAACTATTCTATGTTTTCTTGGCACAGTGTCTACTCAGCTCTTGCCTTTTCATTAGGAATACTTTGAAATCTTCTATTTCATTAAAGGTTCACTCTTTCCCTCCCCATCCCATAGGATTGGATTTAATTTTACTAGATAGTGGTCTGGGTGTAGTAGAGAAGGAGTAGAGTAAGTACTGGAGCACAGACGAAAAGAGCAAGGACTAGACTTCTCTCCAGATCACATCACTTTTGAAGCACTGAAAACTTACAGGCCCCCACTATGCAAGAAAACATCAGGACATAAAATCTAGAACTTCAGGCCAAATATTATCTCCGAGGTAAGCAAAATGAAACTCTAACATTAAATCTGAAGTCAAGAAATATGTTAGGAAAAATAGGCAAACAGGAACAACAAAAATAACTTGACCATAAAAAGTGACTATGATGATAGGGAACCTCAAGACAAAAGAAATCAAAAAAAGACAATGACCTGACATCATCTAAAAGCAAAACCTCAAAGAAAAATGCAGATTGGACAGAAGCCCAATAATAATTCCTATAATAAAGGTTGTTTTTTTTTTTTGAGAGAAAAAAACCAAATAAAAATCAGTAGAGGAAAAGTTGGGAAAAATAGATCCATGCAAGAAAATTATGAAGAAGCAATAGTTTATCTTTTGTTTCAAAGAGGACCAGTGACATCATGGGATGATATCTTGACTCACATGAATTGAATTTAAGTGAGACAGAGTTGCATAAAGTCATTAGTAACTCTGTCTTCCAGAATCATCCAAGTTTAGTAGAAAAACAAAAAGTCAGGATGACTGGCAATGGTTAAGGATGCAGTGGATGACTTTGGCATCTTCAATGTCTGACCTACTTTTAAACACTCTACAATGTCTACTTCAGCTGCTTTCATGGCTATTGGAAAAAATATTATCCTCATCCACCCTTTAAATGCTTGGATTATAGATTCCACTAAATCACTAACAGGTTTTAGGTCTGCTGGTTATCCACAACCTATTTTAGCTCATCTGTTGAGATGATCTGCACATGCTACAGTTTCTTAGAGGTACAGTGAGAGTTGGATGGCAGATTGACACCAATGGTAGATGAGCAGCCCTGAAAAGGGATTGGCAAGCCCTCACACCAGATATGCTGGTCCTCCTTGAATATTCCATACATATGAATTCTTCATATTTGTCATTTCTTTATGTCAGCTATAATAATACAGCAAATTAATTCTATTACTTTACTTTACTTTTTTGCTACCACAAAAGTGCTTTTATGTCCTTCTATACAGGTCTTTTCCCCTTTGAATTTTATCTCTTTGGGAGCATATATCAAGTACTGGTTTTCTGAGACCAAGGGTATACAGAGTGTTTTATTTTTGTTCTTGGTATGTACAATTTTATGACTTTTCTGGTATAATAACAACTTGTTTTCAATAAGAGTTGAGCATTTTACAATTCTAACAACAATATAGTTATATGACTATTTTCCTTTAATACCCTGAATATTTATCATTTTCATCTTTTGTCATCTTTGCCAATCTAATGAGCAACACTTTAAAATTGTTTTATTTCACATTTATCTTGTTACAATGATTTAACGTGGTTGTTGATATTTTACTTTTGTCCTTTTAAAGACTGTCTTTGACTACTTAGCCATATGACAATGACTCCTTTTCTAGTACAATTTTATCATTTCCCTTTTTGGTCTAGACCTATGATTTTATTGGTGTAAGTTGGTAGTTTCCATACTAAGAATTCATAACTAATCCAATAAGTCTGTATTAAAAATTCCTTATTGGCACATTAATCAGTATGCAATGCCCAACTATGTTATAAATACATTTTTCTGCTGTAAAAACAAGCATATGCATGTCTAAAACACCACGGGTTTATTTCTGTGGTGATGAAACCACTGTGATAATGAATAAAATGATTTTGGTATTCTAACAGTGATTTCATCAAACTTCAACCACTTCTGATTAAATGAAGCATGTTCTTGAAGCTTAACGAATTTTTATTAAGTTGTTTCTAAGCCACTACAGGGATTCAAAATTTAAGTGTAAACTCATTCCCATTGGGTATAATAGTTTGCATTATGTGCAAGGTATGTAACAGTTTATGTACAATGTAGCTCTCTCATTCCCTTATGCCCCTTATATAATCACATCTCATCAGCTGCATAACCACATGATTAAGATGTTATGAAAATTTGTGTTCTTGTAACATAAATGTCAGGCTGTTTGAAAATCATGATTGCTGAGCATGCACATTATACACTATCATAAAACACCACAAACCATTACAAATACTCTACAAAAATCAACCTTATATTTCCTCTCATAGTATTAAAGTTGTTTTCTGATTTCAACTTATTTTCTCCTTGGTTACTATCTATTAGATTTTCAAATGAACTGGTTGACAGTACTGGTCAGATATTCAGTAGAGTTATCAGAATGTAGATAAGGAGTCAGGGGTAGAAAAGAAGAAAGTAGAGATTCTTTCCTTGTTTTATATGTCAATGTTAAAAAGAAGCACTATATGAATGAAACTTTTTGAAAAAATAAATTTTGTTAATGTCTTTTGTTTTTTACAGTGTCATAGTTTCCCCCAAGATTTCCCCTGTTCTTCCTGAAATAGAATTAGGCCATATAACAAATAGCATTTTTACAGGAAAGAAAGGGAAAAGAGAGGAAAAATTACTACAATTGTTCAATAAAAAAATCTGGCTAAACAAGCTGTAGCATATGATTATGATTAAATATTATTATGCTTTAAGAAATGACAAGCCAGATGATTTCCAAAAAGCCTAGAAAGGTCTATATGAATTGATGCAAAATGAAGCAAGCAGAATCAGGAGACATTGTACATAGTAACAGCAATATTGTATGATGAAGAATTGTGAATGACTCAGCTATTATTAGCAATATGATGATATGAGACAATCCCAAAAGACACATCATGAAGAATGCTGTCTGCCCCCAGAGAAAGAACTGACATTATCTGAATACAGATTGAAGTATACTATTTTTCACTTTTGCCCTTTAATGTTACATTGTTAGATAGTCATCTCATTATATTCAAATCACATCCATATCCTCTGTCTATCAACAGTTCTAATTATCCTAATAATGAGATAGTTTTTAGGAGTTACAAGTATGATCTTTGCATGTAGTAATGTAAACATTTTAACCTTATTAAATCCCTTATGATTTCTTTCCTGTTTACCTTTTTATTTTTCTCATGAGTCTTGTATTTGAAATTCAAAGTTTTTGTTCAGCTCTGGTCTTTTCATCAGGCATGATCGAAAGTTTTCTATTTCATTGAATATCCATTTCTCGCCAAAGACTTACGTTCAGTTTTTCTGGATAGATGATTCTTGGTTGTAATACAAGCTCCTTTGCCTTCTGGAATGTTATATTCCATATATAATATTCCATATATATGTTATATTATATTCCTCGACCTGTGATCCTTTAATGTAGAAGATGCTAAGTCTTATGGTATCCTTTCTGTGACTCTATGATATTTAAATTGTTTCTTTCTGGCTGCTGGCAATATTTTCTCTTTGACTGGGAGCTGTTGAATTTGACTATAATATTCCTGGGAGTTTCCATTTTGGAATCTCTTTCAGGAGGTGATCAGTAGATTCTTGCAATTTCTATTTTATCTTCTAGTTTTAGAATATCAGGATAATTTTCCTTGAGAATTTTTTGCAGGATGATATTTAGGCTCTTTAAAAAAATTTTCTTTGCTGTATTTGTTTTCCAGATGAGTTTCTTTTCCAATGAGACATTTTACTTTTAAAAAATTCTTTTGATTTTGTTTGATTGTATCCTTATGTCTCATGGAATCATCACCTTCCACTTACATAATTATAATTTTTAAGGAATTATTTCTTCAGTGAGCTTCTGTACTTCCTTTTCCATTTGGCCAATTCTACTTTTTAAGGAATTTTTCTTTTTGGCAAATTCTGCTTTTTAAATTATTGCTCTTTCCATTGGATTTTTGGACCTCTTTTTAGTAGTTGGCCTATTCTATTTTTAAGGCATTATTTTCTCTAATGCTTTTTGTGCCTCTTTAACCAAACTTTTGTCTCTCTTATCATAATTTTTCTTCCATTATTCTCATTTCTTTCACAGTTTTTACTTTACTTCTCTTTAAAAAATTTTTTAAGAATGCTTTTTAGATCTTCCAGGGATTCTTTTTGGGTCTGAGACCAATACACATTTTTCTTTGAGGCTTTGGATGTTTCAGTCTTAACTTTGTTGTCTTCTTAAGAGTTTGTGTTTTGATCTTCCCTTTGCCATAGTAACCTTCTATGGTTAGGATCTTTTTTGTTGTTTGCTCATTTTTCTAGCCTTTTCTAGCCAACTTTATATTAAAGTTGGGCTTACCTCCTGCAGTAAAGGGGGAGCTGTTCTAAGCTTCAGGATTTTTAAAATTAATTTATTTGTTTTCAGTTTTCTACAATCACTTCCATAAGTCTTAGATTTTTTCCCCCTCCCCTCCCTTCTCCCTTCCCAAGACAGCATGCAATCTTATATGGTTTCTATACATACATTCTTATTAAGAACATTTTCACATTAGTCATGTTGCATAAAGGAATTAAAATGAATGGGGTAAGCCATGAGAAAAAAACAAACCAAAACAAAACATAACACAAGAGAAAATATTGTGCTTCAATCTGCGTTCCAATTCCATAGTTCTTCCTATGACGTGGATGGCATTTTGCCTCAAGTCCTTTGGGAATATTTTAGATCCTTGCATTGGTGTGAAGGGCTAAGTCTATCAGAAAAATTCCTCACACAATGTGGTTGTTACTGTGTACAATGTTTTCCTGGTTCTGCTCCTTTCACTCAGTATCAGTTCATATAAGTCCTTCTATGTCTCTCTGAAGTCTTCCTGTTCATCATTTCATATAACACCATACTATTCCATTGCATTCATATACCGCAACTTGTTCAGCCATTCTCCAATTTCGAGTTCTAGGCCACCACAAAAAGAGCTGCTATAAATGTTTTTGTACATGTGTGACCCTTTCCCATTTTTATGATCTTTTTAGGATACAGTCCTAGAAGCACTATTACTGGGTCAAAGGTAATTCACATTTTTGTAGCCCTTTGGGCACAGTTCCAAATTGCTCTCCAGAATGGTTGGATCAGTTCACAGCTCCACCAACAAAGAATTAGTGTTCAAACTCTCCTGCTTCTTCTCCAATACTTATCAACTTCCTGTTTTGTCATGTTAGTCAATCTGATAGGTGTGATGTGGTTCCTCAGAGTTATTTGGATTTGCATCTCTCTAATCAACAGTGAGTTAGAGGATTTTTTTCATATGACCATAGATAGCTTTCATTTCTTCCTCTGAACACTGCCTGTTCATATCCTTTGACCATTTGTCAATTGGGGAATGACTTGTATTCTTTTACATTTGAATCAGTACTCTATATATTTTAGAAATGAGGCCTTTATCACAGACACCAGCTGCAAAAATTCTTTCAAAGTTTTCTGCTTCTCTCCTAATCTTGGATGCATTGGGTTTGTTTGTGTAAAATCTTTAATTTAATGTAATCAAAATGATCCATTTTGTATTTCATAATGTTCTCTATCTCTTGTTTGGTCATAAATTTCTCCATTTTCCATAAATCTGACAAATACACTATTCCTTGATCCCCTAACTTGTTTATAGTATCAGCCTTTATACCTAGATCATATATCCATTTGAACTCTATTCTTCTGTATGGTGTGCAACATTGGATTATTCCCAATTTCCACCACACTGTTATCCAGTTTTCTCAGTAATTTTTGTTGAACAGTGAGTTCTTAACCCAGAAGCTGGGATCCTTGAATTTTTCAAGCAGTAGACTGCTATATTCATTGACTACTACCCATTGCACTGGTCTACCCCTCTATTTCTTAGCCAGTGGTTTTGATGACTACTGCTTTATAATACAGTTTGAGATCTGCTAGGAGTAGGCCACCTTCCTTAACATTTCTTTTCATTATTTCCCTTGGTATTCTGGACCTTTTGTTCTTTCAGATGAATTTTTGTATTTTTTTTTCTAACTCTAGAAAATAATTTTCTGTTAGTTTAACTTTTATGTCACTTAATAAGTAAATTAAGTAGAATTGTCATTTTTATTATATTAACTAGACTTATCCATGAGCAACCGATGTTTTTCCAATTACTTAGGTCTGACTTTATTTATGCAAAAATTTTTTGGTAATTGCTTTCATATAGTCCCTAACTTTGTTTTGGCAGCAGGACTCCCAGATAGTTTATAATGTCTACAGTAGCTTTAAATGGGATTTCTCTTTCTATCTTTTGCTGTTGGGCTTTGCTAGTGATATATAGAAATGCAGATGATTTATGTGGGTTTATTTTGTAACCTGCAACTTTGCAAAAGTTGTTTATTATTTCAAATAGTTTTTTTACTTGATTCTCTTGAATTCCCTAAGTATATCATCATGTCATTTGCAAAGAGTGACAACTTAGTTTCTTCTTTGCCTAGTCAAATTTCTTCATTTTCTTTTTCTTCTCTTATTGCTAAAGCTAACATTTCTAGTACTATGTTGAATAACAATGGTGATAACGGACATCCTTGTTTCATCCTCAATCTTATTGGAAATGCATCTAGCTTATTCCCATTGGATGTAATGCTTGCTGATGGTTTTAGGTAGATACTGCTTATTATTTTATGGAAGGCTCCATTTATTCCTATGCTCTCTAGTGTTTTCAATAGGAATATGTGTTGTATTTTGTCAAAAGTTTTTTTCTGTATTTATTGAGATAATCATATGATTTCTGTTACTTTTCTTGTTGATATGAAGAATAATGCTGATAGTTTTCCCAATATTGATTCAGCCCTGTGTTCCTGGTATAAATCCTATCTGATCATAATGTATTATTCTCACAATAATTTGCTATATTCCTTTTGCTAAAATCATATTTAAGTTTTTTTGTATCTATGTTCATTAGAGCAATTGGTCTATAATTTCTTTCTCTGTTTTGGTGCTTCCTGGTTTATATATTTGTATCATAAATATATTTGTATTGTAAATATATATATTTATTTATTCTTATAGGAGAAGTTAAGGGAGTCACCGGAAGAAATAGACAGCAAAACTATAATGGTAGGGGACCTCAACCTTCCCTCTCTGAACTTGATAAATCTTACCTCCAAATAAACAAAAAAGAAGTGAAGGGATCTCTGGAGAAAATTGAATGGGGATTAAAAAGGAATATACTATATATATATATATATATATATAACAAAATGTATTTGTATCATAAAAAGAATTTGGTAGGCCTCCTTCTTTGCCAGTTTTCCCAAATAGTCTGTTTATATAGTGTTGGAATTAAATGTTCTTCAAATGTTTTGATGCATCTATCTGACCCTGGAGATCTTTTGCTAGGGAGTTCATTGATCCTCATTCAATTTCTTGGGTTTATTTAAGTATTTAAATTAAGTATTTAACTTCCTCTGTCGTTAATCTGGGCTTTAAGAATTTCTCAAATATTCATCCATTTCACTTAGATTGTCATATCTGTGGACATACAGTTGGGTAAAGTAATTTCTAATTATTATCTTTATTTCCTCCTCATTGTAGGTGAGTTCACCCTTTTTGTATATGATATTGCCAATTTGATTTTCTTCTTCCTTTTTTTTTAAATCAAATTGACCAAAGGTTTATCAATTTCAGGTTTTTTTTTTCATAAAACCAACCTTTCATTCTATTAATTAGTTAAATAATTTTCTTAATTTCAATTTTGTTAACCTGTCCTTTGGTTTTCAGTAAATCTAATTTGGTATTTACTTGGAAATTTTCTAGCTTTTTTTAGCTGCATGTCTAATTCATTGTTCTCCTCTTTCTCTATTTTATTCATATAGATGCTCAATGATATCAGAATTTCCCTAAGAATCATTTTTGCAGCATCTCATAAGTTTTGGTAGGTTGTTTCATTATTGTCATTCCCTTGAATGAAATTATTGATTGTTTCTATGATTTGTTATTTAACCCAATCATTCTTTAGGATTAGGTTATTTAATTTCCAATTAATTTTTGGTCTTTTAGGGGCCTTTTATTGTATTTTATATTTTATTTTATTATATTTTATTTGGCTTTTTATTATATATAATTTTTATTGCATTATGATTGGAGCAGGATGCATTGACTATCTCTGCCTTACTGCCATGGATTGTGAGGTTTTTATGCCCTAATACATGGTCAATTTTTGTATATGTGCCATGTACCACTGAGAAAAAGGTATATTACTCTTTATCCCCATTCAATTTTCTCCAGAGATCCCTTCACTTCTTTCTTGTTTATTTGGAGGTAAGATTTATCAAGTTCAGAGAGGGGGAGGTTGAGGTCCCCCACCAGTATAGTTTTGCTGTCTATTTCTTCTGGTAACTCCCTTAACTTCTTCTCTAAGAATTTGGATGACATATCGTTTGGGGCATATATGTTTAGTAATGATATTATTTCATTGTCAGAGTCAAGATGACTGGAGATGTCTCAGTCTCAGGACTCAAGATGCAGTGGATTACTTTGGTGTCTTCGGTGTCTAACCAAGCTCTAAGCACTCCACATAATCTGCTTCATCTGCTTTCATGGCCATTGGAACAAATTGTTCTCATCCACCCTTTCCACCAGATAAAGTCTTCACATGCTTGGTTTGGCCTATCTGTGGAAATGGTTTACTGGGGTGTGGCCACTGCTAATACAGCAGCTTCTTGGAGCCACAGGTGAGAGTTAGGTGGAACAGGTGGACACCAAAGGTGGAAGAGCCCTGAAAAGGGCTCAGCAGCGATCACACCAAAGGTACTGGTACTGATCCTCCCTGAACACCCACTACACCCCTGACCAAGGCCTTTGACACTGTTAGTCATGAGGGCTTATGGAAAATTATGTCAAAATTTGGTTGCCCAGAGAAGTTCGTCAATATTGTACATCAATTTCATGATGGCTTGTTTTCCCGGGTTATGGATAATGGAAAAAGCTCTTGTGCCTTCCTAGTCACGAATGAAGTGAAACAGGGCTGTGTGCTCACTCCGAATGCTTTTTAGCATGATGTTTTCAGCCATGTTGACAAATACTTTCAATGAGGATGAACATGCTGGTATCAAGTCAACTGCCATACTGATGGTAAGTTCTTCAATTTAAAAAGGCTAAAAGCCAAGACCAAAGTAGAGGAGTGTTGGTGCACGATTTTCTGTTTGCAGATGATTGTGCACTCAATACAGCCTCTGAGGCTGAAATACAACAAAGTATGGATCAATTCCCTGTGCTAATTTTGGCCTAATAATTAACACCAAAAAAACACAGGTGCTACATCAGCCATTACCACATCATCCATATGTGGAACCATCAATTACAACAAATGGAGAAGTTTTGAATGCTGAGGATAAGTTCACTTACCTTGGTAGTGTACTTTCCAGGGATGTACATGTTGATAATGAGGTTGATGTACACATTGCCAGAGCTAGCTCAGTGTTTGGGAGACTCTAAATAAAAGTTTGGGAGAGAAGAGGTATTAGACTGAGTACCACACTGAAGGTCTTCAGAGCTGTTGTCCTGACCTCATTGTTGTATATCTGTGAAACATGGTCAGTCTACCAGTACCATGACGGGAAACTGAATTGTTTCCATTTGAACTGTCTTAGGAAGATTCTGAGGATCACCTGGCAGGATAAGGTACCAGACACTGAAATCCTTGCATGAGCTGAACTGCCAAGCATTCAAGCTATGCTTCATAGAGTGCAACTCTGATGGGCTAGCCATGTTGTTCAAATACAAAATATATGTCTGCCAAAAAGACTATTTTATGGAGAAGTCATGTGGGACAGGCAATTACATGGTGGTCAGAAGAAGAGATACAAGGACACTCTCAAGAACTTTGGATTTGACTGTGCAACATGTGTGACACTGGCACAGGACTGCTCAGCATGGCATGCCCACATCAGAAAAAGTGCTGTTCTCTAGGAGCAAAGCAGAATTGAGACAGCACAAAGTAAATGCAGGATGCACAAATTTGGGATATTCACCCCAAATATTCACATGGACTATCTGTGCCCAACCTATGGGAGAGCATTCCGATCTCATAGTGGTCTGATCAGCCACAGTTGGATACACTGAAATTTCACTTTATGTTGGTGATGTCATTTTGGTCCTCTTCGAAGACAAAGAACAACCACCACTACCACCATGCTTCATTTTCTGTAGTGCCTTTTAGTAAGATATAATTTCCTTCCTTATGTCTTTTGATTAGATCTATTTCTGCTTTTGCTTTGTCTGAGATTAGGATTGCTACCTCTGCTTCTGTTACATCAGGTGTGTAGCATAATATATTGTCCTCTAGTCTTTTACCTTCGCCCAACTTGTATCTCCCTGTTTCAAATGTGTTTCTTGTACACAACATATTGTTAAATTATGGTTTTTAATCTATTCTGCTATCTATCTCCATTTTATAGGAGAGTTCATCCCATTCACATTCATGGTTATGATTTCTGTCTGTGTCTTTCTTTCCATCCTATTTGCCCCAGTTTATGCTTTTAGTTCTCCCTTCCCCTCCACAATAAAGTTTTAATTTTTGACCACCACTTCCCTCAGTCTTCCCTTCCTTCTATCAGCACCCCTCCCTTTTATTCCTTTTCCCCCTTACTACTTCTTCCCTCTCTTTTCTTTGCCCTTTTCCCTCCTACTATCTACAGAGCAATTTAGATTTCTATTCTTAACTGAATTTGTTGTTCCCTACTTGAACCAAATCAGATGAGAGTATATCTCAAATAGTGCTCATCTTATTCCCTTCTTTCCCTCTTCTATAATATGTTTGTGTGCCTCTTTATGTGGTATAATTAACCTTTTTCTGCCTCCTCTTTTCACATCTCCCATTAAAACCCCTTTTCACCTTCAATCACATTTAAAATCTTTTTTAAAAATTTATTTATTTATTTAACTTTTCAATATTCATTTCCACAAAATTTTGGGTTCCAAATTTTCTCCCCATTTGTCCCCTCCCCCCACTCCAAAACTCCAAGTATTCTAATTACCCCTATCACCAATCTGCCCTCTCTTCTAACATCCCTCCTTTCCCTTATCCCCATCTTCTCTTTTGTCCTGTAGGGCCAGATAACTTTCTATACCCCATTATCTGTATTTCTATTTCCTAGTTGCAAGAACAATACTCAACAGTTGTTCCTAAAACTTTGAGTTCCAACTTTTCCCCATCCCTCCCTCCCCACCTATTCCCTTTGGGGAAATTCAATATGGGCCATATCTGTGCAGTTTTGCAAATGACTTCGATAATAGTCATGTTGTGTAAGACTAGCTATAATTCCCTCCATCCTATCCTGCCCCCCATTGCTTCTATTCTCTCTTTTGATCCTGTCCCTCCCCAAGAGTGTTGACTTCAAATTTCTCCCTCCTCCCACTGCCCTCCCTTCTATCATCCCCTCCACCCTGCTGATCCCCTTCTTCCCCACTTTCCTGTATTGTAAGATAGGTTTTCATACCAAAATGAGTGTGCATTTTATTCCTTTCTTTAGTCAAATGTGATGAGAGTAAGCTTCATGTTTTTTCTCTCACCTCCCCTCTTTTATTTGCCTCTTTTATGAGAGATAACCTGCCTCATTCTACTTCTCCCTTTCTCCTCCTAATATATTTCTCTCTCTCACCGCTTAATTTCATTTTTTTAAGATATGATCCCGTGCTATTCAATTCACCCTGTGCTCTCTGTCTCTCTCTCTCTGTCTCTGTCTCTCTCTGTCTCTCTCTCTCTGTAATCCCCCCAACTACTGAAAAAGTTTTGAGAGTTATAAATATTGTCTTTCCATGTAGGAATGTAAATAGTTCAACTTTAGTAAGTCCCTTATGATTTCTCCTTGCTGTTTACCCTTTTGTACTTCTCCTGATGCTTGTGTTTGAAGGTCAAATTTTCTTTTCAGCTCTGGTCTTTTCATCAAGAATGCTTGAAAGTCCTCTGTTTCATTGAAAGACCATTGCTGGGTAGGTGATTCTTGGTTTTAATCCTAGTTCCTTTGACTTCTGGAATATCATATTCCATGCCCTTCGATCCCTTAATACAGAAGCTGCTAGATCTTGTGTTAACGATTGTATTTCCACAATACTTGAATTGTTTCTTTCTAGCTGCTTGCAATATTTTCTCCTTGACCTGAGAATTCTGGAATTTGCCACAATGTTCCTAGGAGTTTCTCTTTTTGGATCTCTTTCAGGTGGTGATTGGTGGATTCCTTGAATACTGATTTTGCCCTCTGGTTCTAGAATATCAGGGCAGTTTTCCTTGATAATTTCATGCAAGATGATGTCTAGGCTCTTTTTTTGATCATGGCTTTCAGGTAGTCCCATAATTTTTAAATTGTCTCTCCTGGATCTATTTTCCAGGTCAGTTGTTTTTCCCATGAGATATTTCACATTCTCTTCCATTTTGTCATTCTTTTGGTTTTGTTTTGTGATTTCTTGGTTTCTCATAAAGTCATTTTATGTGCTCCATGTGTTCCATTCTAATTTTGAGAGAACTATTTTGTTCAGTGAGCTTTTGAACCTCCATTTCCATTTGGCTAATTCTGCTTTTGAAAGCATTCTTCTCCTCATTGGCTTTTTGAATCTCTTTTGCCAATTGAGTGAGCCTATTTTGCAAGGTGTTATTTTCTTCAGCGTTTTTTTTGGGTCTCCTTTAGCAAGGTTTTTCATGCTTATCTTGCATCTCTCTCATTTCTCTTCCCAGTTTTCCCTCCATGTCTCTCACTTGATTTTCAAAATCTTTTGTGAGCTCTTCCATGGCCTGAGCCCATTGAATATTTATTTTGGATGTTTGGGATGGAGAAGCCTTGACTTCTATGTCTTTCCCTGATGGTAAGCATTGTTCTTCCTAATCAGAAAGGATGGGAGGAGATATCTGTTCACCAAGAAAGTAACCTTCTATGGTCTTATTTTTTTCCCCTTTTTTGGGCATTTTCCAAACCAGTTACTTGACCTTTGGGTCTTTTGTCAAGAGTAGAGTATACTCTGGGGACCTGTAAGATATCAGTTCCTCTAAGGTGGCACAATCAAGTGTGTACTGGTCTGGGTGCAGAGAAGGATTTTTGTGCCCAGAATCTTAGTAGCGTTTCCTTTCCACAGGCACCTGACCTCCAGTTCCGCCCAGCTAGCACTGGGGGTTGGGGGTGTGGTGGGATTCAGTCAAGCTGTGGGGACAGGGCCTCCATTCAGTGAGAGACAAAGACCAGCTGCCTCAGGGTGTCTACACAGGGCTGAGGTCAGACTCAGCTCTTCAGTGCCCCCAGGGGTTTTTACAATATAGTTATGATCTCAGGCAGCTGTAGGGGCTGCCCTGAGAACTCCTGCCACCTGCCTGATGTGAAGGCCTTTCCTGGCCAGCTGAATAAACCCCATCGCTGAACTTTGGCACCTGTGGGTTGATGCCTTCAGACCCTCTGCTGCTGGGACTAGGGATTCTGTGACAGGAAATTCTGCCCCAGAGGGCTGTTCACGAGCCATGCGCAGCCAAGGCTGGGATGGGCTCCGTGTTCTGAGCTCCGCTCTGCATCTGGTGCAACTGATGTTTCCTGTGGGTCTTTCAGGTCACCTTGGTCTGGAAATCTCCTCCACTCTGTTGTTCTCCACTTCTGCTGCTCCAAAATTTGTTGAGAGTCCCTCTCTACAGGTGTTTTATGGGTTGTGTGGGGCAGCCTCCATATGTGTGTCTTTCTACTCCACCATCTTGGCTCCTCCCCAATCACATTTTTTTTTTTACCCTCACAATGGTTAATTTATACCTACTCCCTGTATTTATGTATATCCCCTTTCAATATCATAGTAAATATACCATTCTCAAGATTAACAAGTATCATCTTTCCTTATTGGAATGTAAACAGCTTGCCCATATTGAATAACAAGATGTTTTCCCTGTTTACCTTTTTATGCCTCTCTTGAGACTTGTATTTGAAGATTAAATTTTCTGTTGAACTCTGGACTTTTCAGCAGGAAGGTCTGGAAATCCCTTATTTCATTGAATGTCTATCTCTGTCTGAAATAGTATGCTCAATTTTGCTGGGTAATTGATCCTTGGTTGTAGCCCCAGCTCCTTTGCTTTGCAGAACATCATATCTCAATCCCTCTGATCTTTTAGTGTAGAAAGTGCAAGGTCGCATGTGATCTTGGCCAGTTCCTCCATATTTGAATTGTTTCTTTCTGGCTGCTTGCAATATTTTTCTCCTTAACTTGATAGTTCTAGATTTTGGCATCAATATTCCTTAGCGTTTTCTGTTTGGAATATCTTTCAGGAGGTGATTGGTGGATTCTTTTGATGACTATTTTGACCTCTGGGTCTAGGACCTTTGGATAGTTTTCCTTGTTGATTTCTTGGAAGATACTATCCAGGCTCTTTTTTTCATATCAATTCTTTCCAGTAGACCAATAATTATTAGATTTTCTCTCCTGGATCTATTTTCTATGTCAGTTGTTTTACCAATGAGGTAGTTTACATTTTCTTCTATTTTTTCATTCTTTAGATTCTGTTTGACCGATCATTGATGTCTCATAGAGTCATAAGCTTCTACTTGCCCAATTGTAATTTTTAATGAATGGTGTTTTTCATCTAACTTTTGCATCCCATTTTCCATTCGTCCATTTTTTCCTTTAAGGGAGTTATTTTCTCGAGTTACATTTTGTGCTTCCTTTTCCATTTGCCTAATTTTTCTTTTTAAGGAACTGTTCTCCTCAGTGAATTCTTTTTTCATATTTTTAAAATCATTGATCATTTTTTCTCCTGCCTCTCTAATCTGGCTTTTAAAATCCTTCTTGAGCTCTTCCAAGAATGCTCTTTGGACTTGAAACCAGGTCATATTCCCTTCTGAAGTTTCAGATGGGAGCACAGTCTCAATGTTGACCTCTTCTGAATTTGTGTTTTGATCTTTGTCTCCACAGTAAGATTCTATGATCTTTCCTTTTCTGGTTTGCTTCTTGCTCATGATGATTATATTTTTTTCCTGACTTTTAAAGTGGATCTCTGCTTCTGGGACACAGATGGCTCTGTCTCATGACTCTTGTGCTGAGAACTTGAGGCATTGTGTGTTGCGGTTTCTGGTTCTTTCAGCTGAAAGCTAGATTGCTGCAGCTCACCTGGTGCTGAGCTGGCTGGTGTGCCAAGGCAGAGGCCAGTTAAAGTCTTTCTGAGTTTCCCCAGAGTCACTGTGGAGCTTGCTATGTGAGGTGTGTGGGAAGGGTCGTCTGGCTGTAGGAGGTCTCCTCTCTTGAGCTAGAGCACAGGCAGGCTCAACGTTTGGTGCACCTCCATTTGTGCAAGTGCCTTCTCAATTACCCTGGCTGTGCTAAGGCATGCCTGGGGTCCTGGTATTCGTGTTTATGGGCTCTCCCCTCCCACACTGTGGCTCAGAATCTCCTCCTGGTTTGCTGAGGTGGGGCTGTTTGGGACATCTCTGGTTCTGCACTGGTCCCCTTCAGCTACAGCAAGAGAGTCTCTCCTAAATGATTTTCCTGGCCTCTTGATCTAAGAGACTGTTGACCCTTTTGGCTAATACTGCTATTCCAGGATTTTTTCTGGGGAAATATTCTCTGAGTTTTTCAAAATCAACAGGGGGAGGTGGAAAGCGCTTACAAATCACTCCACCATCTTGGCTCCTGGAAGTTCAAGTAGGTGACTTAAATTTAATCTGTGGGCTGATCAGCTCAGGAGAAGCTGCTGCTATTACCAGGGGTCCTGTGCTTCTCTCTCACTCAGTTCCTCTGCACTCCCTTCCTGGGCTGATATGTTTGAGAATCCACACTGTTGCTTCTGCTTTAGTCTGCCTCAGAGGTTCCTGCTTGTCTCTGCTATGATGTCTGCGTTGGTGAAGCCTGTGTGCTCTATGTTCCTTAGTCCCGTGTAGCAGATCCTTGCCGTTGACCTTCCAGGGTGTCCTGGGCTGTAAATCTGTCACATTCTGTCTCCTAGTGCATTCTGCCACTCTAAAATTTGTTCAGATTCTCTTTTTAGAAGTATCTGAAGAAATTTGTAGTAGGGCTTAGGTAAGTACATGTTCACTCCACCATCTCAATTCTGCACCTCACCCCCTCCAAACTTCAGGATTTTTGTGTAGCTAGTTCTGGGGGATCTGTAAATTTTAAGTTCTTCCAAGATGGTATGATCTAAGAGAAAGAGTATTTAGTACTCTCCTGGCCTGTGCTTCAGCCTACTAGTGACCATAAGCACTCTTTCCCACTCTGGTACTATGATCAGGGTTCCCTTTTTCCTGGGGACACAAGCTGTGGTGTGGTAGTGCCCATTCTTGCTTTGGGACTGTCATCCAGGACTGCAACCTAGATACAGATATGAGCAATGTAACAGAGTTTTGCACCTGGTGCCAGCAGAGGGACCCTTGTAATCTCCCTCTGACCAGTTGTCAGACCCACTTACTGTTTATAGGTTCACAGCTCCAGAAAAACTTGCAGCTGCAGTTGCATGTTTCAAGAATATGGCTTGTTTTGCACAACTGTTATTCCACTCTCACTCTGGGGACATGAATCTTTCCTGTTGACCTTCCAAATTGTCTTGGCCTGGAAAATCATTTCATTCCATTCTATTGTGGGTTCTGCTGCTCCAGAATTTGTTTTGAGGAGTTATTTCAAGTTGTTTTCAGGGGAATGTGAGAGCACTCGGGTAAATCTCTGCCCTTCCTCAGCAATTTGGGTCCAAAGAATACTTTTAAGGTCATACAATTGCACACTTAGTCATATTTCTGTCTTATTAATAATAAAACTAAATTTAATTTTAGACAATGCTAGGATAGATAGTGATTCTCGTGTTTACTAGATTATTACATTCCAATAAGCAGCAGAATTGATAACTGGTTCCAAATAGCCTTATCTCACATCTCATTTGGTCATCACAAGAATCCTATCAAATGACTGTCAGGTACAATTGAGAGGCAGACAGTGCAGTGGATAAAGGACTGGACTTGGAGTTCTAAAGACTTAGATAATCCTACCTAGTTCTATGATCCGAGGGGAGACATTTAATCTATCCAAGCTTCTGTCTAGTAGTTTCTGAAGTGGAGATAATTACTAGCAGTTAAATCTCATATTTGAGACAAGAATCTTCTCCACAGAATCTCAAATAGTCATCCAGCCTTTATTAAAACTGCCTGTCAGTATAAATTTCTAAATCTGTAAAAAAAAACAATAAGAAAAAAGAGTGGTATTGGACTACGTAATCTCTAAAAATTAGGAGATCATAGACTTAGACCTGGAGACCTAAATGTTGTGACATCCAAGGACACAGAGGAGATATAAATAGGGTTTAAACTCAGGTCATTTAATTCCAAATTCAGAAATTTGCCACACTTCTTCCTATTTCTACTCTAAATTTTTAGAATTCTTGGTAATTAAATAAACATTTTTACCACTCATGCTTTTGGAACCAAGCCAATAGCAGTGCAATATTTAGCTGATTTAACTTTCAGAGATTAAGCCTGACCAGTTATCTAAGCCCTACCATCTCTTTTTGCTGAACATTATTGCTCTGGTTTCAAGATTTAGTGCCTAATACTCATTTTCAGAAATAGTATGTATGACCGTAAGAGAGGATTCACATTTCAGGAATTGAATTGGATTAGATTAAAGGACTTTTGTGATCTTGTCCAGTTAAATTCAATAAAAATCCTCTACCCATCCTTTTTCCTTATTCTTATTTCGGTCCAGCTCATTCTTATGTCTTCACTGTCCATATTAACTTCTCTTTCATCAAGCCTACTGGAATTCATGCTCTATTTAATCATAAACTTCTCTTTTTCTTAGATTTCTTCACTTTACATCTCCATCCTCTTGCGGTATCAGAAACATGCTTCTCATTAAAAGAGAAAAGCAAATGAACCAAAAAACCGCACTGTATTTCTGGTCACCCACTCCAGTCCTTGAAGACAGCTCTCATGACACCTCTCCCCTAGCCCCAGTCTTCTTTTATTTAGGCTAAATATCATCAGTTCCTTCAACCAACCCTCATGACAATGCCTCAAGGATCTTTATCGCTATGGTCGCCATTATTTGGACATTATCCAACTTATCAATGTCCTGAAGCTGTGGTAGACAGAGTAGAATATTTTGAGACCAGGTACTTGACTGATCACGGCAGAGTATAGAAAGACTAGCACCTCCTTTTTTCCTGGAATGAGGAGCCTGATGATGATGATGATGTCCAAGATCGCATTAGCAATTTCAGTTGCCACTTCACCCTTTTGACTCACATAGAGCTTGCAGTTCACTAAAAACCAAAGAAACCAACCCAACATATCTTTTCAGACAAATAAATTTTTAACCATGTTTCCCCCATACTGTGAAGTTAATTTTTAGAAATCCAAATGTAAATAATTTATCTCTACTGAACTTAATAAGATTCAGTTATGAGAGATAGCATGCTATAGTAATTAGAGGGATGATTTCTGATTTAGGAATTAAATTAATTACATAATAAAAAATAAAAACAAAATAATAATGCAGTAAAATATTGTGTTATATAAGTGTATATATTTATATACATTATATATACATATATTAATTAATTAAATGAATTAGAATCTTTTTTCTGACATCTACTAGTTGTAGATCCTAGGCAAGTCACTTAACCTTTCAACAATTTCTAGAAAACTCATTAATAATGTAAGTTGCAGAATATTTGCTTCACTTACTCAGAAGTGGTAGAGAGAATTTCCTTATTAGAGTTTTCTAGTACCAATCGAATCCCTGGTTCAGGCAAAAAAAACCAAACAAACAATAGGGAGGTGGAGCCAAGATGGCATAGACATATGCATACTAAGATATAAATATATTCATAAATGCATATACACCCACGCATACATACAATTACACATACCTATACTTAGATATTAGTAATCAGTCACATAGTCAAATAAATTCATATGCATCTATGTAAGACCTTACTATACTTATTTATCTTTTGTTTTTCTCAGGGTGGATAACCTCTTCCTTCACAAGTCTTAGTCTTTTCATATTTTTCCAAGTCCACCAACTTGTCATTTGCTACACCTCAGCAACATTCCCATCTTAAACCATCTAGTTGTTTTAAATAGTCCAAAACAACATTGCTAAAAAATGTCTAAAAGTATAGTTTCCCCATTTTTCTCTTTTGATTAAATCTATTTTAACTTTAACTTTGTCTGAAATCATGACCACCCCTGCCTCTTTTTCCAAATTCTATTCCTGATCTTTATTTTATGTTTGTGCATATCTTATTTCCTATACTCCTCTGACTCCTCTACTTTACTTCTAACCACTACCTTGCCCTGCTATTACTTAACCTGCTCTCCCTCCAAGGTTCCCTCTCCTATCCTCCCATTCCCATTAATCTAAACACCCTTCAACACCCCCTTTTAATCTATTCCCTCTAAAGATCCCTCCACTATTCTCACCTTGCTCCCTATCCCCTTAGCATTTTATTTCTTTCCGAATTTAGAAGACTTTTATACATATATATATATATTATATATGTTTGTTTGTCTGTCTGTCTGTATTGTCCCTTCTTGAACCCATTCCAAATGAAAGTAGGTTTCCAGAACTACCAGTCCTCATCCTCCATTTATTTCTTCTGTGTTGGATTTTCCTTTTACTCCTCAGTTTTATAATTATTCTTTTAGGTGCTCCTAAGTGGTTTTACTTTTAAAAATCCTGTCATATTCAGATCTAGCCCCATATTTCTTATGAACTACCCAATTACTAATAACAACCTTAGATATATGTTTTACATTTTGCATTCATGAAAGGTGAATAGTTTGTCCTTATCGAGTTTCTTGTAATTAATCTTTTGTGTGTACCTTATATTTCTCTTGGCTCTTGTATGTCAAGTTTTCTATTAAGTTCAGATTATCTTTTTTTAAATAAAATTCTTAGTCTGAAAATTCATTAAATATCCATTTTTTTCATTCAGGATTATGCTTAACTTTGCTGGGCATGATGTTTTTGGCTGGAACCCCAGTTCTTTTGCTCTTGAATGTATAGTGTTCCAAGATGTGGTCTTTTAGTGTCACTTCTACTAGGTCTTGTGTGATTCTAATTTTGGTTCTGCCATATTTAAATTATTTTTTTTCTTGTTACTTGTAATATTTATCCTTGATCAGGGGGTTTGGGAGTTTGATTGTGATATTCCTCTGGATTTGCCTTGTAGCATCTCTTTCAGGTGGTGATTGGTGGATTTTTTTTTTCTATTTCTACTTTCTCCTGTTATTCTAATTCCTCAGGACAATTTTCACTAATTATTTCTTGCATTATTGTATCAAGAGTCTTTTTTTGATCTTTATTTTAGGTAGTCTGATTATCTTCTTGATCTGTTCTCCAGATTAGTAGTTTTTCTTGTGAGATGTTTCACATTCTCTTCTACTTTTTCAATCTTTATAATTTGTTTTATTATTTTTTGACCTCTTATAACTTCACTACATTTTTTTGGCCTAATTCTGATTTTCAAGGAGTCTTTTTCTTTATTAAGATTCTAGATTTCCTTCTGTAATTGGTTGACTTTCCTTTAATAATCTTGTTTTTCTGAGATTGTTCTTTTTTAAAAACTTTTTCCTCATTCTCCTTTTTGATTTAAAAATTTTTTTTTAAAGTTATTCTATGAATTCTTTTTGGGAAGGTGACCATTTGATGTTACTTTTTGGAATGGAAGAGTATCCTCCTCTGAAGATGAATTCTGGTCTTCTCTATTCCCATAGTAACTTCCTATGGTTGGATTCTCTCTCCTTTGCCTGTTCATTTTTTTTATTTGTAGCAATTTAGTTTTTGTATTTACCTCTAATCCTGGGGTATGAGGGATGATGCTTCTCCCTCAGATTCTCCTTCAGTTTTCTCCTCTGGTCTGGAACTGAAATCAAGACCTCCAGTCTCCTGTAAGTGCCCACAGCCAGGGGCATCCCTAACCCACTGCTTTTGCACTCACAGGCATGTACTGGTTCCTTCTCGCCTCTGGCTGGCTGTGTTTCTAAAATTCTGGTGTTCTTTGTCATCGGAGGAGCTTTCCTGATTCAAACACCCAAATCCCCTCTGTCCAAGGGGGAAAAAGTTTCTGTGACTGGGGCCAAGGCAGCCTTCCAATCCAGGTAACCCCAGGGCTTGCTACTAGTTATTTAAACAGTCCTAGTTTGGAGGTATTTACTCTTCACAAGGACCAAACCTTCTCTTTGGATTTTTCTTCAGGTCTTCTCCTGATTGTCCAGGAGTACCACTGTTCTGACACTATTTAAAAAAATTTTTTTTACTGCTCTATGTTTGTCCTGAACTGTTATTATCTTGTTTGTGGGGGAAATCTGGAGGGCTTGGAATTTTCTAACCTGCTCCACCATCTTCCCAAAATCCTCTTCCTTACTCTCTCTTTTTAATGACCAAAGTTTTTCAAGATAGAAATTTCCCCTAAGGACCACTTTGATTATATCACACAAAATGTTTTCTTATTGTTATCATTATCCTTAATGAAATTAAAATTTCTATGATTTATTTTTAATCCATAAATTTCTAAGTTATTTAGTCTCCAATTAATTTTTTTTACCATTTCTTTAGTAACCCTTTTGAAATATAATTTTATTGCATTTTGTTCTGTAAAATATGCATTTAATATTTTTGCTGTTTTGTATTTGTGAGGTTTATTTGTTCTTTTATAAAGGTTTTATGCACATGTGAGAAATGGACATGCTCCTTTCTGTTCCCATTCTGTAATCTCCAAAGATCTATCATGTTTAACTTTCTAAAAAGTCTATTCAGGTTCTTAAATTCTTGCTTTTTTGTTTGTGGATAAATTTATCTATGTCTGAGAAAAGTAAACTGAGGTCCCACTGTTTTTCTTTTGCTTTTTATTTCGCTCTATAAATCATTCAACTATTCTTAAAACTGTTTTTTTTTGATGTCTTGATTCTTACATCACCATGGTATTACAAAGCATACATCCTTCCCCTTCCTAAAATCCATCTCATATGACAAATAGTATTTTTTTTAGAGAAGAAAAAGATCAGCACAATTGATTGAGATATTGAGAAATTCCAAAAACAAGTGCTATGTGTAACAATTGTGGTGCTCTTACCTCCACAAAGGGGATTGACTAAGGGATCTTTTCATATCTTTTTGTTTGAGTCCCACTTCATCTTTATATTTTTGTTGAATTCATCCTAAGTACTATGATAATATTTTCTTAGCTCTGCTTCCTTCACTTTGCATCAGTGCATATAGATCTTTACATGTTTCTCTTCATTCATCACATGCATTATTTCTTATAGCTCAGTATTTTTCCATTACATTTATGGACCACAATTTGTTTTCCTAATACCCAGGTTATGGACATCTACTTTGTTTTCAATTCTTAGCTATCATAAAAAGCACTGCTATAAATATTTTGAAATTTATAATGAGTTTTTTCTTATCAGTGACTTCCTTGGGATATAAGCCTGGTAACGGAGTCTCTGCTTCAAAGAGTATGGGCATTTTAGTCATTTTATTTGCATTATTCCAAATTGATTTCAAAATTATTGTACCATTTCACAACTCCACCAGGAATGTATTAGTGTGTCTATGCTCCCACACCCCCTCTCACATTGACTAATGCCATTTCTATCATTTTAATCAATTTGTAAGGTGTGAGGAGAAACCTGGGTTGTTTTGGATTTCTCATATTGTTAGAGATATGGAATATTTATTCATGTGGTCATAAATACTTTGCAATTCTTTTGAGAACTATTTGTTCATGTTTGTCTCTGTAGGAGAATGGTTATTGGCACACACACATATATGTACATGCACACATATATGTACGTACACACATATCTATCTTGGACAACAAACACTTATATGGAAAATTTGATACACAGATTCCCTACTCCCCCTCCCTTCCACTCAACCACTTCCCCTTTAATTCTAGATATATTAATGTTGTCTGTGCAGAAGTTTTTCAGGTTCAATTAATCAAAGTTATCTTTTATATCAAGGGCATATATCCATTTAGAAAGTACTGTGAAGTGTGATATGAGGTCTAAGCCTAATTTCTGCTGGTATGATTTTCAGCTTTCCCAGCAGTGGAAGTTTTTCCCTTGGTAACTTATGTTTTCCACTTTATCAAACACTGGATTATCAAGTTGTATTGTTTCTGAATCTCCCTTGTCTAGTCTGTATCTCCCTATTCTTCAAAACCAGATTGTTTTGATAATCACTCTTTTATAATCTAGTCTAAGATCTGGAAGTGCCATTCTCCATTCATCCTTACTTCTTTTAATTATTTCTCTTGATATCCTAGGTATTTTGTTTTTTCAAATGCACTTTGTTATTTTTATTAAACTCTGTAAAGTATTCTTTTGGTAATTTGATTGGAATAGAGTTAAAAATATAAATTAATTTTGGTGGAAGGGACTTCAGTGTCCCTCTATCAGTTAAAATGGATAAGTTCACAGAAAGTTGTTTTTATTAAAATGAACCACCTAGCAAGGTGCACTAAATATTTCTCCATTTTATTAAATAGCGCTTTATAATCTATATAATCTATACAAGTCTTTTGTGTGCTTTGAGAGGTTGATCCTCAACATTTTATGCATTTTGAAGTTATTTGGAATAGGATTTCCCATTCTAATGTTATTACTTTTGTTTGTTATTTTTACATGGAACTCTTGGTATTTGAGGGTTATATTTAGTAGCCTGAAATATGGCTGAAGTTATTGTCTCAAAGAATATCTGTGTTTATTCCCTAGAATTTTCTTTTCTTCTTATTGCAAAATTTATATTTATTATTCTTTTTTTTTTTGCATTTTAAGTTCAAAATTCTCTCCCTAGCCCTTCCCTCACTCATTGAGAAGGAAAGCAATATGATATTAATTATACATGTGAAGACACATAAAATATGCTTCCATATTAGCTATGTCACAAGAGAAGAGCAAGAAACATAAAGTGAAAAAGTGTACTTCAATCAGCATTCAGAGTTCATTAGTTCTCCCTATGGAGGGAGATAAAATTTTTCATCATGAGTCCTTTGGAATTGTCTTGGATCATTGTCTTGATCAGAATAGCTAAGTTTTTCACAGCTGATTATCCTTACATTATTTCTATTAGTGTCTACAATGTTTTTCTGGTTCAGCTCACTTTATTTTAAGTTTTCCCAGGTTTTTTCTGAAACCATCTCTCATTATTTAATTATGATTATATGCCACAATGTATACAGCCATTCCCCAACTGATGAGCATCCCCTCTGTTTCCACTTCTTTGTCACCACAAAAAAGGTGCTATAAATATTTTTGTACATAGAGGTCATTTCCTTTGATCTCTTTGGGATACAGACCTGTAGTGGTTTTACTGAGTCAAAGATGTACGGTTTTAGAGGCTTTGGACATAGTTCCAAATTGTTTTCCAGAATCAATAGAGTAGTCCACATCTCCATCAAGAGTGCACCAGTGTCCCTATTTTTATTTCTGGCTCCCCTCATCTGAAGGACTGACAATCCTCACTGACAAAACCCAACGCAATGTCTCCATCTCTCTTCACAGAACATCCTTCAACTCATAGAAGTAGTCATTATTGGCACCCCATTCCCCCATCAAAGCAAGACCTCCCCGCTTTTCAACTCTTTTTCCAATCACTTCTTCTGTCTCCTCACCTACCCTCCTGCAGTCATCCTTCTTTCTGAGAGACTACAGTAGTCATTGTTACCTCATTACTAGCAGTTGTCTAGACAAGGGTATATCACACACTGCCCTTAATCCTCCAGTACCCCCCTTCCATACACCCTGGAATTTTGTAATTGAATCCTACATGAAACATTGATTCATCTGTTGGAGGGATGTCATGAGATTTAGTCCATAATTCCTAGACCAACCTCTCCACCATCCCCTCGTTCCACTTAACCCCTTTCTTCTTGGGTACTTTCAGAAAGAAATCTCAATGATCCTTGCTCTCTGTTGATGTTGTTATTTTTGGATGCTCCAATCATTCACCCCCCCCCTTGTATTTTTATTGTCTGCGGCATTTGAGAAACAACCTCTTCAAGTCTGATCTTGTTCCTAAGAAGGTTTTGAACATCTCCTTATTATTGAACATTCATCTTTTTTCATTTATGGTTAAGCTCAGATTTGCAGGATTATTCACCCTGGGCTGAATTCTGAGCTCCATTTCTTTTTGGACCGTTCCCTCCTGTTTTCTAGTGGTTCAAGATAGTCTTGTCTTAATAAAATTTCCCTTCCTTAGTTTCTTTAAGAATGTTTTGGGGTTTTTTCCTCAATAGAATTACTTAATGCAACCACTATGTGTCTTGGAGTTTATAGCCACTGCTTTTTTTGGAGGCAATCTATGTATTTTTAAATTGTTATTATGTTTTCGGTGTTCAAAAGATCTAGATAATTTTCTTGTATTATGTCTGGTATTGTACTGTTCAGGGTTTTTGACTTTTCATGTTCTTTTGGGAGGCCTACAATTCTAAAGTTTTCTCTATAGATCCTATTTTTGCTTTCAGGTACAGCATGCTTTCTTTTAATGTCATTGATTTTTGCTTCTCTTTTTCTAGATTTTCTTTCACTTCTGTATGTTTATATTTCTAATCAGTTATCCTTTGTAATTTCATTGGTGAGAATTGCCATCACAGATTCAAGTTTTTCTATTCTGCCTATTATTTTTGCTATGCAGGACATAAGTTTTTCTCTCGTAATTCTCATTTCTCTTTTAAACCACTAAGAAATATGGTGTTGTGATTCTGTGTGCTTCTCAAAACACACAAGGTTCCCTTCTTCTTCAGGTGTTGAATCATTTTTCTTTGTTTTGCAGTATTTTTTTCAAGGATGCCTAATCTCCTTTACTAGATCTGGAGGCTATGTTTCTTTCTGCTGTTAATGTCTTCCCTGTTGATTTATTTGCTTATACTCAAGGTTTTTGATTTGTCTTCTTCCTGAGATCTTTGGTAATTTCAGTTTTTTGTTCCTCATTTTTTCCTATTGCTTACTTCCTGACTTCCTACCCTCTATGAGTAGTTTCCTTGAGGGGTGACTTTGAAAGCATCTCAGCCTTCTTCCTCTGCTTCAAGTGATTTTTGAGCAAACAAAACTGGTTCCAGCTAGATGTTGGGCTCTTTATTAGACTTCATTATGTGTCACACACACACACACACACACACACACACACACACACACACACATATACACAGATACATTTATTTATATACACACATACATTTATTTATATATATGTATACACGCACCACTTAACCTCTCAGGGTTGTTGTGAGGATAAAATGAAATAGTAGTAAAGTGCTTTGGAAGTCTTAAATAAATGCTAGTTATTACTACTTGTGGGTCTTAATGCTCTGTATAGTTCCATATTTCCAAGTCGTTAAGAAAGAGGTTTAAGATAGTCAGATCCTTTTCAACAATGTGAGAGCATCTCCCTCTAGTGGTCAATCTTTAGAATAGGCATGTGCCCTATCATTCAACTCAAAAACTCCTTGGTTTTAATTTGATTCACAGGAGACAGAGTCCTAGTCCTGATTCTATAGGAAAAAGGAAAAATCTAACTGGACTTCGTAGTATCTCTTTTTGGTAAGCAATTGCTAAGTATTTGTAAATATAGATACAGATGACCAGGAACCCCTATACTAGCACTGGGCATAGGAATGGATGCCATTTATTATCTTTGTCACCCATTGCCCAGTTTTGGGTTACAGTTCTAGGGGAGAGAAGAGTTGTTTCAATCATGAGAGAGCAGGCACTCTACCTATGTAAGAAGCAGAGCACAAACCAGAAGGGCAGTGGATAAACATCTCCCTGGATCACATCATGTTGAAAGTTCCAAAAATTTAGCCCCTCTTCCCCCAGACTGAGTTGTGAAAGCACCAGAAGGACATAAAATACAGAAACTCAGGGAATAGTGAGCAGGGTCCAACTCTAAATAAAGTCCAAAATTAAGAAGTAGGCTGGAAAAATGAGCAAACAACAAAAAGAGAACCTGACCAATAAAAAGCTATCATGGTGAGAGGGAAGCTCAAGAAACAAATTCAAAAGAAGATAATGACTTAAAAGCATCTAAAATACCACCAATATTATTCTACATTGTACCAGAAATGTTAACTGTAGCAATGAGAAGAAAAAGAAATGGGAAACATTAGGATAGGTAATAAAGAATTATCTTTTCAGATGATATAATGGTATGCTTAGAAAATTCTAGAGAATCAACTAGAAAACTATTAGAAATAATTAACAACTTTAGAAAATTTGCAGAATATAAAACAAATCCACATACATCATCAATATTTCTATATATGTAACAGCAAGGACCCTAGCATACCCAGGAGGGCCTGCTACACAGGTTCTTAGATCTTCTTTTCTAAAAGGAAAGCAACTCTTGAAGGGTTAACAATCTCTTTTAATTGCTATCATCAGCAGAGAAGAATACAAGTAGAGAAATAAAGACTATCAGACAGGGCTTACAACTGTCTCACTATCACAAATCAATAAACAAATCCAACTGTCTGACCATTAGTTACCAGAGAGAGAAGCATCAACATCTGAGTTTTCAAAGCCACGAGACTTCTTAACGGGTACCCAGAGTCTCATCTGGTCAAATAACTTTCTTCCAATGAGTCAGTCCCAAAACAAAATTCACCTCAGAGTATTTATCCACTTTTCAGAGCCAGAGGGCAGGACCCTCCTATCCCGTGCCTCAATAGAAATTAACAAAAGGTACTGTGGGCCTTCCTACAAAACAATCTCCTAATCAAGCTTCTCTTAATGGGCAGGCCCATTAATGGAGGGGAAGCTCTTTAATAACATTAAAATAATTAACAATACAAATACTATTTCTGGTTGAAAATTCTTGATTAATTCAGTCAAAGGCAAGTTCCAAAGGTACTTGATTATACTAAAACCAAAACTAAAAAAAAAACAAAACCTACTTTGCATGCCATTACAATATATTGCCAACTAAGCCCAAGTGCAAGAGATAGAAAGAGAAATTACACTTAAAATAATTGTAAAGAATATAAAATACTTGGGAGTCTACGTGTCAAGACAAACACAAGAGCTATATGAAAACAATTACAAAACACTTTTCACACAAATGAAGTCAGATCTTATCAACTGGAAAATATAAACTATTTATGGTTAAGCTGAGCCAATACGATAAAAATGACAATTCTACCTAAATTAATGAACTTATTCAGTGCCACACCAATTAAACTACCAAAAAACTGTTTTATAGAGCTAGAAAAACAATAATAAAATTTATCTGAAAAAACAAAAGGTCAAGAATATCAAAGGAATTAATGAAAAAAGTACAAAGGAAGGTACCCTAGCCATACCAGAACTGAAACTATATTCTAAAGCTAAAATTTCATTATGATTGTCAACACTATCTCTTACTGGTTAAGAAATAGTAGTGGATCAGTGAAATAGATTAGGTACACAGGACACATCAGTAAATGACCATAGTAATCTAGTGTTGATAAAACCAAAGACTCCAGCTTCTGGGATAAGAAATTACTATTTGACAAAAGCTGCTGAATAAACTGGAAAACAGTAGGGCAGAAACTAGGTATATGCCAACATCTTACACCAAATACCAAGTTAAGGTCAAAAATGAGTATATGATTTAGGCATAAAGAATGATACTGCAAGCAAATTAGGATAGCAAGAAATAGGTTATCTGTCAGATGTATGGAGAAACAAAGAATTTTTAACCAAACAAGAGATAGAGAGAATTAAGAAATATAAAATGGATAATTTTGATTATATTAAATTAAAAATACTTTACATAAACAAAACCAATGCAACGAAGATTAGAAGGAAAGCAGAAATTCAGAAACATTTTTACAACATATGTGTCTAATATCGAATTTATATGAATACAAATCATTCCCCAATTGATAAATCGTCAAATGATATGACCAGGAAGTTACCAGATGAAGAAATTAAAGCCATCTGAAGTCATATGATAAAATGCTCTAAATTATTACTGATTAGAGAAATGCAAATTAAAACAACTCTGAGGTACCATCTTGTGCCTATCAGATTGGCTAATATAACAGAAAAGTAAAATGATAAATATTGGAAGGTATGTGGGAAAATTGGGACATTAGTATTGGCATTGTGAACTGCTCCAGCTATTATGTAGAACAATTTGGAACTATGCCCAAAGAGCAATCAAATGGTGTATACTGTTTGATCCAGCTACTTGGTCTGTATCCCAAAGGGATCATAAAAAAGATTAAAGGATCCACATATATAAAACTATTTATAGAAGTTCTTTTTGTGGTAGCAAAAATTTGGAAGTTGAAGGGATGCCCATCAAGTTGGGAAAACCTGAACAAATTTTGGTATATGAATGTAATGGAATATTTTTGTGCTAAAAGAAACGGCAAGCAGAATGATTTAAGAAAAACCTGGAAATACTTAATAGTAATTGTTTCTCTTTGACCCAGGAACCCTGAGGGTCTTCTTGTCTCAGGTTGATTTTTTTTTTTTAATTAAGGGACATCTCTTGAGCAACTACTTACCTTGGTAGCATACTTTGCAGGGATGTATACATTGACAATGAGGTTGATGCACACATTGCCAGAGCTAGTTCAGTGTTTGGGAGGTTCCAAAGAAAAATTTGAGAGAGAAGAGGTATTAGATTGACCACCACACTGAAGTCTACAGAGTCATTGTGCTGACCTCATTGTTGTATGTTTGTGAAACATGGACAGTCTACCAGTGCCATGCCAGGAAACTGAATCGCTTCCATTTCAATTGTCTTAGGAAGATTCTCAGGATCACTCGGTAGGATACGGTACCAGACACTGAAGGCCTTGCTTGAGCTCAACTGCCAAGCATTCAAACCATGTTTCAGGGAGCTCAACCCTAATGGGCTGGCCACATTGTTCTAATGCAAAACGTATGCCTGTCAAAAAGACTATTTTATGGAGAACTCACATGGGGAAGGAGATCACATGGTGGTCAGAAAGAAGAGACTTAAGGACACTCTCAAGGTCTCAAGAATTTGACTGTGCAACATGGAGGCACTGGCACAGGACTGCTCAGAATGACTTGCCCACATCAGAAAGGGTGCTGGCTCTATAAGCAAAGCAGAATTGAAACAGCAGAAAGGAAAGGTAGGATGCACAAATTTGGAGTAACCACTCCAGTCACATGCACTACCTGTGCTCAACCTGTAGTGGAGCACTCTGAGCTCATTTTAGTCTGATTAACCACAGTCAGACACACTGAAATTTCACTTTATCACAGTGATATTATTTTGGTCCTCATCAAGAATGAAGGGCAACAACCAACCATCCAACCAACCAACTTAAAGAAGGCTTTTCATTGAATGGATATATCTCACTCTAAGTAAGAATACAATAAGACCTTAGCCTGAAAGGGCCAGGGTCTTACATTGCATCCTGGGACATCCAGCCTTCTTGATGAATATCAGGTCACTGGACCCAGATGGCTCAGGAGAAGAAAGTGAGGTTATTGACCTTGCCCAGCCCTCCCTCACTCAAATCAAAGTCAACTGCAAGTCATGTCATCATGTTGATGTCATGGTCCTCTTCGAGACAAACACAACAACAACAGAAAGACTTACATCAAAGACATACAAAATGAAGTGAACTGAACCAGGAGAACAATGTAAACAGAAACAACAACTTTGCATTATGATCAGATATGATTGACTTTGCTCTTCTCAGTGATACAATGATCCACGACAATTCTAAAGGACTCATGATGGAAAATATTATCTATATACAGAGAAAGAATTGCTAGAGTCTGAATGAAGATCAAAGCATTTCACTTTACCTTCTTCATGATTTTTTTCTTTTGGTCTGTTTCAAAGCATGATTAATATGTTATACATGATTGCACATATAAAACCTATTTAAAAATCTTACATTTTTAGGGAAAGGGAGGGAAAAATTTGGAATTCAAAATTTAAAAAACCGAATGTTAAAAAATTTTCTTTACATATAATTGCAAAAAGTACTTTTAAGAAAAACATCTATGAGCAAAACCTCAAAGAAAAATTCAGATTCGATGCAAGCTCAAAATGAATTCCCAGAAGAGCTAAAGAAAAAGAAAATAAAAGCAAAAGTTTTAGAAATAAAATAAGGATGGTAAGAGAAAATGCAAGAAAATTATGAAAAGATAATAGCACAAAAGCTACTGAAGAATAGAATCATTCTGGAATTATAAATCCATTGAATGATCTCACTCAGGTTTTCTTAAAAGCTATAAAACCTTTTGGAGATAGAAGAATAGACAAATGTGAAACATCCTCCAAAAACTTAATCAACTTCTTTGCCCATTTGCAATGTTGTCTTATGTAGACTCAAGCAATTCTTCTGTTCTCCACACTGACACCAGCCAGAAAGCCTTGGAAGTTTTCCTGTATTAAGAGAAAAATAGTCATCAGAAATTAAATGCATGACAGTGGTTTGATTGGCAGTGTGATTAGTTACTCCCTATACAAGCTTAAGCAGTTTATCACTGAAAAGTTAAAAGATTACGTATATGGAGCTAACCTCCAAGTATAGTCTGACAACAATTGATTGATTTATATTTTGACCACTAGTGAGTTGGATGCTCTTTGTCAGAAATGGGAAGCAAAACTTGCCAGTTATGATTTCAAGCATACACTTCAGGCTCATGAAAAATAACATATATGCAGATACCTTTTTTTTTGGAGGTTTAAAATTTTATTTGTTTTTTAATATCTCCATTACCTTGGGCAAATCAGTTTACAAGATCACAGATTAAAAGCTGGAAGGGCCCTAGATCTTTAGTTTAAACCATTAATTTTGTAGATGAAGAAACTGAAGACCAGAAAAATTAAACCATTAATTTTGTAGATGAAGAAATTGAAGACCAAAAAAGCACATTGTCCAAATTCCTAGGCTGTTCATGACTGAGCTAGTATTTGAACCCAGTTCTTCTGACTCAAAAACCAATTTGCTTTCCATGCATTGTCTTTGGCCTCAAATTTTCTTCTATAAACTATAGACCTGTAAATAATTTCTAGGATCCTTTCCAAACATCGTATTTTATGATTCTTATATAATCACCTGGATGATTTGGTAACCTGCATTATCAACATTTGTATAGCTGAAATGTTAACTGTGCCTATTAGATTGTAAGCTCCATGAGGGTTTTGACCTTACTGAGAGATATTCCCACTTGTGACTCATCCCTAGGGCCTGACCTTGACTGTAGTAAATGTTCAAAAGACATCATTGAATTGAACTCAATACAAACTAAAAATATATGAGTGTGTTTCAATTTGTTTAGCTATAGTCTCTGTAACTCCTAGAATTACTCTCATCTACTCTCATCTTTATGAGGGAAATTTTTATTTTCTGACATTGTTGCAAATTGCCCTTGTATTTTGCCTGATCCTTTTCAACTTTGCTAACTCAAATATTTAATGCTGTTGTTTCACTGTCTCAGGATTTTCTGTAATCCTTGGAAACCAAAACACACCAGATGCACACCAATTCTCACATCATCTTGCTACTTTTTTGACTCACTATACACTTCAATTTGTTCCCTGAGTGCTTCTTTTGGAAACACTGAATTAGAGAAGGAGGTGTCTGCCCTTTTGCAAATATTTCACATGGGTCTGATGAGAAGAAAGATGCACCTTGGGGATTTTGACTATGGCAGACAAGAGAAAGCTGAAGGAGCTCAGTAAAAATGCAAGATTTTATAACATTATTAATACTCTTTGTGAAAAGGGTGACTGCTTTTCTGCTGCTGCCAAGAGATCTAAAACATCTTCCATGATTACTGCGATAAATTAGAATAGATTTCAAATTGCTTGGGGTCCTTGTTCTATATCACAAAAAAATTAAGGTTCATTAATAATTGCCACAAAGCCCTCTTGGAGAACTCAGTGGACTCATTGGGGTATTTAAAGTGCCAGCTGAAGAGAGGTTAATTGTTTTTCCCATGGCATACTTAGCTTACATCATTTTTTGGGACTTGGAGGCTGCACTAATTTGTAAACTGATTCTGAGAAACTTCTTGTGAAGTTGGCCATTTTTCACAGTATCCTTTTTTTCCCCATAGTTCTAATTTGACGGGATGAATCATAACTTCACTCTAGATTTTACTTTTGAACTTTGGGATGACTTTGGTATTTCTGTTTTTCTCATTTCCTTTGCCTCCTGAATGGCTTCCCTAAACCAGACAAGAGATATTGGATTATCTACTTCTGTATTTCTGAATTTATCCTAACCACTTATTCTCTTTTCTGATCTGCTTTCCTAACAGGGCTATACAGAGTCATTAAAAATAGGAAAATGAAGATGACTAGGCTTGCTGCTGTCACAAAAGGTAGAAGAGAAATCTAGGACCGGTATTCTATGAATCAAGGACCAGACCTTGCAGTTGTAATGTTTTTTTTTCTTATAAATTTATTTATTAAAATTTTTTACATTCCTTTTCACAAAATTTTGGATTCCAAATTTTCTCCCCATTTGTCCCCTCCACCCACTCTAATACACTGAGCATTCTAATTTCCCCTATCACCAATCTTCCCTCTCTACTATCATCCCTCCCTTCCCTTGACCCCATCTTCTCCTATGTCCTGTAGGGCCAGATAATTTTCTATTCACCATTACCTGTATTTCTTATTTCCTAGTAGCAAGAACAATACTCAACAGTTGTTCCTAAAGCTTTGAGTTCCAACTTCTCCCCATCCCTCCCTCCCCACCCATTCCCTTTGGGAAGGCAGGCAATTTAATATGGGCCTTATCTGTGTAGTTTTGCAAATGACTTTGATAATAGTCGTGTTGGGTAAGACTAACTATATGTCCCTCCATCTTATCCTGCTCCCCATTGTTTCTATTCTGTCTTTTGATCCTGTCCCTCCCCAAGAGTGTTGACTTCAAATTGCTCCCTCCTCCCATTGCCCTCCTTTCCATCATCCCCCCACCCTGCTTATCTCCTTCTCCCCCACTTTCTTATACTGTAAGATAGGTTTTCATACCAAAATGAGTGTGCATTTTATTCCTTCCTTTAGTCGAATGTGATGAGAGTAAACTTCATGTTTTTCTCTCAGCTCTCCTCTTTTTCCCTCCACTAAAAAGTCTCCTGCTTGCCTCTTCTATGAAAGATAATTTGCCCCATTCCATTTCATGCTCTCTCTTCCCAATATATTTCTCTCTCACAATTTACTTCAATTTTTTTAAAGATGTGATCCCATCCTATTCAATTCACTCTGTGCTCTCTGTCTCTGGGTGTGCATGCATGTGTGTGTGTGTGTGTGTGTGTGTGTGTGTGTGTGTGTGTGTGTGTGTGTAATCCCACCAACTACCCAGATACTGAAAAGTTTCAGGAGTTACAAATATTATCTTTCCATATAGGAATGTAAACAGGTCAACTTTAGTAAGTCCCTTATGACTTCTCTTTGCTGTTTACTTTTTCATGCTTCTTCTCATTCTTGTGTTTGAAAGTCAAATTTTCTTTTCAGCTCTGGTCTTTTCATCAAGAATGCTTGAAAGTCCTCTATTTCATTGAAAGACCATTTTTTCCCCTGAAGTATTATACTCAGTTTTGCTGGGTAGGTGATTCTTGGTTTTAGTCTTGTTCCTTTGACTTCTGGAATATCCTATTCCATGCCCTTCGATTCCTTAATGTAGAAGCTGCTAGATCTTGTGTCATCCTGATTGCATTTCCACAATACTGGAATTGTTTCTTTCTAACTGCTTGCAATATTTTCTCTTTGACCTGGGAACTCTGGAATTTGGCCGCAATATTCCTAGGAGTTTCTCTTTTTGGATCTCTTTCAGGAGGTGATTGGTGGATTCCTTGACTACTTATTTTGCCCTCTGGTTCTAGAATCTCAGGGCAGTTTTCCTTGATAATTTCATGGAAGATGATGTCTAGGCTCTTTTTTTGATCATGGCTTTCAGGTAGTCCCATAATTTTTAAATTGTCTCTCCTGGATCTATTTTCCAGGTCAGTTGTTTTTCCCATGAGATATTTCACATTCTCTTCCATTTTTTCATTCTTTTGGTTTTGTTTTGTGATTTCTTGGTTTCTCATAAAGTCATTAGCCTCCATGTGTTCCATTCTAATTTTGAGAGAACTATTTTTTTCAGGGAGCTTTTGAACCTCTTTTTCCATTTGGCTAATTCTGCTTTTGAAAGCATTCTTCTCCTCATTAGCTTTTTGATCCTCTTTTGCCAATTGAGTGAGCCTATTTTCCAAGGTGTTATTTTCTTCAGCATTTTTTTGGGTCTCCTTTAGCAAGGCATTGTCCCGTTTTTCATGCTTTTCTTGCATCTCTCTCATTTCTCTTCCTAGTTTTTCCTCCACCTGTCTAACTTGATTTTCAAAATCCTTTCTGAGCTCTTCCATGGCCTGAGCCCATTGGATCTCTGTTTCGGATGTTTGGGATACAGAGGTCTTGACTTCTATGTCTTTACCTGATGGTAAGCATTGATATTCCTCATCAGAAAGGAAAGGAGGAAATATCTGTTCACGAAAAATTAACCTTCTCTGGTCTTGTTTTTTCCCCCTTTTCTGGACATTTTCCCAGTCAGTTACTTGACTTCTGAGATTCCTCTCCACCCCCGCCTCATTAGTGCTTGGGGTCTGAGATTCAAATGCTGCTTCCCAGCTTCAGGGCTTTCAGCAGGGGGCAGGGCTGCTATTCAGTGGGATTAAGTTCAGGTTCTCAGGTGGGGGCAGGGCCACCTCCCAGGCTCAGTTCCCTCAGGGTTTTATGCGGAGATCTTCAGTAATGGATCTGAGGTCCTGCCTGCTTTGGGAGCCCGGGTCTGCTGCTTCCTCCTGAGGGAGCCTGAGTTATGGAGACACCCCACTCCCCTCTTGGCCAGCCCAGAAGTCTCTCTCACTGACCTGTAGCGCCTGTGGGTGGAGGGAACTGCGTGGCTGCCAGAGATTCCATTTCTGAAGCCTGCTTGGATCTGCTCCTCTCAGGGCCGCGTGGCCAAGGCAGGGCTGGGCTCTGCTCCCAGTCTGGTGCATGACAGACCTTTGGTGATGGTTTTTCAGGGCTCGCTGGAACAGAAATCTCCTCCACTCCATTGTTGCATGGCTTCCACTGCTCCAGAACCCATTGGGAGTTCTTTTTATAGGTAATTTATGGGCTGTAGGTTTGGAGCTAGCATATGTGAATCTTTCTACTCTGCCATCTTGGCTCCTCCCCCCTATGCAGATACCTTGACCAGAATGCCACATGACACTGAAGCTGTAGTGATTCCAGAAGAAGATGTATAGCTATGCTCTCTGTGATAGCCAAAGAGACAGAATATAACCAAATGGAACCATAGTTAAGAATTTAGGACTTTCACCAGGTGGCATGCAAAATACACATGTAAAACTTGTCTTATTTTACAAATCTTTCTTGCCTCAGTTTCTATGGATAGCTGGAAACAGGAACTTAAGGCTAATTAATAATTAAAAATTAAAAGAAATGATCCTATCTAAAAAAGTAAGGAAGTGATCCTTAAGTCTTTAAGTTCCAGTTGTCAGATGGCACTTTATTCTCCTGAGACAATAGCAGAAATTGAAGGTATGCAATGGAGTATTGTATCAAACTGTGACTGCTCCCACACATAGAACAAAGAAATAATTAATGCATCAGCCTCGTAGAAGAGCATAGTCCAGTGTGGGCCATGCTCAATGTGGCCATAGCAAACCTGGAGCAGCCTGAGGACACTGAATCACTGGTAACTGTGCCTGTTTCCAGACTTTTCAACCCTCAAATGTCAAAGACAACTTAGAAATACAGTAGAAAAGATCTAATAGACCTGGGTAAGAGAGGAGTGCAATTCATCCCCAGCTGTAGCAGCTGTGATGGTGGCAGTGGCAGTGACTGCTTCCAGAGCTCTTGTCCCACAGAAAGTGGGGGCATTGAGTGGTTAATCAGAGGGGGATTGCAGGGATCTTTTTACTGGCACTGAGCCAAGATTCTCTTGCTTTGCCTATGTTTTGATCTGGGTCACAGTATTAGTCACCAGTCTTAGGGTGAGGAGGAAGGCTGGCATGGCAGAGTTTCTCATGGTGGTGGAGAGGGAATCCTCCTCACAATTGCAAGACATAAGAGAGTGCTTGACATCACTCACAGAACAAAGCACGAAGAGAAGTAGACACTCCTCCTTTGATCATACAACCTTGGAAGAGCTGAAAATTTATAGGTTCCTTGAAGTATCTCTGAAAACAGCTGCACACAATCCCTGAAGCTTGGGACAGTATACCCTCCACACTGGACGTAGAGTCCTACCTTAAGAAAGAGCTAAAAAAGTCAAGTAATTGACTGAGAAAATAAGCAAAGAGCAGGAAGAAAATCAAATGATAGAATCTTACTTTCGTGACTAGGAATAACAGCAGATACAACCAGAAGACAAAAAAGTCAAAGCTCCTACATTCAAAGCCTCCAAGAAAAATATGAATTTGTCTTAGGTCATAAAAGAGCTCAAAAAGGATTTTGAAAGTCAAGTAAGAGAAGTAGAGGAAAAATTGGGAAGAGAAATGAGAGTGATGTGAGAAAATCATGAAAAATGAATCAACAACTTGCTAAAGGAGATCCCAGAAATGCTGAAGAAAATAACACCCTAAAAATAGACTAATCATAATGGCAAAAGAGGTCCAAAAAGCTGACAAGGAGGAGAATGTCTTAAAAAGCATAACTGGTTAAATGGAAAAGGAGGTCCAAAATCTCACTGAAGAAAACAATTTCTTGAAAATTAGAATGGGGGAAATGAGAGCTAATGACTTCATGAGAAATTAAGAAATTGTAAAGCAAAAGGAAAGGAATGAATAGATAGAAGACAATGTGAAATATCTCACTGGAAAAAGAACTTATCTGAAAAATAGATGTAGGAGAGATCATTTAAAAATTATTGAACTATCTGAAAGACATGATCAAAAAAAAAAAGAGCCTAGAAATCATTTCTCAAGGAATTATTGAGGAAAACTGCCCTGATACTCTAGAACCAGAGGGGAAAATAGAAATTGAAAAAATCCACCAATAACTTCCTGAAAGAGATCCCCAAAGGAAAACTCCTAGAAGTATTGTAGCCAAATTTCAGAATTCCCAGGTCAAGGAGAAACTATTGCAAGCAGTCAGAAGGAAATAATTCAAATATTGTGGAAATACAATCAGGATAACACAAGATCTAGCAGCTTCTTCATCAAGGAATTGGATGTCTTGGAATATGATATTCCAGAGATCAAAGGAGCTAAGATTAGAACGAAGTATTCCCTACCTAGAAAAACTAAATATAATATTTCTGTGGGAAAATGAAAATTCAATGAAATAGAGGACTTTCAAAAGAATCACGAAAATGTAAATAGGAAAGGAAAATCATAAAGGACTTACTAAAGTTGAACTCTTTGCATTCTTACATGGAAAGATGATATTTTTAACTCATGAGACTTTCTCAGTATTAGGGTCGTTGGAGGGAATATACACATACATGCACACATGTATACATATATGCATGCATACATTACATGTATGTGTGTATGTGTATATAGATACATATATGTGTGTATAGACAGAGGGCATAAGGTGAGTTGAATAAGAAGGGATGACATATAAAAAATAAAATTAAGGGGTGAGAGAAGAATGTACTGGAAGAAGGAGAAAGGGAGAGGCAGAGTGGGGTAAATTATCTTACATAAAAGAGGGAAGAAAAAGCTTTTACAATAGAGGAGAAGAGGGGACAGGTGAGAGGGAATGAGTAAATCTTATTCTCACTGGATTTGATTTAAGGAGGAAATAACATACACACTCAATTAGGTATGAAAATCCATCTAACCTTATAGGAAAGTGGTGGGGAAGGATGATAGAAGGAAGGGGAAATGGGAGGAGGGGGTAATCAGAAGCAAACATTTTTGAGGAGAGACAGAGTCAAAGGAGAGAATAGAATAAATGGGAGTGGGATAGGGTGAAGGGATAGTCTTAAACAATGTGATTGTTATGTGTTTTGCATGACTACACATGTATAACCTGTATGAAGTTGCTTGCCTTTTCAATAAGAGTGGGTGGGAAGGGAGGATGGCGGTGAGCATGGAACTCAAAGTTTTGAAAATGGATATTAAAAGTTATTTTTATATTCAACTGGGAAATAAGATATACATGCAAAGGGGTACAGGAATCTATCTTTCCCTACAGGAAAATAGATGGGTAGGGGATGAGGAGGGGAGGGGATGTGACAGAAAGGAGGGCAGATTGTGGAAAGGGGTAATCAGAAAGCATGCCATGTTGGAGTGGGGAGGGGAGAGATGGGGAGAAAGTTTGGAGCTCAAAATCTTGTGGAATTGAATGTTGAAAACTAAAAATAAATTAATAAATGTTAAAAAAAAAATGAATAGCTTACGTTATCATCAGTCCCCTGGTAATTGCATTGTTCTCAAACTATTTGAAATTGTTTGTCTCTATATCTTCTTTTTTAAGTTAAATTTATTTATTTAACTTTTTGCATTCATTTTCACAAAATTTTGGGTTTGAAATTTTCTCCCCATTTGTCCCCTACCCCCACCCCAATACACTGAGCATTCTAATTTCCCCTATCACCAATCTGCCCTCTCTTCTATCATCCTTCCCTTCCCTTGTCCCCATCTTCTCTTTCGTCCTGTAGGGCCAGATAATTTTCTATTCACCATTACCTGTATTTCTTATTCCTAATGGCAAGAACAATACTCAACAGTTGTTCCTAAAGCTTTGAGTTCCAACTTCTCCCCATCCCTCCCTCCCCACCCATTCCCTTTGGGAAGGAAGGCAATTCAGTATAGGCCATATCTGTGTAGTTTTACAAATGACTTCAATAATAGTCATGTTGTGTATGACTAACTATATTTCCCTCCATCCTATCCTGCCCCCCATTGCTTCTATTCTCTCTTTTGTTCCTGTCCCTCCCCAAGAGTGTTGATTTCAAATTGCTCCCTCCTCCCATTGCCCTCCCTTCCATCGTCCCCCCTACCTTGCTTATCCCCTTCTCCCCCACTTTCCTGTATTGTAAGATAGGTTTTCATATCAAAATGAGTGTGCATTTTATTCCTTTCTTTAGTCGAATGTGATGAGAGTAAACTTCATGTTTTTCTCTCAGCTTCCTGCCTTTTCCCTCCACTAAAAAGTCTCCTACCTGCCTCTTCTATGAGAGATATTTTGCTCCATTCCATCTCTCCCCCTCTCTTCCCAATACATTTCTCTCTCACCACTTAACTTCATTTTTTTAAGATATGATCCCATCCTATTCAATTCACTCCGTGTTCTCTGTCTCTGGGTGTGCATGCATGTGTGTGTGTGTGTGTGTGTGTGTGTGTGTGTGTGTGTGTGTGTGTGTGTGTAATCCCACCAACTACGCAGATACTGAAAAGTTTCAAGAGTTACAAATATTGTCTTTCCATGTAGGAATGTAAACAGTTCAACTTTAGTAAGTCCCTTATGACTTCTCTTTGCTGTTTACCTTTTCATGCTTCTTCTCATTCTTGTGTTTGAAAGTCAAATTTTCTTTTCAGCTCTGGTCTTTTCATCAAGAATGCTTGAAAGTCCTCTATTTCATTGAAAGACCATTTTTTCCCCTGAAGTATTATACTCAGTTTAGCTGGGTAGGTGATTCTTGGTTTTAGTCTTGTTCCTTTGACTTCTGGAATATCATATTCCATGCCCTTCGATCCCTTAATGTAGAAGCTGCTAGATCTTGTGTCATCCTGATTGCATTTCCACAATACTGGAATTGTTTCTTTCTAGCTGCTTGCAATATTTTCTCCTTGACCTGGGAACTCTGGAATTTGGCCTCAATGTTCCTAGGAGTTTCTCTTTTTGGATCTCTTTCAGGAGGTGATTGGTGGATTCCTTGACTACTTATTTTGCCCTCTGGTTCTAGAATCTCAGGGCAGTTTTATGATGTCTAGGCTCTTTTTTTGATCATGGCTTTCAGGTAGTCCCATAATTTTTAAATTGTCTCTCCTGGATCTATTTTCCAGGTCAGTTGTTTTTCCCATGAGATATTTCACATTCTCTTCCATTTTTTCTTTCTTTTGGTTTTGTTTTGTGATTTCTTGGTTTCTCATAAAGTCATTAGCCTCCTTGTATTCCATTCTAATTTTGAGAGAACTATTTTATTCAGTGAGCTTTTGAACCTCTTTTTCCATTTGGCTAATTCTGCTTTTGAAAGCATTCTTCTCCTCATTGGCTTTTTGAATCTCTTTTGCCAATTGAGTGAGCCTATTTTTCAAGGTGTTATTTTCTTCAGCATTTTTTTGGGTCTCCTTTACCAAGGAATTGACCCATTTTTCATGCTTTTCTTGCATCTCTCTCATTTCTCTTCCCATTTTTTCCTCCACCTGTCTAACTTGATTTTCAAAATCCTTTTTGAGCTCTTCCATGGCCTGAGCCCATTGAATATTTATTTTGGATGTTTGGGATAGAGAAGCCTTGACTTCTATGTCTTTCCCTGATGGTAAGCATTGTTCTTCCTCATCAGAAAGGATGGGAGGAGATATCTGTTCACCAAGAAAGTAACCTTCTCTGGTCTTATTTTTTTCCCTTTTCTGGGCATTTTCCCAGCCAGCTACTTGACTTCTGAGATTCCTCTCCAGCCCCACCTTGCCTCCAGATGCACCCAGCTAGTGCTTGGGGTCTGAGATTCGAATGCTGCTTCCCAAAGTCAGGGCTCTGGACAGGGTCAGGGCTGCTATTCAGTGTGAGATTAAGTTCAGGTTCTCAGGTGGGGGCAGGGCCTCCTCACAGGGCTCTGTTCCCTCATGGGGTTTATGTAGAGACCTTCAACAATGGGTCCCAGCTCCTTTCCACTTTGGGAGCCCCTGTCCTCTGCTGCCTCTGCTGCTGCCTCCCAAGGGGGCTAACACCCCACTCCCCCCTCGGCCAGCCAAAAATGCTCTCTCACTGACCTTTGTGCCTGTGGATGGAGGGACCTGTGCAGCCACTAGGGATTCCATCCCTGAAGCCTGCTGGGATCTGCTCCTCTTTGTGCTGTGGCCAATGCAGGGCTGGGCTCTGCTCTGGGTCCGATGCATAACGGACCTTTGCTGTTGGTTTTTCAGGGCTCTCTGGAACAGAAATCTCCTCCACTCCATTGTTGTGTAGCTTCCGCTGCTCCAGAATTTGTTGGGAGTTTTTCTTTACAGGTATTTTATGGGCTGTGTGTTAGGGAGCTAGCATATGTGAATCTTTCTAGTCTGGCATCTTGGCTCATCCCTCTCTTGTCTCTAGATCTTGTTGTTATTGTAAAAAATCATGAGCCTTTCTAGATTTCTCTGAAACCACCCCTTTGAGTATTTTTATGGCACAATAGTCTTTTATTCTATTCATATAAATGTGATTAGTTCTGTCATTACTCAATAAATAAATATCTTCTTGGTTTCCAGTTCTCTGCTATTACAAAAAAAAATATCAAATTTTATTCCATGTGATCCTTTGTCCGCTTTCTTTGCTTTCCTTTATATAGACTCCAATATACAGTGGAATCACTTGATGAAAGAATATGCACAGTTTGGCATCATTTTTCAACATAGTTCCAAATTGCTTTCTATAATGGCTGGATCAATTTACAATTCTGTCAACAGTTCATTAATATGCCTATTTTCCACTGGCCCTCCAGAATCATCTATCATTTTTATTTCTTGTCATCATTGCCAGTCTGATGGATATGAGGTGGAACCTCACTGATTTACTTTGTATTGCTGTAATTGTTAGTGATTTGGATCATATTGTATAGTATTTAGAGGATGGTTCATACATTTAAATCAGTTTCTTATGTCTTAGAAATCAGACCTTTATCAGGCAACCTGGTTAGAAAGACTTTCCCCTAATCATCTGTTTCCATTCTAATTTTAGCTATAACCAATTTAAAGTAATTAAAATTGTCCATTTTTTTCTGTGATCTTCTCTATCCTCCATTTTGTCGTAAGTCTTCCCCATTTTTCTGTGCTCCCTTAATTTGTTTATGATGTGACCTTTTTTGTATGTTAGGTATCTATTCTGGAAGTGCAGCTAAATGCTTTACTGGATGGCACACTGAGCCTGAAGTCAGGAAGTCCTGGATTCAAATTCGCACTACCTGTGTGACGTTGGGCAAGTCACTTAACCTCTATTTGTCAAGAAATCTTTGCGAAGAAAACCCCATGCAAGCAATGTGCATTCTATGGAGTCATGAAGAGTTGGATGTGAATGGACGACTGAACGGCAACAACAATAAAAATCTATGTGGAGCTTTTCTTGTTACATGGAGTGACCACACCTAATTTCTGTTCGATTGCTTTTCAGGTTTGCCAGAAATGTCTGTCAGAACTTTTATCCTAGGAGCTTGGGTCTTTGGGTTTATTGAACACACTAGGCTACTAGGCTCCTTTGTGTTTATAATTAATCTGTTCCTTTGATTGATTTTTAACTAGTACCAAGTCTTTTTGATGATTAGTAAATTGTAGTATACTCAGAGAACAATCAGACTAAGTCCACTTTTCACTTTTTTCTTTGAGGTTCATGACATTTTATTCTTTCAGATGAATTTCATTACATTTTTTCAAAGATGCAGATTCATTCTTTTGGTATTTTGATTAGTATGTCACTGCATTAGATAATAATTTAGATAATATGGGTACTTTTATTCCATTGTCTCAGTGTACCTATAAGCAATTAGCATTTTTCCAATTATTTAAGTCTTTTTTGTTTTTTATAGGGAGTATTTTGTAGTTGTAGTTATATAATTCATGTATTCATATAATTTCTGAGTAAATCTTGGTAAACAGACTGCCAAGTATTTTATATATATATATATATATATATAATTATTTTAAATAGACTTTCTCTTTATATTTCTTCCTCTTGGGTTTTGTTGGTAATATATAGAAATGATGGTTTATGTGAACTTATTTCATATTCTTTAAAGTTGCTGAATACTCCAATTAATTTTTAATTAGCTCTCTAAGGTTCTCTAGATAAGCCATCATGTATCTATAAAAAGTGAAGAATTTGTTTGTTCTTTACCTGTATTTATTCCCTTGATTCACTTTTCCTATTCCACTGATAAAACTGGTATTTCTAGTGCTATATTAAAATAGTAGTGGTGACAATGGGTATTCTTGTTTTACTCTTGATGGTAATGGATATTTTATTTTTATTATATTATTCTCATTATGGATCTGTGTTTTAGATAAATAATACTTACCCTATTATGGAAATATGTATTTATTCCAATGTTTTCTAGTCTTTATTAAAAAAACAAATGGATAAAAAAAATTAAAAAAATGGGTGCTGTATTTTGTTAAAAGATTTTTTTGCACACGCAGATACAACCATATAATTGTTGCTGTCATTATACTTTCCCCAATCTCTCCTTTGTGTTCTCTTATTACCTGTTACTTTAGAGGGCAACATCATCCTTTCAGTCCCTTAGGATCACAGCCTAAGATTTATCCTCAACTCCTCACTGTCTCTTTCCCTGACTCCTCCTCCTCATATCAAGCTACCACCAAGATCTGTCATTTTCAGCGCTGCTACATTTCATATACACTCTCATCTTTTTTCTAACACTGCCACCATTCTAGTGCAGGCCCTACACCGCAGGTGTGGTATATTGCAAGTCTGCTGATGGGTCTGTCTGCTTCATCTCTCTCCAATCCATCCTCCTTTCATCCACTACAGGCTTTCCTAAACTGCGAATCTGATCATGTCACTTCCTTACTCAACAAAATCCAGTGGCTTCCTATTGCCTCTAGGATGTATATTCTGTATATGTATATTATATGAATATTCTACCCTCCTTCAACCAGTTCAGATGAAAGTGAGGTTGAAGTGATGTCTTCTCTCCCTAAACCTTCCTGTTTGTTTGCAGTCTTCTTCACACTCTCTGATTATGTGAGGTAAGTTCCCCCTCAGCTTGCCTCCCCATTTTTTCTTTAGTATAATCCTTTATCCCACTCTTTTTTCTTTTAATATAGTAGAAATTAACCAAACCACATCATTAACAAAGGCACTGCTACCTTTTTGTTTAACTCCCTCAATGACACTTGATGACATTAGGATCATTTGTATTATCTCCTCCTACTGGAACATAAACACTTCATTCTTATATAATTTCTTATAGTTACATACTTAAATTTACCTTTTCATTTTCCTCTTAATTCCTATGATTGAATTTTGCAGCTTTTACTCAGCTTTGGTATTTTTTCAGGAATAATGGGAAGCTCTCTTGATTTTTTTTAAAAAAAATTCAATTTTATTTTCATTTCAGTTCTGAATTCTCCCTCTCATATCTTCCTCTCCTCCCACCAACTGAGATGATAAGAAAACCAAACTCACTACAAAAATGTGTAGTCAAAAAAAATTACATGCCCAAAAATAAAGGAAGAAAAGAAAATATCCTTCAATCTTCAATTCATGACCTGAATCAGTCAAGTCTCTTACAAGGTTGGATATGATATATTTATTCATGAGTCTATTGGAATCATCGTTGGTTAATGTGTTGATAAGAACTCTTATTTTTTTATCTTTATAATTTTATTTTTATTGTTTAAACTGTTCTTTTGGTTTTGCTTTCTTCTAAGTTTATCTTAAATCATTCCCTTAAATTTTTCTTATAGCATCATAGCATTCCACTACCTTCATAATACCATAACTTGTTCAGTTATCCTTCAATTGATGAGTACTTCCTCAATTTCCATTTCTTTGCTACCAGGAATAAAGTTACTATAAATATTTTTGTATGTTTGGTTTGTTTCTTTGATTATTTTGGAGTGGAAACTTAGTAGTTTTATTGTTGGATCAAAGAGTTTGGAGTACAGTTCCAAATTGCTTTCCAAATGACTGGACTAATTCAAAGATCCAACAATGGTGCCTTAAAGTACCCATTTCCTCATATTTCCTGTGGCATTTAACATTTCCCTTTTTAAAAAATCAATTTTGCTTATCTAGTGGGAGTGAGATAGTATCTCAGAATTGTTTTAGTTTTCATTTCTCTAATTGTGGAAATGCTACATTTTCATATGACTTTTATTTATTCTTCTGAAAACTAGTGAGAGAGTAACTCTTAAAAATTTGACTCAGTTCCTAATATTTCTCAAAAATGTCATCTTCATAAGAGGAACTTACTATGAAGAATGTTCCCTCCAGTTTCCTGCCTTTCTTCTACTTTTAGCTACATTGGTTTTGTTTGTGCAACCCCCTTTTTAATTCTATGGAATCAAAATTGATTCATTTTACCTCTTCTCAATCTTTGTATTTCTTGTTTGGTGGTAAGTTCTTCCTTTATCAAGTCAAAATAAAAACAAACAAAAAACATCCCATTCTGTGAGAGTTGAACCATAAGAAAAACTGAACATCACAGCATTGATGCTTTCTAGTTGCGATGCTGGAGAAGGCTTTTGAGAGTCCCTTGGACAGCAAGGAAGTTGAATCATTCTACACTTAAAGAAATTAACTCAGGCTATTCACTGGAAGGTCAAATGCTGAGCCTGAAGCTTAAATACTTTAGCCACATAATGACAAGATGGGAATCACTGGAAAAATCCTGAAAGATTAAAGGCAAAAGTAGAAAGGCATGGCAAAGGTGAGCTGGATAGATAGTATCATGGAAACAATGATCATGAACTTGGACAGACTTTGAGAGAGAGTAGAGGATAGGTCCTGGTGAGCTATACAGGTGTGCTATGAGGTCATGAAGAGTCAGACACAACTGTACAACGACAATGACAACAATGCTAACCACTTCCAATTGGTGGTTGGTTGTTTTCCTTCGTTCTTGAAGAGGACCAAAATAACATCGCCATGATAAAATGAAGTTTCACTGTGTCCAACTGGGGCTGATCAGACTAATAAGAGCTTATGGACTGGGCACAGATCGTCCATGTGAATATTTGAGGTGGTTACTCCAAATTTGTACACCCTACCTTTCCTTTCTGTTGTCTCAATTCTGCTATGCTCCTAGAGAATAGCACCCTTTCTGATGTGGGCATGCCACACTGAGTGGTCCTGTGCTGGTCTCACACATGTTGCACAGTCAAATTCAAAGTTCTTGAGAGAGACCTTGAGAGTGTCCTTATATTTCTTCTTCTAACCACCATGTAATTGCCTGCCCCACGTGAATTCTCCATAAAATAGTCTTTTTGGCAGACATATATTTTGCATTTGAACAATATGGCCAGCCCATCAGAGTTACACTCTCTGAAGCATAGTTTGAATGCTTGGCAGTTCAGCTCAAGCAAGGTCTTTGGTGTCTGGGATCTTATCCTACCAAGTGATCCTGAGAATCTTCCTAAGACAGTTCAAATGGAAGCAATTCAGTTTCCTGGCATGGTACTGGTAGACTGTCCATGTTTCACTAGCATACAAAAGTGAGGTCAGCACAACGGTTCTGTAGACCTTCAAGGAGTCAGTCTAATATCTCTTCTTTCCCATACTTTCCTTTGAAGCCTCCCAAACACTGAGCTAGCTCTGGTAATGTATGTATCAACCTCATTTTTAAGGTGTACATCCCTGGAAAGTACACTACTAAGGTAAGTGAACTTATCCACAGCATTCAAAACTTCTCCATTTGTTGTAACCAATGGTTCCACATATGGATGGTGTAGTGGTGACTGATGGAACACCTGTGTTTTTTTGGTGTTAATTATTAAGCCAAATATCACAGGCAGCAGAGAATTGATCCATATTTTGTTGCACCTCAGCTTCAGAGGCTGCATTGAGTACATAATCATCTGCAAAGAGAAAATCATGCACCAACACTCCCTCCACTTTGGTCTTGGCTTGTAGTCTTTTCAAATAGAACTTACCATTAGTATCAAGTTGACCTTGATGCCATATTCATCCTCCTTGAAAGTATTTGATAACATGGCTGAAAACATCATACTAAAAAGCATGAGAGCAAGCACACAATCCTGTTTCACTCCATTAGTGATTGAGAAGGCATGAGAACATTGTTCACTATTCAGAACCTGAGCAAACGTGCCATCATGAAACTGATGTACAATACTGATGAACTTCTTTGGGCAACCAAATTTTGATGTAATTTTCCATAAGCCCTCATGACTAACAGTGTCAAAGGCCTTGGTCAGATCTACAAATGTTGCGTACAGACCTCTGTTCTGTTCCTGACATTTCTCCTTGAGTTGTCAGCAGCAAACACCAAATTGGCTGTTCCTTGGCCCTTTCTGAAGCTACACTGGCTCTCAGGTATTGTCGGGGGTCAGTCCTGACTGCCTAGGCGGAGAGGGGCTTCCCCAGGAGTGGCCGCAAGCCAACCAGGGGAGGACACGACCCGGGATAAGGGATCGTGCCTCCCTAGGATTGGTCTGGAGGGGCTTGCTCCAATGGGATGTAGGCCTCGCCCTCGGGGTGGATCGGGATGGCTACCCGGAACTAGAAACCTACTTAAACCAACGCCCTTAGCTGTTCAGGGGATTCCTCTGCACTTAATAAAGTATATGCCTCCTGAAGAAGTGTCTGACTGAGTCCCTCCGCCGAGTCCCCCGGGGAGGGAAATCCGGAGACGTCCGAAGCAGAAGCCCACTGAGAGACTGTCACCTGAAGGACCCGGACCCGGGTCAAGGTATATGATCATCTTCCAGGTGAGGGATCAGCCTATTAAGGAGGATTCTAGCAAGAATTTTGCAAGCAATGACTAAGAGAGAATCTCCCATGTGATCGTCACAGGACAAGGGAATACCCTTCACTGGAGATGGACAATGGAGGCATCATTGAACTCATAGGGAATAACCTCCTCTTGCCACATAACCTGGAAAATTTCAGTCAACTTTTGTATGAGCAATGGTTCACCTACATTGTAAATCTCAGCTGGAATAGAATCAGCACCAGATGCTTTGCCACCTGAAAGGAGCCTAATGGCCCTCAAAACCTCTTCTTCAGTTGGAAGTTCAGTTAAGGAGGGATTGACTTCAACTTGAGATAAACAGTCAATGATCTCAGTATTGTTTGATGATGGTTTTTGAGAACACTATGGAAGTGTTCATCTCATCTCTCTAGCATCATGTTCTTATCACTGTGGCTCCAACAGCACTGAGTAGTTGTGACGCACCACAGGTTTTTGATCCATAAAGAGCTTTCAGGGGATCATAAAAGTGCTTTGAACTGGTCCTATCAGCATAAAACTGAATTTCATTTGCCTTCTTACTGAGCCAAGAATCATGAATCTCTCTAAACTATGCTTGTACTTTGCTTTTGATGGAATTAAATGCTGCCTTCTTTGAGGTGGATGAACTATCTTGCTGATAAATTCTATAGAGTTCTCGTTTTTCATTTAGCAGCTTCTGAATTTCCCCATCATTTTCGTCATACCAGTCTTGGTGTTTGTGAGTGTTCTGACCCAGATGAGCAAATACAGTGCTGTTCACTAGATCTCTGAAAACTGCCCACTCCTTTTCTGCTTTGCTGTCGCCAACTGTGTGTTGGCTCAACATTCCCTCTAAGTTAGCTGTTCATGCTCAGAGAAGTGCTCTAATTTGTTGACATTAAGTCTTCTGGTAATCATTTTGCCTTGGGGGTGGCATTTCTGATGAATGCAAATATTTAACTTGGAAAGGATAAGTCTATGATCAGTTCAGCACTCTGCATCTTTGTCACTTTGTCATTGCCTTTGTCACTCTCATATTTCGTCTATCTCTTCTCCTTACAATCATATAGTCTAGTAGATGCCAGTGTTTGCTTCAAGGGTGCATACATAAAGTTTTACTGCATTTATGTAAATGGAAAATAGTGTTGTGATGAGGTCATGTGATGCACAAGTCTTTAGCAGGCGGTGACCATTGTTGTTGCTGTTTCCAATTCCATTCCTCCCTAGGACTCCCTGCCAAGTCTGGTAGTCTGAGCCTATTCTAGCACTTACCACTTGTGTGACCATCATTAAAGTAGGTGAGCCAAGTATTATTCTCCTTATTTTAAACATAAGAGAGTTGAGGCTCATAAAATGAAAGGTGCATGCTAAAGGTCATACAATTAATAAGTGTTATATGAAACACTCAAACTTATGTCTCTTGTGAATGAATTAGAAATAATTTATTAAGCACTTAGGATGTGCCAGGCACTGTGCCAAGTACTGAGTACACAATTACATGCAATAAAGTTCCTGCCCTCAAGGAACTTTTTAAATAGGAGACTGTAACAAATATGAGGAGTTGTTTTGAACATGAAAATCCAAAGGAATGGTAATTGAAATTATAGGGTATTATTTGACATGACATTTCCAGGAATGGTAGCATTGATTTGACTACTGTTCTCCAAGTATAGGTTGAAAGGGATGGAGATGGGAGGAAGATTGCATAGCATAGAGATATCCAGAAAGTGGTGTGGTAAGTCTGAGTCTGGCCAATGTAAGGTTAATATTCACCAGTCAGAAGTCCAAATTCCTAGAAGTAGGAGATTGAGTTCTAGAGTAGTGGTGGAAGTCGGAATGCATGTAGCATAGCATGGAGATTAACAGTAAGTGACATGATAGGTTTTCTTGTAAAACTCCCATCCTCTCTTCACTAAACCAAGCTACATTGTTTTCCATGCTACCTTTCCATTAAAGATGAATATTTTGTCTTATTATTTCAGTATCTTCTATTCCTTGTCCTATTTACCAGAAAAGGCAGTGAATGGAGGGGGAATAGTGGAAGGAGGACTGAATAAGGAATTAAAAAGACTTGAGTTCAAGACTTGTTCCAGCTCATACTAGCTACATTACCATGGGCAAATAACCTAATCTTTCAGTTCTCTAGACAACTGTCATGGATCCAGACCTTATTTCTCAAAAAAGAAAAAAAAATTAAAAGAGTAAAAAGAGAGAAAAATATACCTTAAATTTGTACAGTTCTTTGCAGATTTTTGCAGTACTTTCAATACCTTATTTATTTATTCTGTTTTCCCAACACTCCTAGTATGTTGGCACAGCATTTTGCATTTTTCAGGTGATGAGACTGGGGTTGAAGATTTAAATAATTACAGCATAGTCACTGGTTCATTAAAATGCATAAAAATGCACAGATGCTGGGATTCAAGTCAATAGCATTAAAATAGAATTAAAAACCACCTCAGGATATCCCAATACCATGAGGGTAGATGTAGCTATCCTGGATTTGAGACAGCACATGCTACAGTAAATATTTTAAAATCTATAAAAATTCATTTAAAATCTATTTGACACATACATAAAGTGTTATCCAGGACACCTCATTATTCAGAATAAATTAAATGACATTTGAAATAAATTGCCTCATTTTTAAAAATATCGTATGACTTTGTGCTTATAGCTTTACACCTATACTTTGGAAGGATTTCACTTAATCAATGGAACAAATTAATAAGAAAAAATCAGAAATAATTGAATGCAATAACCCAGTGTTCAATAAATGCTAAAACATTAATCAACTAGGAATTCTCTATTTGATAAGGACTCCTGGGAAACTTCAAAAGCAGACTGATAGAGAATTGGTCTAACCATATTCTATATTATAGCCACAATAACCATATTCTCTTAACTGTATTCCACATTAAGTTCAATATGCACAAGTGATAAGAATATTAAAGATTATAGAATAAAAATAGAAGAGAAACAGATCATATATCATTCACAGCTGTTTACAGAGGGTGAATTATTAATCAAACAAAGGATTAAAAAAACACACAAATACCTAATAATATTCAGGATGAAAAGACATTCCGTAATAGATAGGTAGACAAAGGATATGAGGGAAAACATTTCTAAAAGGAACTGCACTTTATTTACAACCATACAAAAGAATTGTTTAAGGTGCAAATAATAAGAAAAATAAACATTAAAACATCTATGAGATTTTACTTCACACCAACCAAGTCAAGAAGGATGATCAAAGATGGTAACAGTCAATATTGGAGGGATTATAGAAAGCATAGGAACACTAAGACATCTTTGGTGGAGCTGGGAATTGGTACAGTCATTCTGGAAAGCAATCTCAAATCAATCAATCAATAAACATAAGAGGTTATTACATTCCAGGCACTGTGCTAAGTACCAGGGAAACAAAAAGAGGCAAAAGAGCTTACAATCTAATGGGTGGGGTTGTGTGACAACATACAAATAAATAAACACAAAGCAATCTATATACAACATAAATAGGAAATAGTTAACAGAATTAAGACACTAGATTTTAGAAGGCTTGGTATTTCAATTGAGACTTGAAGTCAAAGAGTTTGGAGTGAAGAAGGGAGAGCATTCCTGGCAGAACAACCGTCAGAGAGAATACCTGGATGGTATCTTGTTTGTGGTACAACTAGGAGGCCAGTGTTAGTTGACTGAAGAATACATGTCTGGGAGTAACATATAAAAATACCTTATTATATTGTATAATAAAATGAATGTAATATTTGTTTAATCAATATTTATTTAATATAATTTTTTTTACACTCCAAAAAAAATCCTCTTTTTTCAAAATCAAGTTTGAGGATATCTCATTAGTCCATGTGAATCAGTACCACAGAAAAAGAAAATTCTAAAGGGACTAGTATTACCTTTATTTTTTAATTATAAGGGGAATAGGAAGAGAATCAACTATGAAGGACTTCAAGTGCCAAATAGAACATTTTACATTTGTTCCTAGAAGACTTTCAAAGGAGAGGTCATGCCTTTGTAGACTCTCTTCAAATTGCTGAAGGGAAATCAAAGGTTCTAGGAAGAAGCCTGTATGTAGAGGAGCTGGTGCTTTGAACATGTCCCTATTCCCAGCTTATTACACTAGAGATTTTGGGGGTTTTCCCCTTGGGTGAAACCTGGAAATATCTCTCTTGGTTGAACTATTTCTCTCTCAATGAGAAAGTTCATTCATTCCATATTTTGTCCAGTATATATTCTCATATGTATATTTCTATGATCTCTGTTTTGCTATTGATATAGATAAATAGAAATAAATAAGGAAATAAATTTGCTATTCGCTAAATGTGCATTGTTGAACTGATGTCTGGTGGAAAGGGAACCAAGCCTTGGACATAGAGGTTAGAGTACTCCTTCCACATTAAAGGATAGCAATCAGGAGTTCAGCTTGAAGCTCAAAATTATTTCTCCCAGAGTAATAATATTTAAGGGAACAGATAGATATAATTCTAGCCCAGGATCTTTCTCTCTGAAGAGAGCAGATGGGCCAGGCTCTGCCCTTCCCCTCTACTCCCAGACTTTGGGTCACCTCCCAGCAAAAATCAAAGACTCCTTTGGAGAAGGGTGGAAGGAGGAGATTCTAGAGATATTTATTTCTATCTCTTTTACAACCACCTTTAAAAAGACCCATGTGGACAGGTATAACCTAGACAGGCAACACGGTATTCCAACATTTTAATTTTAATTTTGCTTTGCATAAAGTAAATAGAACCAAGAAAACAATATAAGCAATGATTATGATGTAAATGAAAAATGCACAAGGTTGGCCCCTTACTCCTTTGCAGAAACAAGAGACTCATCAATATGAGATACTGCATAAAACAGCAATTGTTGTTGCTCTTTAGTATTGGAGAAGATTTTTCCCCTTATCTTCCTTCCCACTTCATTTTTTCTGGAAGTAGGAGAAAAATATGGTGGGAGATATAGGTGAGGTTAAAAAGAACAAAAAATTAATAAAATTTCTTGTAAAAAAAGGTTTAGAATTTTTTTTCTTACAATCAATCTTTCCCTTGAACATATAAATGTCTCATATAATTTCTATGCAATGATCTACATAAGAAATAAATAGATAAGTCCTATAGCATTATCAAATAAAAATACTCTTCTGGGAGCCCTCTTTTGTGGTACTGATTCAGGTGGGCTAATGAGATAGTGTTAAATTTGTTTTCAAAAGAAGCGCTTTATTTTTTTTTTTACTTGGAATGGAAAAATATTACATTAAATAATGTTGATTAAACATTGTGTTCACTATTTTATGCAATATAATAAACATAAAATCATATTAGATAAATAACTATTGATGGAAGAATAAAATGTCAGTTATAGACTAAATAACCTAAATGTAAAAAATTGGTGGGTCAAAAAACAAGTCATAAAACAGTAGAGCTGTTAAAGTTAGTGAGAACAAGATGACATGCTAAAATTTTGTTGATATAGTCAAAGCAGTACCTTAGGGAAAATTCATCTCTCTAAATATTTTGGAGAACCTTAAACTATCTAAATATTTTTCCTCAGCAAGGAAAGGAAGAGAGGATCAAAGAATTGGGCATGCCCCTCTCCAATTTAGAAACAAAAAAAAAAATTAGAATTCAAAACAGAGATCTTGAAGAAATTAATAAAAATTGGAAGCAAAACACATATAACCCACATTGAAGTGATTAGAAAACCCCAGATAATTAAAAAAATAAATAATCCATTAACTCATTAAAGTTAAAAGGAAAGGAGAGGAAAATGGCAGAGTAAAAGCAGGGACTTACTTGAGCTCTCCCCCAAAGCTCTCCAAATACTTTTAGATAAATTCTAGAACAGCACCCCCTCTCCCCCCACTGCAAATGACAGAGTGAGGCAAATTTCCAGCTCAAGATAACCTGAAAGTTCGACAGAAAAGTCTGCTGCATGGACTGAGAGAAGATTGCAGTGTAACTTGGACCATGTCAGCACAGACAGGGCCTGAGCAGGTCTCAGGGCACTGATTCAGTGGCAGCTGCGGAGGTTTTTAGACTTCTCAGGCCCCAAAATGCCAAGGACAATATGGAAAATCAATAGGAAAAGCCTGTCAGACCTGTGTGAGAGAAGAATGTGATCTGGACCAACCTCTGGTGTGGTGGTGGTGGCAGCTGAAGTGGCAGGGGCAGCAGCAACAGTCAGAGAACCTGTTTCCAGAGCTCTCAGGCCCAGAGATGGTGGGGGGATAGACCATCTGATCAGAGGGGGATTACCCTGCTTGGATTTGAGTCACAGACCTGGGGAGGAGAGGAGTGCTGGTGCAGCTTGTGGCAGCAATACAGAGGAAATTCTCTTCACAGTTTCAAGGCAGAAAAGAGTGCTTGTGGTCACTCATAGGCCAGAGCACAGACCAGGAGAGCAATAAACACCTCTCCTTTGATAATACAACCTTGGAAGTGCTGAAAATGTACACATACCTAGAAGTATCTCTGAAAACAGTTGTACAAAATCCTTGAGCCTTGGCACAGTACACCCCCTCTGTCCCAGAAACAGAGACCTACTTTAACAAAGTGCTAAAAAGTCAAGTAATTGGCTGGAAAAATGAGCAGAGAAAAGAAAAAATAAGACTACAGAATCTTACTTTGGTGACAAGGAAAATAAAAACATACAACCAGAAGAAGACAACAAAATCAAAGTTCCTACATCCAAAGTCTCCAAGAAAAATATGATTTTGTCTTAGGCTTTGGGAGAGCTCAAAAAGGATTTTGAAAATCAAGTAAGAGAAGGAGAGGAAAAATTGGAAAGAGAAATGAGAGTGATGCAAGAAAATCATGAAAATGAATCAACAGCTTGCTAAAAAAGACCCCCAAAATACAGAAGAAAATAGCACCATAAAAAATAGACTAATCCAAATGACCAAAGCGGTCCAAAATGTCAGTAAGGAGAAGGGTGCCTTAAAAAGCAGAACTGGCCAAATGGAAAAGGAGGTACAAAAACTCACTGAAATAAATAATTCCTTAAAAATTAGAAAGGAATAGATGGAAGCTAATGACTTTATTGGAAAAACAACTGATCTGGAAAATAGATGTAGGAGTGATCATTTAAAAATTATTGGATTTGGTTTTTCTCATGGTTTCTCCCATTCATTTTAATTTTTCTGTGCAATGTGACTAATGTGAAAATGTGTTTAATGTGTAGAGCCCATGTAAGATTGCATGCCATCTCAGGGATGGAGGGGGAGAAAATTTAAGACTTATGGAAGTGATTGTTGAAAACTGAAAACAAAACAATTAATTAATTAATTAAAAATATTTTTGGACTACCTGAAAGACATGATTAAAGAAAAGAGCCTAAACATCATCTTTCAAGAAATTATCAAGGAAAATTTCCTCGATATTCCTGAACAGGGGAAAATAGAAATTGAAAGAATCCACCAATAACCTACTGAAAGAGATCCTCAAAGGAAACTCCTAGGAATATCGTAGCCAAATTCCAGAATTCCCAGTTCAAGGAGAAAACATTGCAAGCATCCAGAAAGAAACAATTCAAATATTGTGGAAACACAATCAGGAAAACACAAGATCTAGCAGCTTCTATATTAAGGGATCAGAAGAGTTGGAATATGATATTCCAGAGGTCAAAGGAGTTAGGATTAAAACCAAGAATCACCTACCCAGCAAAACTGAATATAATACTTTAGGGGAAAAAATGGCTATTCAATGAATAGAGGACTTCCGAGCATTCTTGATGAAAGGATCAAAACTGAATAGGAAATTTGACTTCAAATACAAAATTCAAGAGAAGCATTAACAGGTAAACAGGAAAGAGAAATCATAAGGGACTTACTAAAGTTGAACTGTTTACATTCCTATGTGGAAAGACCATATTTGTAACTCGTGAGACTTTCTCAGTATTGGGGTAGTTGGAGGACAGAGACAGAGAAAGATACAGACAGACAGAGAGACAGAGAAAGAGACAGAGAGATAGAGAAAGACAGAGTGGCAGAGACAGAGAGAGACAAAGAGAAAGAGAGGGAGATGCAGAGAGACAGAGGGTGCAGGGTGAGTTGAATATGAAGGAATAATATCTAAAAATAAAATTAAGGGGTAAGAGAGGAATATATTGGGGGAAGGAGAAAGGGAGAAGCAGAATAGGGTAAATTATCTCACATAAGAGAAGCAAACAAAAACTTTTACAATATAGAGGAAGAAGGGGCAGGTAAGAGGGAAGAAAACTTACTTTTATTGGGTTTGACTTAAGGAGGGAGTAACATAAACACTCAGTGGGGTATATATCACCCAGACAATATCTGCAGTACTGAGGATGTCTATGAACATGCTGGTATAGTTCTGAATCACAAGGTATAAAAGATTCTCCATATAGAAGGCAGAAGAAAAACATTTATTCAGACACCAGAAAGTCAAATCCCAAAACCAAGAAGTCAAATTCATCATAGTAGCCAAGAAGTCAATACATATTCGCACTGCTGGGGACAAAGGCATTTCCAATCCTTCCCCCACCCTCATCCCCCACCAGGGCCTTCCCACAAGCAAATATGAGCCTTGCTGTCCTTGCTCACTTACATCCTCTCTCCTCCATGCCAACCACTCTCACTAGCTCCTTCCTGGCTCTGCTCCACCTTTCCTGTTCCACCAGTTCAGCAAGTTCCTCCCATCACATGTGACTTAGACTTCTAGGTGATTTAAGCAGGTCACATGGGCCCACTAATGAATGAAGAAGATCTTCTCATTTAAATTATCATTCCATATATCTCCAAGATCTTTCATATTCATTACGTAAGTCATTGGGGCAATGAATGTCAACAGAATTGTAATAGGGAAAACAGAAAATAAGCATATAAAGCAATATCTAAGGCAATAGAACTTTACAACAATATAAGAGGGATCACACAAAATGAGCACATGAAAAAATATCTTAGCAGAAGCACCTGATCATTTTCACCTTGAACAAATAGGGCTTAAAATGTTGTGGTAAGGAGTGAAAGTCTCTTCTTTCATAGCTTCTTCCTGCTGAAATTGGATGAAGAGCTGTTCCTGCCCCAAGAAGACCCATTTGAGAGGCCAGTTCTTTCACTGGCATTCAGAGTTTGGTCAACTTCAGGTCACATCACAGCCATGGACAGGGTTAAGCAATCAGGACATCTCGCTTAAGCAATCAGACATCTGAAGGTGGAGGGTGCTAAGTCTGCAGGAAACAAATCTAGCAAAGAAGTTTAACAGGTAAAAAGCCAAAAAGAAACAAGGAAAAAATAACCAGAAGCAGGGTAGATATAGGTTCAACTGTGCTTCTGGAGTCCATGAACCCACTATCATAGCCTCATTAACAGTAGAATATATGAGGTAAGGGCATAATTTGGTCATCATCTTCTCCTGAGTAGAGAACAATTACAGGATTATCTTTCCCATGTGCTATAATTTCTGCAGCCTTTGGAACATCCTCTGGCTTCCGTTTTACCCATATTTTAGCATCCAATTTTATTCTGTCAATAGATCCCAATCCTTCAGTTCCTCTTCTAGTTATTTCAGAAGGAAGGTAAGTTTTCAAAAGGGGTATTGTTTCACAAAGAATAATAATCACTTGAACTATCATTTTTACAAAACTGTAAGGATTAATCACCTAAATTTTGGAATGCTACAATAATTTCTCCTTGATAATTAGAATCTATCACTCCAGCCAATACATATATTTCCAGAGCTACTAATCCTGATTTAGGTAATATCCATCCAAAATGATCTTTAGGGACTCTCATACATATTCCAGTAGAGATTTTTCTTCTTCTTTTCTATCCAACCCAAAGTCCTCTAAATAATATAAATCATATCCTGCAAAACCAGGTGTCTCTGGATACAGTGCTGGGACATCTGACCTCACAGTTGGGATCTTATGTGCTTGTTGTTTTCTAATTTGCAGATTTGGGGTCATCATTTTGGCTAGAGGTGTACTACTTCCCAATGGTTTATTATTCCTACATAAAGTAATGAGCAAATTATCTTTCTAATATTGATAAGAATTATTAAAACTTAACTTCCTTAGCTGTTCTTTCAATAATCCATTCATTCTTTCAATTAACTCATGTTTGTGGATAATTAAAATGGAATACGATATATCCATTCTATGTTGTTTAATACACAACATCTCTTCATTTCATTACCTTTGAAACATGACCCATTGACACTTAGAATCTGCATTGGGGTTCCATAATATAGACTTATGATATCTAAAGTTTTACAGGTGTTTTTCTGGGTCATGTTCTTATAGGGACAAGTCACTAGTACACCTGAATAAGTGTCAATGCAAGCACATATAAATTTGTATCCTTTATCTTGGGGTAGGGTCCAATATAATCTATTTGCCAAATTTGGGCCAGTACTTTTCCCCTTACTATCTCTCTTGTTACTGTTCAAGGAACACAGTTCCTTTTCCAACTGACATACATAATGTTCTTCTGCTACTTGCTTTATCAGTGAATGAGAGATACTAATACCTTGGTCTTGTGCCCAGTGGTGTGTGGCCTGGACTCCCAAGTGGCCAACTATTTGATGGACTGTTTTTGCTAGTACTGGATCATTAGTTGGTGTCAAAGTAGTGACAATATGTTGAGTAGCAATCTTTGGTAGTCAATCAGTATGTGTGTTGTACTCATGTTCTGACATGATGAGGGCCACGTGAGCATTTACTCACAAATTTGTAACCAGAGACATGTCCCATTTACCTTCTCATAATTCTTTGCTCCAGACTTGTTTGCCATGAATTTCCCAATTTTCATTTTTCTATTTGGGCATCCATGTAGCTAACCCAATACCTACCTCCCATGAATCAGTGAATACATGATACTGTTCTCCTTGTTCTGTTATGATAGCTTGGTGTACTGCCATAAGTTCAGCATGTTGACTACTTCACCTATCCCAATACTTTTGAAAGTCTGCCTAGTACATGTGTTATAAATTGTCTTTTCCAATGTCTTTTGAAGCCCAAATATTTTTCTGTTCTGTTGGAGACACACTTGACACACAAAAAGGTATCTAGGAAAATTTATTAAAATGGGGTTCAGATGAGAGAAGGCCTCCTTCCTTCCTTTGAAGGAGCAGGTAGTTGTTTCCAGCATGGCCATCAGAAAGACTGCAAAGCATTCAGAATAAGGCAAGCTTCTTATAGTATTCCGAACTTTGAATGTCTCAGGCCACTGTCCACTGGCCATGTGACTTCATGTTTTCTTCTCTCCTAGGCTTTCCCTCAACCAGTCCTTCAGCTCTCTGCAGTATTTTCTGACCTTTTACCTGACCATCCTAGGTCATGACTTTGTGGAAACAGAACCTCCTTGTTTCCCACAAACTCCTCCCTTTTTCTCTTTATTAAAATTTCTGTTTCCACACCTGAATCCAATCAATACCTCCTCACTTGCTTTCACCTATGAGTTGTCTCCTTCATCTACCTCCCCTTTATATGAATATGGGAAGGGAGCAAAGTTGGCCAACATATTGACAAATTGCAAGGGGGCAGTGCACTTGTTATAAGTACAGATACATAGTTTGAAAGAAAAAGGTAAATCGATGAATTGTCCACTTAGAACTTCCATCTCATACAGCAGTTGGGGGAGGAACATCATTTGATGCAGTCTGGTCTGGATGCTCGTTCAATCTGTCTTTAGCACAGCATCTCAGCATCTTCTTCCCTTTATTTTCTTGTAGAAATCCAGATGTCCACTCTCCTAAGAAACTGACCTTAATACAAATTTACATTACCATTCCTAAGCTTTATACTCTCATCGCTCTTACACAATCAAAACTGGAACTTTAGCCAATTGTCATGTTTAAGAAATTCACATTAGAACCCAGTTATACATTTTACAATAATTCACTATTCATTTTCCCCTTCAGGAGGATGAGATTTCACTAAGGAATTAATAACAGGCTCAAGTACATACACAAATGCAATAAGTAATCATTTTTAACACAGTACATATCATGTCATAAAACAATTCCTACTTCTGGTCATGTGATGCTTCTTTTAAAACATTTACAATATAGACCATAAAACATTTTTCTTTTAACATTAACCAACTGAGACTAAAATAATAATAACTATGTATGCTAACCTCACAGGCCCTTGGTCTAAATGTTCCTATGCTATTACTGAGAATTAAAGGACCCCAACTTGTTGTTGTTGGTCTAAATCTTAAGCCTAATAGCTTAATTCTTGGAGTTAATCTCAGATGTTCCCCTACCAACAGTCTGCTATTTAATAGATCTGGTATTGTGCTTGTATAACTTTTGATTATAGGAAATTGCCATTAAGAGGAGGGTCATTACAGGGAAGCAACTTCTCCCTAACTTCATGTCAATTCCAGACTGTCAATGGGCATTCATCCAGGCTTAAAGTCTGTCAAGTGTCCATGGGAAATTGAGTCAGGAGAATCCTACCTCAGCTCAGATTGAACAGTAGCTTCCAAACCTTCCCATGAGATTACCCCTTTTCAGTTCAAATCAGTATCTCACAGGCTCACTGGCATCATGGATCAGTGTCTCAAACAGTCTTTCTTGGTATCCAAACCTGAAGTGAGATTCTGAAGAATAGTTAGTTAAGAGTCCCATAAAATGTTAAAATAGCAAGTTCCAGCAATCCATTTCAGATATGACTATAATTTCAGATCAGTGAGGAACATCTTTAAATAAAGTAAGTCTTAAGTAGTTTGCATGCTTTTCTACACATACTCTAGTTCCTGATTAAATAACAATCATAAAATCAAACTTACCATTAAAACCATGTTATTGCTCTAATAGATTCATATCTGCTTGCCAATCTTGTCTATCTCTTTCTAACCATGCTCAGTCTAAAAGAAAAGGTTATACATAGGATAAGTTCAAACACTAACTTCAACTTATGTTCATGAAATGAATTCAGATCAAAACAGAAACATCTAACTTTTTCATCAATGCAAAATATTACCAGAGGTTACTTGCCTCTTAAGAAACTACACTGAAAGGGCGAAGTCAAGATGGCAGACTAGAAAGATGCATGTTCTCTAGCATTTCCCCCACAGCCCACAAAATACCTGTAAAAAATGACTCTCAACAAATTCTAGAGCAGCAGAAGCCACAGAACAACAGAGTGAAGAGGTTTCCAGTCAAAGGTAACCTGGAAGGCTTACAGGAAAGGTCTATCTCACAGGATGCTGAGTGGAGAAGAGCCCAGACTTGCCTGCCAGCACTGGGAGGAACAGGACCTGAACAGACCTCTGGGGCAGAATTCCCAGTAGGGAGGATCCCAGATTCCTCAACCCATAAGCAACAAAGAAAGCTCCAAGGGTCAGTGTGGGAGGGCTTTCCCAACTGGGTGAGAGGGGAATGGGGTTCCCCCAGCACTAGCCCCAGGTGGCAGCAGCAACAGCAGCAGTGGGAGATGGGTGGCTACAGTGGATGAGGAAGCAGCTTGGGTCCATTGTCCAGGCAGCTCAGCTTAAAGCCTCTGGTGGAATTGAGTAACTGATCTGAATCTCAGCCTTGACAACAGTACTGGGAAAAGGAGGAGTGCTGGGACCCTCCTCTTGACAAAGGATTCAGAATTCAAGTAATTGGCTAGGAAAATTCCCCCAAAAGCGGGAAAAATCAGACCATAGAAGGTTACTTTCTTGGTGAACAGGTGTCTCCTTCCATCCTTTTGGATGAGGAAGAACAAGGCATATTATCAGAGGAAGTTAAGGCCTCTGCCCCCAAAATGAATATGAAATGGGCACAGGCCATAGAGGAGCTTGAAAAGCATGTCAGCAGTCTGCTAAAGGAGAAGCAAAACAAATGCTGAGGAAAATAACACCTTTCAAAAGAGGCTAACTCAATTGGAAAAAAAGGTCCAAAAAGCCAATGAGGAGGAGGCTTTAAAAAGCAGAATTAGCCAAATGGAAAAGAAGGTCCAAAAACTTACTGAACAAAATAGTTCTTTAAAAGAGAGAATCGTGTTCAGGAAAGCCAATGATTATGAGATAAACCAAGAAGTTAGAAAACAAAACCAAAAGTTTGAAAAATAGAAGATAACGTGAAAAATCTCATTGGAAAAACAACTGACCTGGAAAATAGGTCCAGGAGTGACAATTTAAAAATTATGGGACTACCTGAAAACCATGATCAAAAAAAGAGCCTAGACATTATCTTCCATGAAATTATCAAGGAAAACTGCCCTAATATTCTAGAACAAGTGGGCAAAATAAATATTGAAAGAATCCACTTATCACCTTCTGAAAGAGACTGTAAAAGAGAAACTCCTAGGAATATTGTGGCCAAATTGCAGAATTCCCATGTCAAGGAGAAAATATTGCAAGCAACTAGAAAGAAAAATTCAAGTATTACGAAAATACAATCAAGATAACACAGGCTGTGGCAGCTTCTACATTAAGGGATCAAAAGACTTGGGATGGGATATTCCAAAAGTCAAAGGAAATGGGATTAAAACCAAGAATCACCTATCCAGCAAAACTGAGTATAATACTTTAAGGGAATAAATGGTCATTCAATGAATGGAACATTTGACTTTCAAAAACAAGGATCAAGAGAAAGCATGAAAAGGTAAACAGGAAAGAGAAATCATAAAAGACTTTCCAAAGATGAACTGCTTACATTCCTACATGGAAAGATAATAGTTATAACTCTTGAGACTTTTCTCTGTATTTGGGTAGGTGGAGGGATTATACACATGCACACACACACACACACACACACACACACACACACACATAGACAGAAAGTACAGGTTTGAGTTGAATCAGAAGAGATGATATCCATAAAAAATAAATTAATAAAATAAAAATTAAGGGGTGATGGAGGAAAATACTGGGAGGAGAAAGGGAGAAAAGGAATGGCAGGCTATAACTCATAAAAGATATAAGAAAGTTTTTGTTCAATGGAGGAGAAAAGGGAGAAGGTGAGAGGGGAAAAGTGAAGCTTACTCTTTTCACATATGGCTGAAGGAGGGAATAACATGCTCACTAAATTTGGTATGAAAATCTGTCTTATACATCAGGAAAGTAGGGGAGGAGAGGACAAGTGGGGTGAAGGGGATGATAGAAGGGAGGGCAAATGGGAGAAGGGAGCAACTAGAAGTTAATACATTTGGGAAGGGACAAGGTCAAATGAGAGAATAAAAAAAGTGGGGACAGGATAAGGAGATGTTTCAAAATTCCTTAATGTTCAATGACAAAACATCCAGAATCTGCCAATATTCACTTTTCAATTCTATGTCCACCCCTTAAAAATTTAGTGGGTCATTGAACCTTTCAGACCTACATTCATGAGAATGTCCTTTCTTAGGATACCTGAAACATGAGAAAAGTAATTCTGTTTCTCTGAAAGCAACTATTTAAGGCTTATCCAAGGATACAACAAATCTAAGAATGAAACTTAGAAAACTCACAGTAGGTTTGGATATAATTCTTATCAGTATCAAGTTATCATAACAAATTATCCTGCAAATGGAAATTTAGCAGGGCTTTAGAATCACACAGAAAAACATTTTGCGAAACATTTTTTTTTGTTAAAAGCATTTCACTTTTCAAAAAGCTCACAATTTATTCCAATGCTAAAAAGGATAATGACTAAACTTTCATTAAGTAAATTAGCTGGAAACCTTAAAAAATTGGGATTTTTGGAAACCAAGTTGGTGCAAAATGTCTTTTAAGTATCACAAATCCCCAGTCCTAAAAACTCAAAATTCTCAATAATTGCAAATTCCTAAGTACCAAAAGTAAGCTCAATTTTTTTCCTAAGCCAAGAACATATCTGAATCAAACTAGCCTCATCACAATAACAGTTGATTAGTCCTTTAAAAATTAATTAGGAATTCTGCTACACAGAAGACATTACACAGGTTTGATAAGAATTTATGACTAGATGGTTCTAAAAATCCTTGTTTTAGTTAACAACCTCATAATCTGATAGTACAGTTTTTAATCTAACAGCATCTAGATTATAAGAGAAATTGCTTTTCTAACAACATAGGTAATACAAAATTACACAATATAAGAAAATTCAGAAATATAACCATACCACAAGTATGTATTTAAAACTTGAAACAGAACCAATTAATTATAAATGAGGTGGTAATTTAGTTGAATAAGCAAATCAAATCTGGATTTATAACCACTAGTAGGATCATTTTGATTTCCTTTGTTTAAAATTTTATTTAAGTTTTCAACATTCCTTTCTACAAAATTTTGAGTTCCAAATTTTCTCCCCATCTCTCCCCTTCCCCTATCCCATAACACCTTGCATTCTGATTACCCCTTCCACCAATCACCCTCCCTTCTATCACACCTTTCCTTTCCATTTTCCTCATCTTCTCTCTTGTCTTGTAGGGCAAGATAAATTTCTATACCTCGTTACCTGTATTTCTTATTTTCCAGTACACAAAAACAATTCTCAACATTTGTTCCTAAAACTTTGAGTTCCAACTTCTTTTTCTTCCTTGCCACTCATGCCCACTGAGAAGGCAAGCAATTCAATATAGGCTAAATATGTGTAGTTTTGCAAATGACTTCCATAATAGTCATGTTGTGTAAAACTAACTATATTTCCCTCTATCCTATCTGGTCCCCCATTTCTTTTATTCTCTCTTTTGACCTTGTCCCTCTCCAAGGGTGTTTACTTTTATCTTCCCCTCGACCCTGCTTATTCCCTTCTCCCCTACTTTCCTGTAGTGTGACAGGTTTTCATACCAAATTGAGTGTGCATGTTATTCCTTCCTTGAGCCAAATGTGGTGAGATAAGCTTCACTTTTTCCCTCTCACCTCCTTCTCTTTCCCCTCCATTGCAAAAGCTTTTTCTTGCCTCTTTTATGAGAGTTTGCCCCATTCCATCTCTCCCTTTCTCCTCCCAATATATTCCTCTCTCATCCCTTAATTTATTTTTTTGGATATCATCCCTTCCTATTCAACTCATGCTGTGCTCTCTGTTTCTCTGTCTCTCTCTCTATATATATGTATGTGTGATATGTGTGTGTATATGTGTATGTGTATAATCCTTCTAACTACTCAGATACTGAGAAAAGTTTCAAGATTCACAAATATTATCTTTCCATGTAGGAATGTAAACAGTTCAACCTTGCTAAGTCCCTTGCAATTTCTCTTTCCTGTTTACTTTTCATGCTTCTCTTGATTCTTGTGTTTGAAAGTCAAATTTTCTATTCAGTTCTGGTGTTTTCATCAAGAATGCTTGAAAGTCCTCTATTTCATTGAATGATCATTTTTTTCCCCTTAAGTATTATACTCAGTTTTGCTGGGTGGGTGATTCTTGGTTTTAATCCTAGTTCTTTTGACTTCTGGAATATCATATTCCAAGCCCTTCAATCCCTTAAAGTAGAAGATGCTAGATCGTGTGTTATCCTGATTGTATTTCCACAATACTTGAAATATTTCTTTCTAGATGTTTGAAATATTTTCTCCTTGACCTGGGAACTCTGGAATTTGGCTACAATATTCCTAGGAGTTTCTCTTTCTGGATCTCTTTCAGGAGGTAATCAGTGGATTCTTTCAATATTGATTTTACCCTGTGGTTCTAGAATATGAGGGTAGTTTTCCTTGATAGTTTCATGAAAGAGCATGTCTAGGCTCTTGTTTTGATCATGGTTTTCACTTTAAAAGAAAAGATTATTATCCATATATTCATGATTTTTGGCTAACTTAGGGGCAACTCTTAGGAAAGTCCTGCTGAGTCCAAATGTAAGTATCTGGTGGCCAGCAGGCCAGGAGAAAAGAGAAATCCTGCAGACATGAGCATGGGGATAAGGAACACTGGGGTGCAAAGGGAAGGGAGCACCTGCAGTTTTCCCAATTCTCTACTGACAAGAGAATTAAGAAAATAGGACTTACTCTTCCAGAAAGGGCTTTGGAAGGTGTGCCCAGGTCCATGGCCTCCAATTGCTGTATCCAGAGCCTGGGCATGTCAGGACAAGTGAGACACTGCCTTGTAACAATTTGCTTTAATGGGATCTGAGAGTTGAAGCCCAAAAGGCACCTCTAAGCCTTTCCAAGTGCTTGGAGAATGGCCCCAACTGCAGGGAGAGAAAGGGTTAGGGAGAGAGAAGAGGCTTACATATAAGCAGTTTTTGCAGGCTCCGAGGCCCACCGACCCACCTCCCCAACATCCCACAGGGGAGGGGAAGGAAATACAGTGGGTAAACCATGGTGAAGGGGGAACAACATAGCATAAATATCTACTCAAGCAGAGCAAGATGCCTTTTCTTTAAGTTTTGGAGACCAAATTTCTTACCAAGCTTGTTTTGTTTAGAAATCTCCTTCACAAATTGCTTTTCCACATTATATTGAAGTCAAGCTGTGTTAGAATGGAATGTCATTCACTTTTCCTTAAGGTCTTCTCCCTGAATCAGCCTCCCAGCAATCTCCAAGCAGCCTCTTGCCACCTTTCCCAGCATCTCAGGAAGAGGAGAGAAAAAAAAATGTGACCAACAGCTCAAAGACGTTCCTCTAAGCTTTTAACCCTTTAAAACCTTTATATAACAAATTAGCTTACAAATACAAGTTGGGTAGGCCTTCCAAAAATTGCACAAAAGTTTTTATAAAGAATTTCTTCATACAACAAATATTTTCCTCTCTTTAAGAACAGTTTACAATTTATCACAAAACTCCCTTGAACTGAATTGACAAAAATTACAAGAAAAAATCTCAAACCAAGGCCTTTGCACATTTACCAAGTTTATTTTCACAATTTACTTTTGTAGTTGCTTGATTTATAGCAAAAGCAGCTTTAGTCAAAACTTTCTTCTTAATAGCAGAAATTGACTTTTTAGCTTACTTAATACATTCTAACATGGAACAGGCTTAAAAATCACGCCGATATGTAAAAATATATGTATTTTTTAAAGAATTCTCATTTTCTCAATAAGAGTTCTACAACAAAGAAACTCTTACACAGAATTCATAACAGCTTTTTAACCAGTTCATCATTAATTTAAGAATGCATTTCCTAATATAACAACATTTAGATTTACTTAAAAATTTAAACTATTTAAGTTTACTTAAAACTTAAAATAAGTCATTACCCATTCAAGTGAATGCAATGCATTTCCACATCACTTTGCACAGTAATTCATCTCCTTACCACCATGTGGGCACACTCTATCACCTGATAATCATTTAATATAACTCTTTCATTATAGAGATTTTGCTATAAAAGAAGAAAAGGGACAATGTCATATATCTTAACAGAATGAAAGATTTTCTTAGCTCTACTTTATTCCAGGAATGAGTCAGTATCTGCCAGCCAATCATATGGTCACTAGGTGCTGAAATCAGGGTTTAGGAGTCTTTAAAAGTCTCCCAATATCTCAGCCTGCAGTCTGCATCAATAGGTTTTATGATAACTCAGACAACTTATTCCTGTAATCAGAGCTTAAAACAATGGTAAATCATAGTCCCATAGTCTTTGATAACAAATAAGTATTGGCTTGGCATCCTTTCAGATAGAGTCATCTCAAATTGAATTGAGCAATTAACTATTAAATCAAGTTAACCACAAGACAAAATAGCTCATAAATCATTACTTTTTAACTCTCTACTGGAATCCCATTCCAGCTTAAACAAAGTAAAGAGGTTAATGACTAACCTTACAGGCTGATGTTTCACAAGCTTGTTCATTCTCCCCTAATTATACTCACTCTGGAAAAATGAGACACTTCAGAAATTAAGTCTTTTTAGCCAAGATTTCTAATGGAAAATCTACTATTATATAGCAAACACCAGCATTTTCACTGCTTATTTACAACTAAATATGAATTTCATATTATCAAATTTCCATCACATCCTTTTAAAACCCCTATATATATATAACAAAAATAAAATTTAAAAATTGTAATAATTACAGTAGACTAATGTTGTATCTCATACTTGCCCTCTTTGTGTTAAGTACTTTACAATCATAAATGTTAAATAACAGTATCTTTTTCTGCTTAATCCTTAGAGGAAGATCATTTCTTAGATGATGTTCTGTATTCCTTCAGGACAGAGTTTAACTTAAATCATATCAAATCTGGATTTATAATCACTAATGATAAACATTTTAACCTTTTTTTCTTAAGTCAAATATTCTTGCCACTTAGAAGAAAAACTTTATAATTTTCAATAATTCCTCTTTACTTCTCTAAAGAGCTGACACTGTGTGTTCCATCTCCCCTTCCCTCTCCCAGACCCAGCGGACAAGTATTCTCAGTCTCATTCCAGCTCATAAATTAGATCGGGGGAGAGGAGATAACCTCCCCCTTTTGCACATGGTCTGAGCACATGAATACTCTGCTATCCCGCTCATATCCTACTATACACCAGGAAAAGCATATCAAATTCTATAAAGAGTTTAAAACTACACCTGTTCTCCTCAGGTTAGCTTAAAATATGCCAATATTCTAAGATGAGGCTTTTGATCCAGGCAGAGACCTAAGGAAACTGACAAGGCATTACCAGTCTCCCCAGGCAGAAGCCTTTATAGTTTCAAAAGATTAAGTAATTGACTGCCTAAATACTCATCCTCCTTGTCTTCATCCTTCAGAATCCAGAGAGAGTCAATGCCTCCAAAAGAAATCACTGAAATTCCAAAGAGAATTTGCAATTTTAAACACACAGTCTGGTATCAGATACATTGACCCAATTCAGACATAAAGTTCAGATTTTAGCTTTGAGATCTCAGCAAAGCAAAACTCAGCTTTTCACTGCAGACCACCTGAGGCTCATTCCTTCTTCTTTTACTTGCTAATATGAAAGAAATTCTCCTTAGGTAAGGTAGGGAATGACCTACTTCATCCCTATCTGAGGGAAAAAGATTTTCAAGATTCAAAAACTTGGCCAATGCAGACAGAGTTTTTTCTTCCTTTTCTCTGTCTCTGTCCTGCCCCACTCATTCCTCTGAAACTGCTCCAGGTGGAGGTGGGAGAAGAAGATAATATAGTGGCCTTACCGACTGACTGCATTTACAACTTTACACCACAAACATGAAATAGTACATAAACACACACAGAGAAGACCTTTAACAAAACATTGTGCACATCAATATGAATTTGAATTCAAACCTGGTCAAAAACTTGGGGTTCCCAGCCAATTCTAAGGATTAAATTCCTCCCTAATAAGCTCACCCCAGCTTCCAGGACAAACAAGAACCTAGAGGTCATTTGTCTATGCTGACACCAGATACCTTAGGAAAATTCTGGTCATTGTTGGAACTAAAGTCCCTGGGACCCAGCAATCACCATAGTCCTTTTGACTTGGGAGCGTACTACCAATATTCACAGGGGCTCTCCTTCCCTCCATTGCTCCAGTTCCTGGAATTCTGTCCAAGTTCCCTCCTTAACTTAGGGCCCACAGGGAAACTCTTGGACAGGGATATGACCAACAAAGAGTTTGCTATGCTCAAACTTCACCTCATCAGTAAAAGACCAATCTGTGTGCAAGTTCCTGGGGTGACCTGATCTTTTTGAGTTATCTGGTCCACTGGCAAATTTTACTTCCCAATTCCTGAGTTCCCTACCTGTGGTCCAATGTTGCATGTTTGAACTAGAGTAGATTTAACTTACACGCATGGTGAAAAAATTTTTTTTACTGGAGTGCTCTTCCCATAAATATTTATCTTACTTCGTCCAAGTCAGCGTGTCGAGTCCTATGTTGGGTGACAAATTGTTAGAGATATGCTTGACACACAAAAAGGTATCAGGGAAAATTTATTAAAATGCAGTTCAGAAGACCTAAGACCTTCTACATTTCTAAGGCAAACTTCTTATAGTCTTCTGAACTTTGAATTTCCCAGATCACCATCCACTGGCCATATGACTTCGTGTTCTCCTCTCTAATAGACTTTCTCTCAAACAGCTCATCAGGTCTGTGCAGTAGTATCTGACCTTTTACTTGACCATCCTAGGTCATAACTCTGTGGAAACAGAACTTCCTTGTTTCCCCACATGTCCCATCAGTAAACCATGCATGTCTCTTATGTTCTTTAGTTAATCTATCATATCCCTCATTCCATTTTACCAAGGACTATACCAACTGTTTCTTTGGTCCAGGGGTTGTATCATTTCCCTCAGTATCTTTGTTTGTTATAGATTCATGTAAAGCAGAAACTCCACTTTTTCCTGTTTTAGATCTATTTTGAATGTATTGTACTTTTAATTATGCTAGCATCCTGTGCATGTCTAATTCTATGAGAAGTATACTCATCACCCAGGTCATAATTGGGATCCCAGTACTTAATATTACTTCATGGCCTAAAGTCAGTAGTTAAGTCTCTACCAAAGGCCAATATGCAGCTAACAACTGCTTTTCAAAAGGGGAATATTGAGCTGCAGATAAAGGGAATTTCTGAGACCAAAATCCTATGGGTACATTTTGGCTTTTTTTGCCATAAACTCCAGTTTGCATATTCAACCTATACAATCACTTGTAATTCCACTAGGCCACAAATCTAGGTCTAATTGTATAGAAGTCCATGCTTCTTCAAATCTTTACTCTGCTCAAATAAAATTAATATTTTTTTCATAGTAACTTTATGTAAGGATTTCAAAATTTGTCCCAGATGTGATGTGTCAAGTTGTCAATACCCAAATCATCCTATAAACTTTTGGGCCTCTTTCTTATTGGTGGGGATATAAGGGAGGTCTCTGCCCCCTGTTATCTATTAGTGTCCTAGTTACAGTATTTGATCCATTTTTCTAACATATGATCAGATTGCTATAGGATCTGCAATCCTGTCTCTGTATTTATTTAATCTGAGCTGGGGCTTAGACAACTTTCTATTCTTCCTGAAGGTATGACAAACTCGTATAAAAGGGTTCAGGAGGATCTGTAAGGGCAGCTTTTACTTCTCTATTTTGTCTGTTCTCAAGTCCATTTTCTTGATATATTCTGCATAGTTCATTAGCTGGAATACCATCGATGCTTCCAAAATCTACCCCATGCTCTCAACAGAGCAGTAAACAAACAATTCTTTCTTTGTGAATTTATTATGATTTTGAATCCATTGGTTATTTGTTCTTTTCCCCAGTCCTCTAAATCACTTAATTGTGAAATCTTGTTCAGCATCTCCAAAAGAGGATGTCCTATTTCCCCAATTATTAGAGTCAAACTTATGTGCTTCTAAGTAGGGGGAGCCATCTTCACTATTATTTTCCCATGGCAAATTGCTAAAGGGTATTATAGCATGCATCTGCATTTCTGATCATTATGGCAGTCTTCATTACCTCCTCCTTTAACTTTCTTATATAGTCCATAAGTGAATACCAGGGTCTATCTCCACTAGACCATATAGAGTAAATAGGATGCTACCTACTTCATCCTTCTGCAGCCAAAATTAAATTAGTCACATTGTTGCCTCCTTGAAGATTATAATCCCTAAAACCTTGCTGTACAAAAGAATTCTGAATAATATCCATAAATTTCAAGCAATCCATGCCATTTATAGATATTCCTCCAGCCCCTTCATCCCTGATTCTCACTATTCAAAATATTAACAATTCTCCCATACTTTGGGTAAATCAACTCAAAATATCTGCTGAGTAAAATCCTCAACTAATATTTCCCTAAACCCTTTGTTACCTTCTTGGTTCTCCTTTTTCCACCTTAATATTGATTGGGAGCACTTCTGCCTATGAAGCTTCTCCCTTTAACATTGCTTGATTTTCTTGCTCTGACTTCCTTACATTTTCCTCCTGTATCCTCTCCTAGTAGTCACCAATGTAGCAACTAGGCTGGTTCTGAACAAAGGTTGTATATACTCTTCTTTTGTCATCTTTTAGCTTTTTCTGAGCTAAAAGAACAGCCTTTTCTTCCACCTGACACCCTCCAGGTGGCTTTTTTTAAAAATAGAGCCTGAATGCTGAGAATTTCCATGCAAACTAGCTAATTTTTTTTCCATTTGAATTTTTTCCTTCAGTACCTCATCTGTGCTTTTACACATAATACAGTAACCTGTTAATACTATTCAGCCTTTCTTACACACTTCTGCCAATTCTTTCCCTGGTTTTATTGGTATTTCTTATAAACACCTTTCTAAATCTCTAAGTTCCCCTCCTGTACCCTTGGTTCCCAGTATTCACGGGGTCCAGTGCCTTTAGCCCATTTTCTTGCTAGGGAGGAATAAAGGTAAATCCTCACATCCTGGGATATATGTTTCTTTCTCTAAATATCCTTTTGGTATCCAAATAGAGATGGTATATCCTGTGATCCTGTTTGTGACACTCTCCCTCCTTTAGGTGCTTTATTCTTTAATAGGCTGTCTTGCCTTCCCTCTGGGAAGAAGTTGGTTGTTAATTGGTAATTGGTAATTGAGTAACAATGTTTTGGAGTATTATGGAGATTTTCTTGCTATTCATAGTGTCCTCAGGGTAAAAGCTCAGTAAAAAGCTCTGGTTCAACAAGAATGGACATTTAATTACGTTATTTGAAAAATTCCAAATTGCTTTGGAAAATAGTTGTCACTTCACAGCTCCATCAACAATAGTGCTTATTCTTCCATAACCTCTCTAACATTGTTGCCATTCTTGTCACTTTAGCTAATGTGTAGGGTATGTGGTTTCACCTCACAGTTATTTATATTTGCATTTTTCTTATTTGTAGTTTGTAACATTTTGTTCATGTAGTTGTGGAGACTTTGCAGTTCTTCTGAGAAATATTTATTCATATACTTTGACTATCTATTAGATAATAATTATTAGTCATTTGTATTTAATAATAATTTATATATCTTGGATACCAAACCCTTATGAGAAAAATTTGATACAAAGGAGGAAGTAGAGCCAAGATGGTAGAGTAGAAGGATGGACCTGCTCTAGCTCTCCCCCCATAGCCCATAAAATACCTGTAAAAATGACTCTAAAGAAATTCTAGAGCAGCAGAAGCCATAAAGTGACAGAGTGAAAGAAATTTCCAGTCCAAGACATCTTGGAAGGTCAACAGGAAAGGTCTAATCACACCTGGCTCAGAGCAGAGTGCAGCACAGCCTTGGCCATGCAGCATGGTATGGATAGGACTGGAGAAGGCTTCAGGACATGGAAGCACAGGTAGCAGCTTCGATCCCCAGATTTCTTAATCCACAAACACCAAAGACAGCTTCAAAGGTCAGTGAGAAAGCTCTTTCACCTGAATGAGAGGGGGTAGTGAGCCTGCTCCCAGCCCTAGTCCCAGGGCAGCAGCAGTGTGCACTTTTGGAGCTCTCAGCCAAAAGACTCTGGGGGAGGTCAAGTGGCTGATCTGGGACTCAGTCCTGACTGGAGATCCTGAGATGAAGAGGAGCACTGGTACTGGTGTGGTGGAGCTGGTGGTGGCTTGTAGTTGCTCATAGACTAGAATGCAGGCCAGGAAAGGAGTAAACTCCTCTCCCCTTGATTATGCCATCTTGAAGGAACTAAAAACTTACAGGTCCCCAGAGTATAACCTCCTCTTGACAAAAGATTCAAAAGTCAAGTAACTGGCTGGAAAAATGCCCAAAAAGGGAAAAAAAATAAGACTAAAGAAAGTTACTTTCTTGGTGAACAGCTATCTTATTCCACCCTTTTGGATGAGGAAGAACAAAGCATGCCATCAGAGGAAGACATCAAAGTCAAGGCTTCTACATCCAAAACCTCTAAAAAATATGCAATGGTCTCAGGCCATGGAAGAGCTCAAAAAGGATTTTGAAAATCAAGTAAGAGAGGTGGAGGAATAATTGGGAAGAGAAATGAGGGCAATGTAAGAAAATCATGAAAAGTGAGTCAATAGTTTGCTAAAGGAGACCCAACAAAATGCTGAAGAAAATAACACCTTTAAAAATAGACTAACTCAATTGGCAAAAGAAGTTCAAAAAGCCAGTGAGGAGAAGAATGCTTTAAAAAGCAGAACTGGCTAAATGGAAAAGGAGGTTCAAAAACTCACTGAAAAAATAATTGTTTAAAAATCAGAATGAAGCAGATGGAAGCTAATGACTTTATGTGAAAACAAGAAATTATAAAACAAAACCAAAAGAATGAAAAATAGAAGATAATGTGAAATATCTCACTGGAAAAACAACTGACCTGGAAAACAGAACCAGGAGAGACAATTTAAAAATTATTGGTCTACCTGAAAACAATGATCAACAAAAGAGCCTAGACATCATCTTCCAAGAAATTATCAAAGAAAACTGCCCCAATATTCTAGAACCAGAGGACAAAATAGAAATGGAAACAATTCACTGATAGCCTCCTGAAAGAAATCACAAAAGGAAACTTCTAGGAATATGGTAGCCAAATTCCAGAGTTCCCAGGTAAAGGAGAAAATATTGCAAGCAGCTAGAAAGAAACAATTCAAGTATTGTGGAAATACAATCAGGGTAACACAAGATCTAGCAGCTTCTATACTAAGGGATCAAAGGGTTTGGAATATGATATTCCAGAGGTCAAAGGAGCTAGGATTAAAACCAAGAATCATCTATGCAGCAAAACTGAATATAATAGTTCAGGGAAAAAAATGTAATTTCAATGAAATAGAGGACTTCCAAGAATTGTTGTTGAAAAGACCAGAGCTGAATAGAAAATTTGACTTTCAAATATATGAATCAAGAGAAACATGAAAAAGTAAGCAAGAAAGTAAGCCTTAAGGAACTCATTAAAGTTGAACTATTTACATTTCTAAGTAGAAAGATGTTATTTGAAACTCATGAGACCTTTTTCAGTATTAGGGTAGTTAGAGGTAATATATGTGTGTGTGTGTGTGTGTGTGTGTCTGTGAGTATGTATGTATATATTATATATGTGTAGGTATGTATATGTACATACATGTGTATATGTATGTGTATATACATATACACATGCATACATATATACATACCTACACATATACAGAGGACACAAGGTAAGCTGAATATGAAGGGAGAATACCTAAAAAAATAAAATTTACTGTTGAATGGGATGGACTAGGAGTACGAGAAAGGGAAAGGTAGAATATAGCAAATCATCTCACATAAAAGAGGGAAGAAAGAGTTTTTACAGTGGAGGGGAATAGCAGGGAGATGAAAGAAAATAATTGAGTTTTACTCTCATGGAATTTGGCTTAAGGAGAGAATAACACACATTCAATTGAATGTGGAAATCTATTTTATCCTACAAGAAGACAAAGGGGAGGGGGATAGGAGAGGGAAGATAATAGAAGGGATATAAAGTTGGGAAAAGGGATAATCAGAAACAAACACTATTGTGGGAGGACAAGTCAAGGGGGAGAATGGAATAAATGAAGGGTGGGATGGGACAGAGGGAAATGTGGTTTGTCTTTTAAATATAACTATTATGGAAGGGCTTTGCATTGTTACACATGTATAACCTATTGAATTGCTTGTTTTCTCAGTCAGGGTGGTTGGGAAGGGAAGAAGAGAATATGGAGCTCAGGGGGTGGAGCCAAGATGGCGGAGTAGAAAGTCTCACGTATGCTAGCTCCGAACCCACAGCCCATATATTTCCTGCAAGAAGAATTCCCCACAAATTCTGGAGCACTGCAAGGCGCGCAGAAACACAGTGGAAAAGATTTCCATTCCAGAGAGCCCTGGAGAGAGGTCCCCAGGGGTCCGTCGCACCCCGGAAAGTGGAGCCCATGCCTGAGCTGCCCTGGCCACGGCCCCAGAGGAGCAGATCCAAACAGGCTTTAGGGACGGAATCTCCAGCGACCACAAAGGTCCCTCCGCCCACAGACGCTCCAGGTCAGTGAGAGAAACATCTGGACTGGCCAAGAGGGTAGTGGGGTGTCTCCATGACTTGGGCCCCCTCCGGAGGCAGCGATGGAGGGAGCAGCAGGGGGAGCGGCAGAGGCAGCGGCGGTGGCCCTGGGACTCCCAGAGCAGCAGGCAGAAGTTCAGGTCTCTGCATAAACCCCCTGAGGGAACTGAGCCTGGGAGATGGCCCTGCCCCCACCCACCCCATTACTGAAGGTCTCTGCATAAAGTCCCTGAGGGAATTGAGCCTGGGAAGCGGCCCTGCCCCCACCCCAGCACCAGAACTTAAGCTCACATTGAATAGCAGCTGCGCCTGCCACTGAAAGCCCATTTGAATCTCAGACCCTGAGCACTAGCTGGGCGGATCTAGGCTGGGGTGGACAGGAATCTCAGAACTCAAGTAACTGGCTGGGAAAATGCTCAGAAAAGGGAAGAAAAATAAGACTATAGCGAGCTACTTTGAGGGGGTACAGATGTTCCCGCCTTTCAATTCTGATGATGAGGAACTATTCTTACCATCAGGGAAAGACGTGGAGGGCAGGGCCTCTGTATCCCAGACATCTGAGGTGGATGTCCGGTGGGCTCAGGCCATGGAAGAGCTCAAAAAGGATTTTGAGAATATGAAGCTCAAAGCTTTAGGAATGAATGTTAAAAATTGTTTCAGTATGCAACTGGAAATTAAGCTATACAGGCAATGGAGTATAGAAATCTATTTTGCCCTACAAGAAAATAGAGGGGAAGGGGGATGGATGAAGGGTAGGTAATAGAAGGGAGGATAGACTGGAGGAAATGGTGGATGGGGTTCATGCTGTCCTGGGTTGGGGGGCAGGGAGAGATGAGGGCAAAATTTTGAATTCAAACTCTTGTGTAAGTGAATATTAAGAATCGAAAAAATAAATAAATAATGTATTGAACAAAAAGGAATTTGATACAAAGATTTTCCCCTCATTTAACTAGTTCCCTTCTTATCCTAGATACATTAATTTTTTCTGTGCAGAAGCTTTTTAGTTTCAAGAAATCAGTTATCTTTTTTGTTTGTTTTATAATTACTTTTGTTTCTTGTTTGATTAAAAATATATCTTCTTCCCCTAGCTGTAAGAAGTATAAGATATTTGTTTTCCAATTTAAAAAAAATATTGTTCTCTTTAGTATTAAGGCTGTATATAATTAGAAATGTATTATAGACTATGATGTAAGATGTTGCTTTAAGCTTAATTTCTGTCCGACTTTTGCAATTTTCCTAGCAGTTTTTATTAAACAGGGAGTTTTCTTCTAAGTAATTTATATTTTCCACTTTATTAAGCATTAGGTTATTGTGTTTTATTGTTTCTGAATCTCCCTTGTCTAGTCTGTTGTATTGGTCTATCTATCTATTCTTTAACACATACCAGACTGCTGCTTGAGGTTTGAAAGTATTACTTTCTCATCATCCTCACTTATATCCACCATTTCACTTGACAAACTAGATCTTTTGTAGGTCACTTACTCTCAAATTAAAAGTGGATTTTGACAGGGAGTCTATATTCTAAAAATATTTTCCCATAATGCTTCAGTAACAGTAGATGTTTTTTTTTTCTGATTCAGTGGTACGTACATACATCCCTGATGAAATGGTCAGTTACCACCGAGATATGATTCATATTTTTACCATTTTCTTCCAGTGATAGAAAATCAATTCAAGCAATTTACAAAAGCTTGCTGGTACTTATGTACTCTAAACATGCAGTACAGGTTCTACAACTTTTATCTGCTGCATTCAGCAGGGATACCATGAAATAGACCTTCTCTCTCCTTTTCTTTTACTCTGACTCCAAAATTTGGGACTAAGGGTATTTGTTTCTGCTTTGTATTCTCTGACCTCAGTTTTCAGTGCCATAGGTGATCCTCAGTAGACCTGATAGTTCAAATCATGGTGATTTTGGAACCAGGAATGCAGGCAGGAGGGAGTAGCTAACCAATCTGCCATAGAAGCCCTGAGAAATCAGGGTACCTGGCACTTGAACATGAGGAGAACTTGGAACTGGAACTATATGGAAAGTGAACTACGTGTGAACCTAATAATCCTCTTACCTTCCTCCAAGACTCAGCTGGTATAAGATGGGGAGGAGGATTATGCCTCCCACATGTTGGAATTAGTATCTTTACAAACTTTTTGAAGTAGGTATATTCCCTTTTAAACGTCTTGTGTTAAATGGGTAGTTTTTTTCTTATGTTTTATGGCAAGAACTCTTAAGTCAAAAACTTTCTAGCATTTTTATTCACTTCTGCAAGAAAACACATGAAACAGACTTTACCCAACTTGAGTGAAGAAAGGAATCTGATGACTATTGTAAGGAATTTTTTATAATAGCCTCAACTGAAACATTACTTCCAAATAATTTCACAGGGTTTTGCAGGGTGATGTCAAAGGGATAGAGAAAATTTTTATTTCTTTCTTTTAGGAACATTGTAATCTTTCTTCCCCTTCTCCCTCCCCTACTTTTTAGGTGTTTACACATACACACAAAAACAACACTAACACATGTCTCTGTTGCCAATTTTATATTTCTACTAATTTCAGTAGTAGTTGTTAGATTAACATTAAACATATTTTCTTATTTAAAAATGAAAATGTTAATCCACTTTAGTGCATTTTTTTGTTTTTTGATGCAGTTTTCAAAATGTTTGTAAATTTATTTACATATTACCCATAATTCCAGGGTAATATTTATTTAACTCAATGATAACAAATTTCTAATGGTAAAAATTTTTTTAACATCATTTAAAATTAAATAAAAATTGTTTTGGAAGTAGTTTTAACCTAATATCTTCACAGGAAAACTGATGGATCAAATGCTCTTACTCCTGTGTGTTTTCCAGAGGATGCCAAAAAGCCATCCTCTTTGAATAAGTATTCTAGAAAACTCTCTCTTTGGGCTACCAACATCCTAATAATATTTTTCATAGCCAGTTACAGATAACAAGGCATTTGAGTATAAAAGCACATTTCTATACTATTACTGCCAAGTAGGAAGCAGACTGTCAGTTTCATCTCATCAGAAAGGACTTTCTGTTCCAATGGCTCATGGAAAGTTCTCATTATTATTCTTACTTGGACTGAATTTTAAAAATCAGACTCTACAATGAAGATTTTGCCTGACATGTTACAGATCTGGATATAATCCTTTAGATACTGTTCTAGTTATATTTTTCTAACTCAGACATTCTCAGATTCAAGAGCAGTGAATTAAGTTCAAAGGCTACTAATACCACAGAATAGTTCTTGTTTTGGTACATTCACCTTGTAGTGATTTATTAAGGAAGGCTGAATGAACCTAATTAAAATGCATAAACAGTTCCGAACAGTAAACAACCATTTCTAAGAATGAGAAAATGGGACTTACATGCTGTGCATGGAAAGTGCCCTTAACAATTTGGTCTGTTGTTGAATAAGTAGGAAGTCAAAAGTTGTTTGTAATCAAATGTGAAGTTTCCCATCATTTATAAAGGCAATAATTACTTGGGCAAATATTTCGTTTTGCTGTAGCTCAGAACATCCTCCTGACAATTCTCCAAGAAAATAAAGGTGTCTTTGAATTGTACCAGAAAGAAAAAAAATTAGATGGAAAGTCACAGAGGTTTCTTTTTCCTTTCTAAAATTTGAGTCAATTGAATCAGAAATAACATCAGAAGACTTAATGGGAAAAATATAAGTATACAAAGAATTTGAAATGATTATTTTTTGTGTTTGATTATGGTAGGGGAAAAAGTTTATAAATCAAGGTGAATGAAGGAATTCTTTTTTTAAAATAATTTTTCCAATTATTTATTTATTTTTATTCATTCATTCATTTATTTTTTTCTCTTGCACATCTTCCAGCCAGTGGAGAGAAAGAGAGAGAGAAAGAAAGACAAAGAAAGACATAAAGAGACAGAAACAGAGGGGGAGGGAGACAGAGATAGAAAATGAGAGACAAAGAAAGAAAGAAATAGAAAGGAAAGAAAGAAGGAACAAAGGGAAGGAGGAAGAAAGAAGGAAAAATAGAGCATTTGTATAATATAATCAGAGTCAAACAAAACAAATTCCTATATTGGCCTTATTCAAAAATGTATTTCTAATTCTACATAATGTCCATCATCTCTCTACTTTGCCAGTCCTCTGTTATTATGTTTGATCGTTATATTGATTGATATTGTCTTTTGGAATTGTTCTTTTTTTTACAGTTTTGGTGCTATAGTATAATTTGTTATCCTTGTTTTTTTATTTTTTTTTATTTTTTTTTTAAATTTTATTTTTTTTTAATGTTTTACAATCATTTCCTTAAAGTTAAGATTTTATTCCCCCCCACCCTTCCCTCAATACCCCCCTCTCTCCCCATGACAGCATACAATTCTGTTTAGGTTCTACATATACTTTCCTATTGAGCACATTTTCACTATATTCATGCTATGTAGTCGAACTAAAATAAATGGAAGAAATCATATAACAAATCAACACATATTACACTGAAACCCACCCACACACAAACATGATCTGCTACATTCTGCAAGTGGCTTCCACATTTCTTTCTCTGAGTGTGGAAGGCATTTTGCCTTTGAAGACCGACATTAGGATTTTTTTTTTTTTCTCAGTAAGTCCTTGTGTTATTACAAAGTTCCAAGTCTACCAGAAGAAACTCTCGCACACTGTGGTCGTTGCTGTGCACAAAGTTCTCCTGGTTCTGCTCCTTTCGCTCAGCATCAGATCATATAAGTCCTTCCAGGCCTCCCTGAAGTCTTCTTGTTCCTCATTTCTTATGGCGCAATAGTACTCCATTACATTCATATACCATAATTTATTCAGCCATTCCCCAATTGATGGGCATCCCCTTGACTTCCAGTTTTTGGCTACCACAAAGAGTGCTGCTATAAATATTTTTGTACACGTGGGACCCTTTCCCGTTTTTATAATCTCTTGGGGATACAATCCTAGTAGTGATATTTCTGGGTCAAAGGGTATGCACATTTTTGTAGCCCTTTGGGCATAGTTCCAAACCGTTCTCCAGAAGGGTTGGATGATCTCACAGCTCCACCAACAATGAATTAGTGTTCCAACTCTCCCACATCCTCTCCAGCATTTATCATTTTCTTGTTCTGTCATGTTTGCCAATCTTACAGGTGGGATGTGGTACCGCAGAGTTGTTTTGATTTGCATCTCTCTAATCAATAGTGATTTAGAGCACTTTTTCATATGATTATAGATATTTTTGATTTCTTCCCCTGAAAATTGCTTGTTCATATCCTTTGACCATTTATCAATTGGGGAATGACTTGGATGGTTATTTTGAGTCAGTTCTCTATATGTTCTAGAAATGAGGCCTATCCTTGTTTTTTTTAAACTAACTAGTTAAATGCATATTAAGTATGATAAATTAAAGACACAAACAGAGGAACAATAAAACTAAAAAGGCAACTGAGATATGAATTGTAAGTTAAAAAGGATAAAATTAAACCAACAACTATATAATAAAAGAGAAAATGAAATGTTATCAGCATACAAAGAGGATTGTAGTAACTTGTAATAGACCCAGCCTGAATTGAAAATACAAGCTATTGAGTCAGTGAGAGAGGCCGGGCTGAAGGAGAGGGGAAGCAGGGCGACTCCGTGGCTCGGGCCCCCTCGGGAGGAAGCGGCGGCGGCGGGGACGGGAGCAGGAAGCGGAGGCGGAGGTGTGGGCGGCGGCTTAGGCGGCAGCGGACCGGGACTCAGGAATCCCCCAACAGCAGGCAGGATCTTCATTACGGAAGATTCCCGCATAAAACCTGACGGAGCTGAGCCTGGGAGACGGCCCTGCCCCCCACCCCGCTCTGTTGCTGAAGGCTTCTGCTCGGGACCCCCAGGGGAGCTGAGATTGGGAGGCGGGCCCCCCACCCCGCCCCCACCTGCTCCATTCCTGAGAGTCTCTGAATAAGACCCCCCTGAGGGATCAGAGTCTCGGAGGCAGCCCTGGCCCCACCCCAGCACCTGAACTAAAGCTCACTGATTGACAGCCGGCAGGAGGAAAGCCCATTTAAATCTCAGAGGCCAAGCACTAGCTGGGCGGATCCAGGCGGGGGGTAGAAAGGAATCTCAGAAGTTAAGTAACTGGCTGGGAAAATGCCTAGAAAAGGGAAGAAAAATAAGACTTTAGAGAGTTTTTTCCAACAAATGCAAATGATCCCGACCTTTGGATCTGATGATGAGGACGTATCCTTGCCGTCAGGGAAAGACGTGGAGGGCGGGGCCTCAGTACCCCAGACACCCCAGGGGGGTGGTGGGTGGGCTCAGGCCCTGGAAGAGCTCAAAAAGGATTTTGAAAAGCAAGTTAGACAGGTGGAGGAAAAACTGGGAAGAGAAATGTCACAGATGCAACAAAAGTATGAAAAACAGGTCAATACCTTGGTAAAGGAGACCCAAAAAAATGCTGAGGAAATTAACACCTTGAAAAATAGGCTCACCCAATTGGCAAAGGAGGTTCAAAAAGCCAATGAGGAGAAGAATGCTTTCAAAAGCAGAATGAGCCAAATGGAAAAAGAGGCTCAAAAGCTCACTGAATTTAATAGCTCTCTCAAAATTAGAATGGAACAGATGGAGTCTAATGACTTTATGAGAAACCAAGAAATCACCAAACAAAACCAAAAGAACGAAAAAATGGAAGAGAATGTGAAATATCTCATGGGAAAAACAACTGACCTGGAAAATAGATCCAGGAGAGACAATTTAAAAATTATGGGTCTACCTGAAACTCATGATCAAAAAAAGAGCCTAGACATCATCTTCCATGAAATTATCAAGGAAAACTGCCCTGACATTCTACAACCAGAGGGCAAAATAAGTATTGAAAGAATCCATCGATCACCACCTGAAAGAGATCCAAAAAGAGAAACTCCTAGGAACATTGTGGCCAAATTCCAGAACTCCCAGCTCAAGGAAAAAATCTTACAAGCAGCTAGAAAGAAACAATTCCAGTACTGTGGAAATACAATCAGGATAACCCAAGATCTAGCAGCTTCTACATTAAGGGATCGAAGGGCGTGGAATAGGATATTCCAGAAGGCAAAGGAACTAGGACTCAAACCAAGAATCACCTACCCAGCTAAACTGAGTATAATACTTCAAGGGAAAATATGGTCTTTCAATGAAACAGAGGACTTTCAATCATTCTTGATGAAAAAACCAGAGCTGAAAAGAAAATTTGACTTTCAAACACAAGGATGAGAAGAAGCATGAAAAAGTAAACAGCAAAGAGAAGTCTTAAGGGACTTACCATGAGTGAACTGTTTACATTCCTACATGGAAAGACAATATTTGTAACTCTTAAAACTTTTCAGTATCTGGGTAGTTGGTGGGACCACACATACACATGTACACGCATGCACACACATACACACATGCACACACATACAGAGATAGAGAGCACAGATTGAACTGAATAGGATGGGACCATACCTTAAAAGAAACTAGGGTAAATGGTGAGAGAGAAATGTAGGGGGAGGGAAAAGGAAGGGGGTAACTATATGTCATTTAAGAGGCAGGTAGTTTTTCTTAGTGGAGGGAAAAAGAGGAGAGCTGAGAAAAAAAAACAAAACAAAAAAAACAAAACAAACAAAAACAAGAAGTTTACCCTCATCACATTTGACTAAACACAGGAGTGAAATGCACACTCATTTTGGTATGAAAACCTATCTTACAGTATAAGAAAGTGGGGGAGAAAGAGATATTGCAAGGGGGGGGATGATGGAAGGGAGGGCAAAGGGAGGAGGGAGCAATTTGAAGTCAACACTTGGGGAGGGACAGGATCAAAAGACAGAAGAGAAACAATGAGGGGCAGGTTAGGAGGGATGGTAATCCAGTTAGTCTTACACAACACGACTATCAGGGAGGTCATTGGCAAAACTACACAGATATGGCCTATATTGTATTGCCTGCTGTCCCAAAGGGAATGGGTGGGGAGGGAGGGATGAGGAGAATTTGGAACTCAAAGTTTTAGGAACAAATATTTAGTATTGTTGTTGCAACTAGGAAAGAAGACATACAGTTAAGGAGGAATAGAAAGTCATCTGGCCCTACAGGAGAATAAGAGAAGATGGAGACAAGAGAAGGGAGAGATGACAGAAGAGAGGGCAGATTGGAGATAGGGAAAATTAGATTGCTTGGGGTGGGGGGAGGGGATAAAAGGGCAGAAAATTTGGAACCCAAAAATTTGTGAAAATGAATGTAAAAAATTTAAATAAATAAATAAATTTAAAAAAAAGAAAAAAAAAAAGAAAATACAAGCTATTGGAGATCCACAAAAATTAATGGGAAGATCCAAGTTAAAAAAAGTTTCATAAAAAACTCTGAATATTATTGCATTTTAATTAGTTAGACAGACTTAATTTGCTTTTAGAAAGAGGTATTTACTAAGAAGTTAGTATGGAATATTCCTTACCCCCACCAAACTCTATGATAATTTCACACTAGTACATATGGAGTCAAAGGGAAAGTAAGCTCAAACTTAGAGAATATATGGCAGAAGAATGACTTGCATCTCCTAGAAATTCATTTTCTGGAATCTTCAAGATGTTATCCTTAGGTTTGGTGTAACTTTTCTCTTGGGCTCTTTGTAAAGCTTTGAATTAGCATTCCTCCTCTTGCCTAGTCTACCCTTAGCTACTTATGCAGACATTTCTATTAGTTTCTCTGGTGACTCTTTTCTCTTCTTCTACTGGCTCAATTGTTACTGCTTAAAAACATGCACACATTCCCCATCCAGAAAAAAACCCTCACTTGCTCCCTCTTTCCCCTTTAACTATCATCTTATATCCATTTTATGGCTAACTTCCTGTTGCGTGGGGTTGGAGAAGTGCATAGTGCACAGGCTGTACCAGCATATCCCTGCTGTGGCAGGGTCCAGCAGGAAGCCCCAGGTGATCGGAAGCTGCAGATGTGCTGGGGATTCTCAAACACATCAGCTCAAGATGGCAGTCCAGTGGAACCAAGGGAGAGAGAAGCACAGACCTCCAGGTAATTGCAGCAGCCTCATCTGAGACTGACAGTCAACAGATTAAATATCTGTAAGTCACTTACTTGAACTTCCAGGAGCCAAGATGGTGGAGTGGTTGGTAATTTCTATCTCCTTCCCCTTGTTGACCTTGAAGAGCCCAGAGAATATTTCCCCAGGAAAAATACTGGAAGACTGGGATCAGGCAAAATCGCTAATGAGGGTCCCACTTTCTATGGCTGAAGGGGACCCATGCAGGACTTGAGCTGTCTTAGACAGCCCCACCTCAGCAAACCAGGAGGAGATTCTGAGCCCCAGTTGACTGTTTTCCTGATTCCCTTGGGGTGCTGAGGCATGCCTGGGGTCCTGACACAACCACCAACATCAGGACCCCAGGCATGCCTCAGCACCCCAAGGGAATCAGGAAAATAATAGCGCAGATGAGATTACCAACCACTGAGCTTGTCTATGCTCTAGCTCAGCAGAGGAAACCTCTTGTGGCCAAACTACCCTTCCCTCACCCTTTATGCAGATAGTTCCAGGGTAAACCAGAAAGACTTTGCCTGGTTTCTGCTTTCCAACACCAGCCAGCTTAGCACCAGGTAAACTGCAGCATTTTAGCTTCTAGCTGAAAGAACCAGAAGCCACAACAAACAAAGCCTCAAGTTCTAGGCACAAGAACTGTGGGACAGAATCCCCTGTGCCCCGGAAGCAGAGATCTACCTTAAAAGCCAGGAAAAGGGTGATCATCATGAGTAAGAAGCAAAACAGTAAAGAAAAGACCATAGAATCTTACTATGGGGAAAAAGACCAAAACATGAATACCAAAGAGGTCAGCACTGAGACTGTACTCCCATCTGAAACTTCAGAAGTTAATACAAACTGGTCTCATGCTCAAAGAGCATACTTGGAAGAACTCAGGAAGGATTTTAAAAACCAAATTAGAGAAGGAGAAGAAAAACTGGTCAATGATTTTAAAAATAAGAAAAAAAGAAATCACAGAAGAATTCAAAAGGAAAACTGGATAAATGGAAAAAGAAATAAAAAAGCTAACTGGAGAAGAAAAAACTCCTCAAAAGGAGCAATTGGACGGATGGAAAAGGAGATGTGAAAGTTAACTGAAGAAAACAATTTGATAAAAATTAGAATTGGGCAAGTAGAAGCCAATGATTCTATGAATCATTAAGAATCAGTCAAACAGAATCTAAAGAATGAAAAGATACAAGAAAATGTAAAATATCCAATTGGAAAAATAATTGACTTGGAAAATAGATCCAGGAGGGAAAAATCTAAGGATTGTTGGTCTACCAGAAAGCCATGATGAAGAAAAGAACCTGGACAATATCTTCCAAGAAATCACCAAGTAAAACTGTCCAGAAGTTCAAGATCCAGAGGGCACTGTTCACCTCATGAAAGTGATCTCAAACTAAAAACACTAAGGAATATCATTCCCAAATTCCAGAACTATGAAGTAAAGGAGATACCTTTACTTGATACCAGAAAGAAACAATTCAAATATAGAAGCACTACAGTCAGGATCACACAGAACCTTGCAGCTTCTACTTTAGAAGACAGAAGAGATTGGAATATGATATTTCATAAGGCAAAGGATCTGGGACTACAACCAAGGATAAATTATCCAGCAAAGTTGATCATAATAGCTCAGGCAAGGAGATGGACATTCAATGAAATAAGGGATTTGCAGACCTTCCTGATGAAAAGACCAGAACATAATAGAAAATTAGAGGAAAAAAAACTAGTTATTCAATATGGGTAAACTGTTTACTTCCCTATAAAGGAAGATGATACTAGTTAATCTTGAACATTGTATATTTATTATGATATATAAAAGAGATATACATAGATAATGGAAGTGGGTATAAAGTAAATGATTCCATAATAAAAAGGAGATTTAAGGGTGTGAAGGGATAGTAACAGGAGATGTGAAAAGGAGGAGGCAGAAAAAGGTAAATTGCATCACAGAAAGAGGCACAAAAATATATTACAGTAGAGGGAAAGAGGTGAGGGAGATGAGCATTGTTTGAGAGTTACTGTCATCTGATTGGGTTCAAGGAGCGAACAACAAACTCAGTTAAGTATAGAAATATAACTAGGTCTATCGACAGTAGGAGAGAAAGGGGGAAAGAAAAGGGAGGGGAGGCTAAAAAGGAGGAAAGAAGTAGTAAAGGAAAAGAGCAGTAAAAGAGATGGGGACTGAAAGAACAGAAGGAAGACTGAGGGAGGCAGTGGTCAAAAATTAAAATTCTATTGTGGAGAGGAAGGGAGAAGGGAGAATTAAAAGCATAAATGGGGGAAAGGGGATGGAAGGAAAGATATAGACAATAATCATAACTGTGAATGTGAATGGGTTGAGCTCTCCCATAAAATGGAGACAGCAGAATGGATTGAAAACCATAATCCAACAATGTGTTGTTTACAAGAAACACATTTGAAATGGGGGGCACAGCAGAATATATTGTGCTTCAACTAATGTTAAAAAAGCAGGGGTAGCAATCCTAATCTCAGACAAAATAAAAGCCAAAATAAACCTAGTCAAAAGAGATAAGGAAGTAAACTACATTCTGCTAAGAGGCACTATAGACAATGAAGCAATTTCATTACTAAACATATATACTCTGCATGGGGTTCCTCCCCGGCCTTCGCCTGGATAAGGCGGTATCCCTGACCCCCGGACTTTGCTTGGTTATACTTATCCTTTCCTGGGTCTTTGGAAGTCTCCAGCCCCTGCCATGTGGCCTACTGCACAGCAGGGCTATCCCCTCCTCCACGGAGGGGACAATGACTACACAGTACACCCAAGGTTGCCAGTGCACTTCACTTTATTGATAGTGTCTTCTCCCACATCTCTCCGATCCCTCCCCGACAGCTCCTTATATCCCCAGCCCCTCCCATGTTCTTCCCTGAGTGCAGAGCCAGCTCCCTGAGGGCAGAGTCAGCTCCTGAAGGTCGGTCCAGAGCTTGGCCCCTAACAATACTCCAAGTGGTATAGCATCCAAATTCTTACAGGAGAAGTTAAGGGAGTTACAGGAAGAAATAGACAGCAAAAGTACATATAGTATAGTTGAGGGGGACCTCAACCTCTCCCTCTCTGAAATTGATAAAATGTAACCTCAAAATAAACAAGAAAGAAGTGAAAGAGGTGAATAAAACTTTGAATAAGATAGGTATGATAGATCTCTGGAGAAAACTGAATGAGGAAAGAAAGGAATATACTTTTTTCTCAATGGTACATGGTACATATGCAAAAAGTGACCACGTACTAGGCCATAAAATATCACAATCCAGTGCAGAAAGACAGAGATAGTCAATGCATCCTTCTCAGATCATAATGCTATAAAAGTTATATGTAATAAAAGGCCATGGAAAGATAAACCAAAATTTAATTGGAAATTAAGTATTCTGATCCTAAAGAATGAGTTGAACACGAAATCGTAGAAACAATCAAAAACTTCATTCGAGAGAATGACAGTACTGAGACAACCAACCAAATCATATGGGATACTGCAAAAGCCGTTATTAGGGAAATTTTTATATCTTTGAATGCCTACATGAATAAAATACAGAAATGAATTGGGTATGCAGCTGAAAAAGCTCGAAAAAAAATAAATTGAAAATCCCCAAGTAAATACCAAATTAGAAATACTGAAAACCAAAGGAAGGATTAACAAAATCGAAATTAAGAAAACTATTAAACTAATAAATAAAACTAAAGTTTAGTTTTATGAAAAAAAACAATAAAACTGATAAACCTTTGTTCAATTTGATTTAAAAAAAAGAAAGTAGAAAACTAAATTACCAATATCAAAAATGGAAATGGTGGTCTAACTTCCAATGAGGAGGAAATGAAAACAAAAATTAGAAATTACTTTACCCAACTGTATGCCTCTAAATTCAGCAATGTAAATGAGGTGGATGATTATTTTAAAAATTATAAATTGCCAAGATTAACAGAAGAGGAAGCTGAATACTTAAATAACCCCATCTCAGAAAAAGAAATTAAACAAGCCATGAATGAACTCCCTAGGAAAAAATCTCTAAGGTCAGATGGATTTACGAGTGAATTCTATGAAACATTTAAAGAACAGTTAATTCCAATACTATATGGATTATTTGGGAAAATTGGGGGAGAAGGAGTCCTACCAAATTCTTTTTATGATACAAATATGGTTCTGATACTTAAACCAGGAAGAGCTGAAACCGAGATAGAAATTATGGACCAATTTCTCTCATGAATATAGATGCAAAAATTTTGAATAAAATATTAGCAAAAAGAATATAGCAACTTATCGCAACAATAGTACATTATGATTAAGTAGGATTGCAGGACTGCTTCAATATTAGGAAAACTATTAGCATATTGATCATATTTACAAAAAAAACTAACAGAAATCACATGATTATCTCTACAGATGCAGAAAAAGCTTTTGACAAAATATGACCACCATTCCTATCGAAAACACTGGAAAGCATGAGAATAAATGGAGCCTTTCTCAAAATAATAAGCAGTATCTACCTAAAATCATCAGCAAGCATCATTATATGCAATGAGGAAAAGCTAGATGCATTTCCAATAAGACCATGGGTGAAACAAGGATGTTCATTATCACCATTGTTATTCAATATGGTATTACAAATGCTATGAATGAATGAAAAGAAATGCTAGAGAAGGTGGCCTAGTCCTGCCAGACCTCAAATTGTGTTATAAAGCAGCAATCATCAAAACCACTTGGTACTGGCTAAGAGGGGCAGACCAATGGAGTAGATTAGGTACTCAAAACACAATAATCAATGACTCTAGCAGTCTACTCTTTGATAAACCCAAAGACTCCAGCTTCTGGGAAAATAACTCAGTGTTTGACACAAATTGCTGGGAAAACGGGATAACAGTATGGCAGACACTGGGTATAGACCAATGCCTGACACCATTCACAAATATAAAGCCCAAATGGATACATGATCTAGGTTATTGATACTATCTATAAAAAAATTAGGGTACCAAGGAATAGTGTATTTGCCAGATTTATGGAGAATGGAGAAATTTTTGACCAAACAAGAGATGGAGAACACTATGAAGTACAAAATAGATAATTCTGATTACATTTAAATTGAAAAGTTTTTGCACAAACAAACCCAATGCAACCAAGATTAGGAGGGAAGCAGAAAACTGGGAAGGAACTTTTGCAACTAGTGTCTGTGATAAAGGCCTCATTTCTAAAATACATAGAGAACAGAGTCAAATGTAGAATACAAGTCATTCCCCAACTGATAAATGTTCAAAGTATATAAACAGGCAGTTTTCAGAGGAAGAAATTAAAGCTATCTTTAGTCATATGAAAAAATACTCTAAATCACTATTGATTAGAGAGATGCAAATCAAAATACCTCTGAGGGACCACATCACACCAATCAGATTGACTAACATGACAAAACAGGAAGATGATAAATGTTGGAGAAGATGTGGGAGAGTTGGAACACTAATTCGTTGTTGGTGTAGCTGTAACCTGATCCAACCACTGTGAAGAGCAATTTGGAACTATGCCCAAAGGATGACAAAACTGTGCACACCCTTTGACCCAGCAATATCGCTTCTGGGACTGTATCCCAAAGAGATCATTGAAATGGGAAAGGGTCTCACATGTACAAAAATATTTATAGTAGCTCTCGTTGTGGTGGCCCAAAACTGGAAATCAAGGGGATGTCCATTAATAGGGGAAAGGCTGAACAAGTTGTGGTATATGAATGTAATGGAACACTATTGTGCTATAAGAAATGATGAACAGGAAGACTTCAGAAAGGCCTGGAAAGACTTAAATGAAATGATGTTGAGTGAAAGAAACAGAACCAGGAGTACTTTGTACACAGCAATAACCACAGGGTGCAAGGAATTTTCCTGGTTTACTTAGTACTTCATTGTAATGCAACGACTTAAAAAATTCCCAATGGACTCTTGAGGCAAAAACCTTCCACATGCAGAGAAAGAACTGTGGAATTGGATTGCAGAATGAAGCAGACCATTTTTGTTTGTATTTTTTTTTTTTTTGGTTTTTCCCATGCATCTTAATTCATGCACTAAGGAGAAAATGTATTTAATAGGAATGTATGTGTAGAATCGATGTAAGATTGTATGACATCTAAGGGAGGGAGTGAGGAAGGAGGGAGAAGGAAAGGTAGGGAGGAAAAAAAATCTAAGATATATGGAAGTGACTGTAGAACCATGAAAGCAATTAAAATAATTTAATAAAAAAGAAAAGGTGTTTATATATCCTTTAACACAAAGTGCCTCCACTTTCACTGGTCTCACTCTTCTTTCTTACTCTCTCTCACTTTCTTCCCTTTACAGTCTGGCTTCTGACCTCATCATTTCACTGAAACTTATTGTCTTTAAAGCAATCAGCGATTTCTTAATTGCCAAATCCAGTGGCCTTCTCTCAGTCCTCAGCGTCCTCAACTCTTATTAGCCATTGACACTGTTGATCACCCTCTCTTCCTTGATATTCTCTTCTCTCTAGGTTTTTGAGGTATCACAAACTCCTGGTTCTCCTCATATCTTTTTTAGCCACTTGATAGCTCCTTTTCTGTCTCTTTTGCTGAATCCTTATTCAGATTATGCCTTCTAACCATTGCTATCAAGTAGAATTTTGTCCTGGGCTCTCTTGTTTTCTCCCTCTATACTACTTCAATGTACATGGATTTAGTTACTATCACTATGCTGAAGACTTTCAAATCTACTTATCTTGCCTCAGCTTCTTTGGTTGATCTCCAATATCCCATCTCCAATTGCTTTTCAGACACTTCTGGATTGTCCAGTAGACATCTTAAACACAATTGATCTAAAATGGAATTAATTATCTTTGCCCCTAACTGTCCCACCCCCTTATACCTTCCTTATTACTGTAAAGGGCAATACAATCCTTCCATTAATAATGGAACTTATAAGGAAAGACAATATGAGGGGAAAAGGAAAAGATAGGCTTGAAAAAGAGGGTTTTCCTTTTTGTTTACTTGGGAAAGGGGAATACTGAGAAAGTGAAAAGAAATAATTGTTAACCAAAAATATAATAAAATTAGATTTAAAGATCAAACAAAACCAAAAGACTTTGGGTGCCATACCACTTGGTGCATAGATGTTTGGTATTGCCAATACTTCGTTTTCTACAGTAACTTTTTGCAAGAGGTAGTTTCTTTCCTTATCTCTTTTAATTAAATATACTTTGCCTTTTCCTTTGTCTGAGATCAGAATTATTACCCCTACTTTCTTTTTTTTAAACTTCAGCTGAAACATAATGGATTCTGTTCCAGTCTTTTGCCTTCACTCTGTGTGTCTCTCTGCCTCAGATGTGTTCCTCATAAACAATATGTTGTAGGATGATAGTTTTTAATAGACTCTCCTACATTTCTGTTTTATGGGTGAGTTCATCACATTCACAGTTATGATTACCAGTAATATATTTCCTTCCATTCCATTTTTCCTGTTTATACTTCTTTTTCTTTTCTTTCCTTCTCCATCTCTCTCTCATTCTTCCTCACTAGTGTTTTCCTTTTGATAACCACCTCTTTTAATTTGTTCTGCCCTCTACCAACCCTTTGCCTTTTCTTGTCTTCTTCCTTTCCCACTTCCCTATAGGGTAAGATAGGTTTCTACACTCAACTGAATATGTATTTTATTCCCTCTTGTAGTCAGCTTTGATGTTCTTTGAGTAAGATGATGTTCATCACCATCCCTTTTTACCTTTCACTATAATAGGTCTTTTGTGTGTCTTCATGCAAGATAATTTACTCCTTTCTACCTCTCCCTTTCCTCTTCTCCCAGTACAATCCTTTTTCTCAAATTTAATTTTTTTATATCATGTGATTAAAGTAAACTTAGACTCATACCCTCATTCTATGTATACTCCTAACTGCCCTTCAAGTGATAAAGCTTTTAAGTTGCAAATATCATCTCCCTGTGTAGAGATGTAATCAGTTTAACCCTATTGAATACATTTTTCTCTTTCCGGTTTACTTTTTTATGCTTTTCTTGAACTTGTATTTGAAAATAGAATTTTCTGTTTAGTTCTGGTCTTTTCCTCAGAAATGTTTGAAAACACTCTTTTCTATTGAAAATTCATTTTTCCCTGAAGGATTATGCTCAGTTTCACTGAGTAAGTGATTGTTGATTGCAATCCATGCTCCTTTATCTTGTGGAACACTATATTCCAAGATCTCCAATCCTTTAATAAGGTAACAAGTCCTGTGTAATCCTAACTGTTGTTCCTTGATGTTTGAATTGTTCCCTTTTGGCTGCTTGGAACATTTTCTCCTTGATCTGGGAGCTCTGAAAGTTGGCTATAATATTCCGGGGAGTTTTCATTTTGATATCTCTTTCAGGAGGTGATTGATGGGTTCTTTCAATTTCTATTTTACTCTCTAGTTCTAAGATATCAGGACAGTTTTCCTTGATAATTTCTTTTTTTTAATTTAGTGAAATTTATTTATTTAACTTTTTACATTCATTTTCACAAAATTTTGGGTTCCAAATTTTCTCCCCATTTGTCCCCTCCCTCACCCCAATACACCGAGCATTCTAATTTCCTCTGTCACCAATCTGCCCTCTCCTCTATCATCCTTCCCTTCCCTTGTCCCCATCTTCTCTTTTGTCTTGTAGGGTCAGATAACTTTCTATTCCTCATTACCTGTATTTCTAATTTCCTAGTAGCAAGAACAATACTCAACAGTTGTTCCTAGAGTTTTGAGTTCCAACTTCTCCCCATCCCTCTTTCCCCACCCATTCCCTTTGAGAAGGCAAGCAATTCAATATAGGCCATATCTGGGTAGTTTTGCAAATTACTTCAATAATAGTTGTGTTGTGTAAGACTAACTATATTTCCCTCCATCCTATCCTGCCCCCCATTGCGTCTATTCTCTCTTTTGATCCTGTCCCTCCCCAAGAGTGTTGATTTAAAATTGCTCCCTCCTCCCACTGCCCTCCCTTCCATCATCCCCCCTACTCTGCTTATCCCCTTCTCCCCCACTTTCCAGTATTGCAAGATAGGTTTTCATACCAAAATGAGTGTGCATTTTATTCCTTCCTTCAGTCGGATGTGATGAGAGTAACCTTCATGGTTTTCCTCTCAGCTCCCTTCCTTTTCCCTCCCCTAAAAAGTCTCCTACCTGCCCCATTGCATTTCTCCCTCTCTCCTCCCAATACATCTCTCTCTCACTGCTTAATTTCATTTTTTAAAGATATGATCCCATCCTATTCAATTCACTCTGTGCTCTCTGTCTCTGTGTGTGCATGCACATGTGTATGTGTGTGTGTGTGTAATCCCACCAACTACCCAGATACTGAAAAGTTTCAAGAGTTACAAATATTGTCTTTCCATGTAGGAATGTAAACAGTTCAACTTTAGTAAGTCCCTTATGACTTCTCTTTGCTGTTTACCTTTTCATGCTTCTTTTCATTCTTGTATTTGAAAGTCAAATTTTCTTTTCAGCTCTGGTCTTTTCACCAAAAATGCTTGAAAGTCATCTATTTCATTGAAGTATTATACTCAGTTTTGCTGGGTAGGTGATTCTTGGTTTTAGTCCTAGTTTGACTTCTGGAATATCCTATTCCATGCCCTTCTATCCCTTAATGTAGAAGCTGCTAGATCTTGTGTCATCCTGATTGTATTTCCACAATACTGGAATTGTTTCTTTCTAGCTGCTTGCAATACTTTCTCCTTGACCAGGGAACTCTGGAATTTGGCCACAATGTTCCTAGCAGTTTCCCTTTTAGGATCTCTTTCGGGTGGTGATTGGTGGATTCCTTGAATAATTATTTTGCCCTCTAGTTCTAGAATATCAGGGCAGTTTTCCTTGATAATTTCATAAAAGATGATGTCTAGGCTCCTTTTTTGATGATGGTTTTCAGGTAGTCCCATAATTTTTAAATTGTCTCTCCTGGATCTATTTTCCAGGTCAATTGATTTTCCAATGGGATATTTCACATTATGTTCCATTTTTTCATTCCTTTGGTTTTGTTTTGTGATTTCTTGGTTTCTCAGAAAGTCATTAGCCTCCATCTGTTCCATTCTAATTTTGAAAGAACTATTTTCTTCAGTGAGCTTTTGAACCTCCTTTTCCATTTAGCTAATTCTGCTTTTGAAAGCATTCTTCTCCTCATTGGCTTTTTGATCCTCTTTTGCCAATTGATTGAGCATATATTTCAAGGTGTTATTTTCTTCAGCATTTTTTTGGGTCTCCTTTAGCAAGGTATTGACCCGTTTTTCATGCTTTTCTTGCATCTCTCTCATTTCTCTTCCCATTTTTCCCTCCACCTGTCTAACTTGATTTTCAAAATCCTTTTTGAGCTCTTCCATGGCCTGAGCCCATTGAATATTTATTTTGGATGTTTGGGATAGAGAAGCCTTGACTTCTATGTCTTTCCCTGATGTTAAGCATTGTTATTCCTCATCAGAGAGGATGGGAGGAGATATCTGTTCACCAAGAAAGTAACCTTCTCTGGTCTTATTTTTTTCCCTTTTCTGGACATTTTTCCAGCCAGTTACTTGACTTCTGAGATTCCTCTCCTCCTCTGCCTTGCCTCCAGATCCACCCAGTTAGTGCTTAGGGTCTGAGATTCTAATTCTGCTCCCCAGCCTCAGGGTTTTCAGTGGGGGCGGGGCTGCTATTCAGTGTGAGATTAAGGTCAGGTGCTCAGATTGGGCAGGGACACCACACAAATCTCAGTTCCCTCAGGGGGTTCATGTGGAGACCTTCAATAATGGATCCAAGCTCCTGTCTGCTTTGGGAGCTCCTGTCTGCTGCTGCCTCAGCTGCTGCCTCCTGAGGGGGCTTGAATTATGGAGACACCCCACTGCCCTCTTGGCCAGCCAAACAGGCTCTCTCACTGACCTTTGGTGTCTGTGGGTGGAGGGACCTCTGCTGCTGCTGGAGATTCTATCCCTGAAGCCTGCTCAGATCTGCTCCTCTTGGTGCCACATGGCTAAGGCAGGGCTGGGTTCTGCTCTGGGTCGGGTACGCGATGGACCTTTGCTGTTGGTTTCTCAGAGCTCTCTGGAACAAAAATCTCCTCCACTCCATTTTCTGTGGCTTCTGCTACTCCAGAATTTGTTGGGAGTTCTTCTTTACAGGTATTTTATGGGCTGTGATTAGGGAGCTAGCATATGTGAATCTTTCTACTCTGCCATCTTGGCTCCTCCGATAATTTCTTGAAATATGCTTTGAGGATTCTTCTTTTCATCATGACTTTCAGCTACTTTTATTAAATTATCTCTCCTGTTACTATTTTCCAAGTCAGCTTCATTCCCAATGAGATACTTTACATTTTCTTCTATTTTTTCATTCCTTTGATTTTGTTGGACTGATTCTTGATGTCTCATGGACTTAGTGTCTCTCACTTGCTCAATTCTAATTATTGAGTTATTTTCTTCAGTGTGCCTTTGTACCTCCTTTTTCATTTGAGCAATTCTCCTTTATAAGAAGTTGCTTTCTTCAGTGATTTTTTTGTACACCTTTTCCCATTTTCTGTACTTTCTTTACCAAGCTGTTGATTCTTTTTTCATGATTCTTTTGCATAACTCTTATTTCTTTTCACATTTTCTTCTACTTATCTTATCTGATTTTTAAATGCTTTTGAACTCTTCTAGGAATTCTTTTTGTGTCTAAGATTAATTTATAATTCCTTTTGAGGCTTCACATGTAAGCATTTTGATGTCATTGTACTCTTTTGAATTTGTGTTATGATCTTCTCTGTCATCATAGTAGTTTTCTATATAGTCAGGTTTTTTTTACTCATTTTTGAGCCTATTTAATGACTTTTAAAGTTGAGATGTTCTTCTGGGTCCTGGGGCCACTTTTCTAAGCTTCTTGAAGCAGAGGTCATAGCCTGGCCACTCACCTACTCTGCCAGGGACTGGAAGCCTCACAGTTGGCCTGCTCTGCCACTGACCTGCTGCACTGGGGTTGTAGGACCTTATTTGCTATACTTTTCTGGGGCTAGGGGCCTCCCATTGATTTATTCTGACACTGCCTGCACTGGTCTGTGTTCCCTTTTACCCAAGAGAAACAAACCTTTCCTGCAACACTTTTAAGTTGTCTTGGGCTGGGAAACACTTTCTCCCTGTCCTTTTGTGGGTTCTGCCACTCCAGAATTCATTTTGAGGCATGATTTAAAGTTGTTTGGAGGGGAAGAGCTCAAGCAAATTCCTGATTTTTCTCTTCCATTTTGGCTCCAACCTCCAGTAGGAGTTATATTCTTAACCAAATTGGGTTGAAGGGAAGTGAATTTTGAAGGATAAAATGATAAGTTTGATGGCTTAAAACTGAAAAGCATAGATAACATCAATATATCTAAGACAAGAAGAAAAGTGGTCAAATGGGAAAATCTTTGTATCAAACGTTTTTGATTAGAGTTTGATATCTAAGATATATAAACAGTGTGTGTGTATGTATGTGTTTGTGTGTGAAAGAGAGAGAGAGAGAGAGAGAGAGAGAGAGAGAGAGGGGGGAGAGAGAGAGAGAGAGAGAGAGAGAGAGAGAGAGAGAGAGAGAAAGAGAGAGAGAGAGAGAGAGAATAATAGCCATTTCCTAATAGAGAAATGGTCAAAGGATATGTAATTCTCAAAAAAACAAAAAAACTACAAAGTGTTTACAACCACATGAATAATGTTCCAAATCACTAATTATGAAGAATACAAATTCAAACAATTTTGAAGTTTCTCTTAACACCCTGCAAAAAAGGAAAAGAATAATCAAAAATTTAAACAGGTAGAATTTTGAAGTGGTACAACTATTTTAGAAAGTAATTTGGAATTTTGGAAATAATGAGACTTAAATAACCATACCCTTTGAACCTAAAGTTCCATTGCAAAATATAACAGCAATTTCTGTGATAGCTAAGAATTGGTAACAAAGTAGATATCTATCAATTGGGGAATGGCTAACCAAATCATGGTCCATGAATGTAATGGAACACTAATGGTTTATAAAAAATGAAATGTGTGATGAATACCAAGAAGCATGCAAAGACCTCTATAAATTGATGCACAGTGAAATAAGCAAACCTAGGACAACAACAAATGCATCAAGGACAGCAATGTAAATGGAAAGAACAACTACTACCCCACTCCCCCTCAAAAATCAAAAGTAACTATAACAAAATTATAAAGATCAAGTGGGATTCAAATGAAGAGATATGAGATGATACTCCCTACCTATTGCTTCATGGAGGTGAGAGATCCATAGGCATTAAATATTGAGAACTTTTTCTGACTTTTTCCAATATCAATCAGTTGTACTGAATATTTTTCCTCTCCCTCAAAACCACTATTCATCACATGGGATGACTCTAGAAGGGGGAGGCATACATGGGATACTATGGTGATGTAAGAAAGAAATAGCAATAAAATCTTTCAAAAAACAATTTTTTTTTCCTGGCAGACAAAATTTTCCACAAAAGAACCAAGAGGTGAATCAAAAAGGCAGTCTAATTTTATCCCAGATACCAGTTATGAGAAATATTAGGAGCACCACAACTCATTTGGTACATGTTCAGTGTTAGGAAATACTAGAAAATCATTAAAAAGTTAACAAATAGAGGTTTTTTTGCCCTAATACAAGAAGGGTTGCAGTGAAGATTCAGGGGCACTTAGCTTCTATAGACTGCTTCTCCTTCATCTCCATATGGAAACAAATCTTGTCAGCAGGGTACAGTGATTCACCTGAACTTCAGACATCTGTCATGTTGGAGAGGGTCTTTTTCTTCAGAGGTTTCACTTTTTAAAATTTTATTTTTAGTTTTCAACATTCACTTCCTTAAGATTTTGTGTTTTAAATTTTCTTCCCCAAAGTTGGAACACTAATCCATTGTTGATGGAGCTGTGAGCTGATCCAACCATTCTGGAGAGCAATTTGTAGAGCAATTGATAGCCCAAATGGCTATAAAAATGTGCATACCCTTTGACACAGCAATACTATACTTCTAGGGCTGTCTCTTAAAGAGATTATAAAAATGGGAAAAGGATTCATGTGTATAAAAATATTTATAGCAGCTCTTTTTGTGGTGGCCAAGAACTGGAAATTGAGGGCATGTCCATTAATTGGGGAATGGTTAAATAAGTTGTTGTACATGAATGTAATGTAATAATATTGGGCTAAAAGAAATTATGACACTGGCTGTAAAAAAAATGCTTCCCAGCTTTTTGCTTCCATTCTAATTTTGGTTGCTTTGGCTTTGTTTATGCAAAACCTTTTCAATTTAATGTAATCAAAATGATCAATTTTGCATTTCATAATGCTCTCTATCTCTTCAGGGGTGGCACTTTTTATGACCTTAGGTGGCTGTGTAGCTGTGTCATGGGAGACTGGGCTAATCAGATCCCAAGAACAGGTTTGTTGACTTCAAGGGAGAAATGATCCCTACTGTAGGTAAATGTTGAGAACACTGGTCCTATCATCAGAACTTATGGCTTTGTAAGACTAGTATTTCTGGAGCTCTCTGTCCATGAATATCATGCTAAATGAAACTTTTGGTAAGCACCAAGAGGTGGCCAAAATAAATGACTGTTAGTCTTCTGAAACTCCAAGTTCCTTAACATGGTCAGTTATCATACATCTTTTGAAAAGTGTAGCTCACTGCTCACTGGATCCTAATTGCTATTGCATGACACAGGGTCATATAATCCCCCTTCATTTGGTTGCCAATTATGGGTTAGATGATGGAAGATCATCTTTCCAACAAGATAAAGAAAGATTTTGAGGTTTCTGTTGCTAAAGGGAAATGGAATATTCAAAATCATGCTTGTCTGGTGCCCTCATTTGTTAGAGACCTTCACAGCAAGGTGGTGACTATACTTGAGACTGAAGTCTTTGGTCCAGGCCTTAGAACTCGGCCTCGTCTGCTACCCCAAATGAGTGTCCATTTAAAAGTACTTGACTTCTGAAGGAACATCATTTTGCCTTATGGACCCATGGCATGACAAGATAGAAATAGACTTTATCAGCTACTTACCTGATAACAGGAAATGCCTTAGAGATTGGGGGTTCTGGAAAGTCCTTCTAATAGGCAGAGTTCCTGGTTGCATGGTTAGAAAATGAAAGAAACTTGAAGGTGAGGGAAAGAAGATCTTAATTTATACCAATTCCCATGTAGTGGCCATAGGTTTGACCAAGTGATTTTGGATCTGAAAAGTACAGTACTGAATAATCAAAGGCCCCTTTTGGAGTTAGGCCCAATGGAAGAATTTCTCCACTGTATTTGTGGTGCACGTCAGCACCTATCAGAGACATATGCTTAATATCCATAATGGAGCTTTTGCAAGAACTGCAGAGGCTGAGGAGTGGGTCCATTAACAAAATGGACATTGGGGTCATGATATAATGTTGGGCTAGGCACAGGATCCTGCTTTTTGTGTCAGTAAGATCACCCATCTGACCCAAATAGTCTACTACCTGCCTTCATGGCCTGCAACCAATTCATATTCCACTTGGAGACTTTTAACGTAGGAACTTTGACTCTGCTGTCCTCCTCTCACTGTATAGTCTCTAGCCTGAGTTATTTTATGATGTTTGCTCATCTTCTCAGACAAACACTTGACTTTCTTACTCTTTGTCAAGGTACAACTCTGCTTCTAGTGGAGGTGGGTGTACTGTCTTAAGCTTCAAGGATTTTGTATCAGATGCTCAATCCTCCCTATCTGTGGGCCCAGAGCTCCAGAAACAGCCTCCACTACTTCTGTTGCCACCACCTCTGATGCTGCTGCTGGAACTACTCCCACAGCCCACTCCCTGGGACTAGACCCCACCAGACACTGCGCTCCTCTTTCACCCAGGTACCACAGTTTTTCTGCTGGCCTTTTTGGTGTTTGTGGGTTGAGACGTTGACAATTGCCACAGCTGCCAATGATTCAGTCGCTTGGATCCTGCTTTGGCCCATCTGTGTCAGTGTTACCCATACTGGACTGCGCTCTGCTCTCTGCCCAGTGTGAAAGACTCTTCCTGTTGACTTTTCAGGTTGTCTTGGGGTGGGGATTTGTTGAGTTCTGTAGCTCTAGAACCGGTTTAGTCCTTTTTATAGGTATTTGGAGGTCTTTGAGGGAGAGTTCAGAGAAGTCCCTGCTTTTACTCTGCCATCTTTCACTACCTGCCTCAAAGTGGAAAAATGATTCTGATTTTAGGTCAAGATGTTTGCCCCCTCTTAATAAATAGCTGCACCATTATGCACACAATTGCCCACATCAGTGTATCACCAAGGCAATATCCACAGTACTGGCAGTTACTTTGAAGATGCTGGCATAGTTCTTAATTGTAAAGTATAAAAGACTATAGAGAAGGAAGAAGAAAAACATTTATTTAGACAACAGAAAGCCAAATTCCAGAACCAGAAAGCAAAATCGGTCATGGTGACCAAGGAGTTAATAAGCATGATCACTGAAGGGGGCAAAGCCAGTCCCAAGCCCCTCCCTTCTGCCAGGGCCTTCTCACAAGCAAACACTCATGAGCCTGAGCCTTGCTGTGCCTGCCTGTGTCCTCTTTTCTCTGCCCTAAGCACTTTCACTCACTTCCTCCAGGTTCTATTCCATACTTTCTGTTCCACTTTTTCAGCAGGCTCCTTCCACCACATGTATTTTGGGCCTACAGGTGATTCAAGTAGGTCACATGGACCTATTAATGAATGATAAAGATCTTTCCATTTAAATTGCTATTGCATTTGGCCCCGAGATCTTTTGTATTCATTACACAGGTTGGTGGGGTAACAGATATCAACAGAATTGTAACAGGGCTAAACAGAAAATAAGCATTTAAAGCAATATCTTAGGCAACTGGTGCCAACAGAACTTTACAACAGTATAAGTGGGATCACACAAAATGAGCACATAAAACAATATCTTACGGTGGGACTTGAGCACAAGTGCTCCATCATTCCCCCCTGAAATGAAGGGGCCTAAAATCTTGGAGTAAGCAGTAAAAGTCTCTTGTTCTATAGCTACTTCCTGCTGAAATTAGACATAGAGCTATCTCTGACCCAAAAGATCCCATTTGAGAGATCAGGTCTGTAGCTGGCATCTGGAGTTTGGTTGACTTCAGGTCCAGAGATGACACATCACAATCAAGGATAGTGGGTGACATCTGACTGTGATATGGATAGGGGTTGATCAGGCATCTGCAGGTGGAGGGTACTAAGTCTATAGGAAACAAATCTAGCAAGCAAGTTTAACAGACAAAAAATCAAAAAGAAACAAGGAGACAATAACCAGAAGCAGGGTAGATGTAGGGTCAGCTGTGCTTCTGGAGTCTGAGAACCCACTATCATAAGCTCATTCATGGTAGAATATATGAGTTAAGGGTACAATTTGGTAATCATCTTCTCCTGAATAAGCAATAGTTATGGTATTATCTTTCCCATATGCCATAATTTCCCCAGCCTTTGGAACATCATCTGACTTCCATTTTACTCATACTTTAGCTCTCAATTTTATTCTATCAGTAGATCCTTTAGTTCCTCTGCTAGTTATTTCAGAAGGAGGGTCAGTTTTCACAAGGGATATTGTTTCACAAGGAATAATAATCACTTGAACTATTCTACCATTTTTACAAAACTGTATGAGTTCATCACCTAAATTTTGGAATGTCACAATAATTTCTTCTTGATAATTAGAATCTATCATTCCAGCCAATTCATGGATTCCTTGGGCTATTAATCTTGATTAAGGTAATATCTGTCCAAAATGATTCTTAGGGGTTCTCATAAATGTTCCAGGAAAGATTGCTTTTCTTTCTTTCCTATCCAACAAAAACCTCTAAACTATGTAAATTATATCCTGTCAAGCCAGGTGTCCCTGGATATGATACTGCGAAATCTGGCCTCACAGTCTAATACTCAACATTTGGGATCTTATGTGTTTGTTGTTTTGTAATTTACTGGCTAGAGATGTACTTCCTCCCAATGGTCTATTATTGAAATTACATAAAGCAATAAACAAATTATTTATCCAATGTTGATAAGAATTATTAGAACTTAACTTCCTTTACTATTCTTTCAATAATCCATTCATTCTTTCACTTGGGGTATAGGGTGTGCTCAGGGAGGACAAGTACCTTGGAATTATGGCTGCTGAGCCTTCTTTGGGGCCCTTTCCCCCTTTGATGTTCACTTGTTCCACCCAACTCTCACCTGTGGGTCCAAGAAGCTGGAGCATGGACAGTGGCCACACTCTGGTAAACCGTTTTGGCAGATGGGTCAAACCAGGTTGAGGGTAATGAAAGGGTCTCAAACACATTGGTGAGTTAAGGGGGTGTCTACCCCAAGCATGTGAAGACTTTCTCTTGTGGAATAGGCAGATGAGAAAAATTTGTTCCAGTGGCCAAGAAGGTAGCTGAAGTAGGCGATGTGGAGCACTTAGAGCTTGATTAGACACTGAAGATGCCAAGGTCATCCACTGCAGCCTGAGCCATCACCAGCTGTCTTGACTTTGTCCTGCCACTGGACTACAATGAAGGAGAGAGTGAAGCTGACAACTCCGTGTAGCTCTGCCTCACTTAAATCCAATTTACACCTGAATCAAAAGACATCACCCATACCATTCTTTCAATTAATCCAGGTGCTTGTGGATAATATGGAATATGGTCTATCCATTCTATGTTATTTAATACACAATATCTCTTCATTTCATGACCTTTGAAATGTGACCCATTGTCACTTTGAATCTGCATTGGGGTTCTACAATATAGACTTATAAGTTTTATAAAGTTATATATTATAACTTTTCTAAAGTTTTACAGGTATTTTTCTGGGTCACATTTTTATTGGGACAAGCCACTAGTACACCTGAATAGGTGTCAACACAAGTACATATAAATTTATATCCTTTATATTGGGGTTGTGGACCAATATAATTTATTTGCCAAATTTGGGCTGGACTTTTCCCGTAGCTATCTCTCCAGGTACTATTCAAGGAACAGTTCATTCCTTTTCCAAACTGACATATATAATGCTCTTCTGCTACTTGTTTTAACAATGAATGAGAGAAACTAATTCCTTAGCCTTGTGTCCACTGATGTGTGTGACCTGGCCCCAGAAATGGCCAACCATTTTATGGACCGTTTTTCTAGTACTAGATCATCAGTTGGTGTAAAAGTAGTGACAATATGTTGAGTAATAATCTTTGCTAGTCAATCGGTATGTTCTGGCATGGTGAGGGCCACTTGAGCATCTACTGACAAATTAGTAACCAAAGACATGTCCCATATACCTTCCCATAATTCTTTGCCCCAGACTTGTTTGTCATGAGTTTCCCAATTTTCATTTTTCTATTTGGGCATCCATGTAGCTAACTCATTGGCTGCTTCTCATGAATCAGTGAATATATGACACTGTCCTCCTTGTTGTGTTTTGATAGCTTGGTGTACTGCCATAAGTTCAGCACTATCCCAGTACTTTCCAAAGTCCGCCTAGTACATGGGTTATAGGTCATGCCTTTTCCAATGTCTTTTGTGTCTCAAATATTTTGCTGTCCCATCAGTAAACCATGCATGACTCTTTTGTTCTTCAATTAATCCATCACATCCCTCATTCCATTTTACTATAACAACTGTTGCTTTGGTTCAGAGGGTGTGTTATTTCCCTCAGTATCTATGTTTGTTATAGATTCATGTAAAGCAGCAATTCCACTTTTGTCTGTTATAGGTCTATTTTGAATATACTATTTCCACTTAATTATGCTAGCATTCTGTAGCGGATGGCCCACGAACCTACATGGCTCGGTGATGTGGTTGAAAGAAAAGAGTCACGGGGGCAGGAAAAGATAGACCAATTCCGTTTATTGATCTGAGGGTTAGGGTTTATATAGACAAGGTACTGCAAGTCTACATGACATTCTCCTGTCCCAGAGATTAAATCAGTCAGGGTGACTAAATCGGTCTTAAGTCTAGGGGCATCTATTTTACATATCCTTTGTCTTCTGTAATTCTCTTGTTTGTCTCACAGAGACAACAACATCTGGGGGGCATGGAGAATCATTCCGGATGATAATGAGCACAGTCTCCAAGAACAGTTTCCCCGAAGGTCTATCCTGATCTTGTCAACGGCACTCCATCCTGGCCCTCAACAGCATTCTGTGCATGTCCAATTCTATGAGAAGCTAGGGTACTCATTACTCAGGTCAAAATTGGTATCCCAGTCCTTAATATTACCTCATGGCCTAAAGTTAGCTATTCAGTCTTTACCAAAGCCCAATATGCAGCTAACAACTAATTTTTAAAAGGAGTGTATTGAAGGGAGATGAAGGGAGTTTCTTAGATCAAAATCCTAAGGGTATATTTTGCCTTTTTGTTTTTACCATAAACACCAATTTGCATAGTCATCCTGTATAGTCACTTGTAATTCCACCAGGTCACTTTGCATAGACCATAAATCTAGGGCCAACTGTATGGTGGCCCTTGCTTCTTCAATAACTTTCTCTGCTCAATTTCCCAATCAATTCATATTTTTTCCCAGTGATTCTATATAAGGGTTTCAAATTTGTCCTGGATATGACATATAATGTTATCAATATCCAAATCTTCATATAAATTTTAGGCCTCTTTTTTATTGATAGGGATAGGAAAATCCTGAATCTTTTGTGGGGTTTGTGGGAGAATGTCTTGTAATCCCTGATTCCATTGTATACTGCAAAACTTTATGGTTTGAGCTGGCCCTTGAATCTTTGCAGGGTTAGTCTTCCACTCCTAGTTTTCCATATGCTCAATTAAAAGGGCCAAACTCTTCTCCACTTCTATTACTTTTTTCCCTGTATAATAATATCATCTATATAGTGGGTGTGCTATGTACTAGGTAGCTCTAATTCATCCAAATGTTCAGCCACAATCCTATGATGATCCTATAAATAGTGAGGCTATGCAGATATCATTGTAGCAAGTGTGGAAAAGTTTATTGTTGGCCCTACCAAATGAAAGCAAATTGGTTCCCATTGTTTCAAATCTATTGGCATAGTAAAGAAAACATTGGCTAAATCAATAACTGTCTACCAAGCCCCATAATATTTCTATATCTTTTCTATTAAGGTAATGGTATCTGCAACAACAGCATACCAGAGAGGAGTAACTGTATTCAATTGGATATTATTGACTGTCATATTCCATGTCCCATTGAACTTTCATAATGACCAGATAAGATTATTCCATCCACTGGTTGTAGGAAATAACAATCCTGCTTCAGCATATTCCTTTATAGTATTAGTAGTTTCATCTTGCCCACCTAGCACACAATAGTGCTTTAAAATAATTACTTCAGAAAGTTCAGATAAAGTGATTGGGTCCATTTTACTCACTAAAACTGTATTAATTCCCATCTTCCTTACTGCAAATTGGTTATCTTTCCTTAGGTAAATTTAAAGTCATAACTCTCAATATATCTATCAAATGACGTATTCAGGAATGGGTACAATTACCATGGTACATTCTTTCTTGGATAATTGTCCGATTTTCATTATTAGTTTGACTTGTCTGGCTGATATTTCAACACCTCCCGGTCCTGTAATGGTGATAGGAGTTCCATGTTTAAACTTATCAGGGTTTCCATATATAAGGGAGATCTCTGCCCCCTGTATTTATTAATACCCTGGTTACAGTATTTGATCCATTTTTTCAATACATGGTCAAATTGAAATGGGGTCTGCAATCCTGTCTGTGTATTTCTTTAATCTAAGCTGTGGCTCAGACAGCTTCCTATTCTTCCTGAGGGTAAGACAAACTTGTATAAAAGGGTTCAAGAGGATCTGTACGGGTAGTTTTTACTTCTCTGTTTTGTCTTATCAAGTCCCTTTTCTTGGTACATTCTGTATAGTTCATTAGTTGGAATACCATCTATGCTTTCAAAATATTTCCCTGCTCTCAATAGAGCAGTAAACAATTCTTTCCTTGTCAATCCATTCTGATTTTCAATCCATTATTTATTTACTCTTCTCCCTTGAGGAAATTTATCTTTTCCCCAATCCCTAAGTCACTTAACTGTGAAATCTTGTTCAGCATCTCCAAAAGAGGATACCCTATTTCCTTAATTATTAGAATCAAAATTTTGTGCTTGTAAACAGGGGAACGTCTTCACTATTGTTTTCTTATGACAAATTGCTTAGGGGTATTTTGCATGCATCTGCATTTCTGATCATTATGTCAGTCTTCATTACCTCCTCCTTTAACTTTCTTATACAGTCCCTAAGTGAATACCAGGGTCTATCTCCACTAGGCCACATAGAGTCAGTAGGATGCTGCCTACTGCATGCTTCTGCAGCCAAAGCTAACAGATTAGTCATATTGTTATCTCCTTGCAGATTATATTCTCTAAAATCTTGCTGTACAAAAGGATTCTGAATAATACCCATAAATTTCAAACAATCCACGCCATCTATAGATACTCCTCCAGGCCCTTCATCACTGATACTCACCATCCAATATATTAACAATTTTCCCATCCTTTGGGTGAATTAACTCAAAATATCTATGACCTCCTGCTGAGTAAAATCATCATTGGTTTCCCTAAACACTGTTATCTCCTTAGTTCTCTTCTTTCTTCCTCACTACTGGGTGTGCTTCTGCCTGAGAAACTTCTCTCTCTAACATTATTTCACTTCCTTACTCTGACTTCCTTTGTCACTGTGGCAACTAGACTGGGTCTGTACAAAGGTCATATGTGCATTTCTTTTTTTTTTTTTGGTGGTAAAATTCATTTTATTTTATTTTATTTTTTTATTAATTTATTTATTTAGCTTTTTACTTTCATTTTCACAAATTTTTGGGTTCCAAATTTTCTCCCCTTTTCTCCCCTCCCCCCACCCCAATACCCCAAGCAATCTAATTTTCCCTATCTTCAATCTGTCCTCTCTTCTGTCATCCCTCCCTTCCCTTGTCTCTATCTTCTCTTTTCTCCTGTAGGGCCAGATGACTTTCTATTCCTCATTAACTGTATGTCTTCTTTCCTAGTTGCAACAACAATACTAAACAATTGTTCCTGAAACTTTGAGTTCCAAATTCTCCCCATCCCTCCCTCCCCATCCATTCCCTTTGGTACGGCAGGCAATTCATTATGGGCCATATCTGTGTAGCTTTGCAAGTGACCTTCCTGATAGTCGTGTTGTGTAAGACTAACTGAATTGCCATCCCTCTTAACCTGCCCCTCATTGTTTCTCTTCTGTCCTTTGATCCTGTCCCTCCCCAAGTGTTGACTTTCAATTACTCCCTCCTCCCTTTGCCCTCCCTTCCATCATCCCCCCCCCCAATATCTCCTTCTCCCCCCGCTTTCTTATACTGTAAGATAGGTTTTCATACCAAAATGAGTGTGCATTTCACTCCTTCGTTTAATCAAATGTGATGAGGGTAAACTTTTGTTTGTTTGTTTGTTTGTTTTTTTTTTCCCTCAGCTCTCCTCTTTTTCCCTCCACTAAAAACATCTCCTACTTGCCTCTTAAATGACATATAGTTACCCCCTTCCATTTCCCCCTCTTTCCTCTCACTACATTTCTCTCTCACCATTTACCTTAATTTCTTTTAAGGTATGGTCCCATCCTATTCAGTTCAATCTGTGCTCTCTGTCTCTGCATGTGAATGCATGTGTGTATGTGTGTGCATGCGTGTACATGTGTATGTGTGATCCCACCAACCACCCAGATACTGAAAAGTTTTAAGAGTTAGAAATATTGTCCTTCCCTGTATGAATGCAAACAGTTCATTTCTGGTAAGTCCCTTAATACTTCTCCTTGCTGTTTACTTTTGCATGCTTCCTCTCATTCTTGTGTTTGAAAGTCAAATTTTCTTTTCAGCTCTGGTCTTTTCATTAAGAATGATTGAAAGTCCTCTGTTTCATTGAAAGACCATATTTTCCCTTGCAGTATTATACTCAGTTTAGCTGGGTAGGTGATTCTTGGTTTCAGTCCTAGTTCCTTTGCCTTCTGGAATATCCTATTCCACGCCCTTCGATCCCTTAATGTAGAAGCTGCTAGATCTTGGGTTATCCTGATTGTATTTCCACAGTACTGGAATTGTTTGTTTCTGGCTGCTTGCAAGATTTTTTCCTTGAGCTGGGAGTTCTGGAATTTGGCCACAATGTTCCTAGGAGTTTCTCTTTTTGGATCTCTTTCAGGTGGTGATCAATGGATTCTTTCAATACTTATTTTGCCCTCTGGTCCTAGAATGTCAGGGCAGTTTTCCTTGATAATTTCATGCAAGACGATGTCTAGGCTCTTTTTTTGATCATGGCTTTCAGGTAGTCCCATAATTTTTAAGTTGTCTCTCCTTGATCTATTTTCCAGGTCAGTTGTTTTTCCCATGAGATATTTCACCTTCTCTTCCATTTTATCATTCTTTTGGTTTTGTTTGGTGATTTCTTGGTTTCTCATAAAGTCATTAGACTCCATCTGTTCCATTCTAATTTTGAGAGAACTATTAAATTCAGTGAGCTTTTGAGCCTCTTTTTCCATTTGGCTCATTCTGCTTTTGAAAGCATTCTTCTCCTCATTGGCTTTTTGAACCTCTTTTGCCAATTGAGTGAGCCTATTTTTCAAGGTGTTAATTTCCTCAGCATTTTTTTTGGGACTCCTTTACCAAGATATTGACCTTTTTTTCATACTCTTCTTGCATCTTTGTCATTTCTCTTCCCAGTCTTTCCTCCACCTGTCTAACTTGCTTTTCAAAATCCTTTTTAAGCTCTTGTAAGGCCTGAGCCCACCCAACACCCCCCTGGGGTGTCTGGGGTACTGAGGCCCCGCCCTCCACATCTTTCCCTGATGGGAAAAATACGTCCTCGTCCTCCCCATCAGATCCGAAGGTCGGGATCATTTGCATTTGTTGGAAAAAACTCTCTAAAGTCTTATTTTTCTTTCCCTTTCTAGGCATTTTCCCAGCCAGTTACTTGACTTCTGAGATTCCTTTCCACCTCCGCCTGGATCCGCCCAGCTAGTACTTGACCTCTGAGATTCAAATGCGCTTTCCCGCGGCAAGCTTTAGTTCTGGCGCAGGGTGGGGGCAGGGCCGCTTCCTAGCTTGGGCCCTCAGGGGCTTTCTGAAGAGACTTTCAGGAACAGAGCCGATGGGGGCGGGGTGGGGGACCCCGCCTGCTGTGCTCAGCTCCCTTGAGGGTTTTATTCAGAGGCGTTCAGCAGTAGAGCAGGGTGGGGGCAGGGCCGTCTCCCCTGCTCGGCTCCCTCAGGTTGGAAAGACCTTCAGTATTGAAGATCCTACCTGCTGCTGGGGGATTCCTGAGTCCCGGGCCGCTGCCGCCTCAGCCGCCTGCCCACGCCTCTGCCTCCGCCGCTTCCCGCCCCCGTCTCTGCCGCAGCCGCTTCCTCCCGAGGGGGCCCGCTCCCCTCCCCTAGCGCAGGCTTCTTTTTAACTGACCTTTAGCTTCTGTGGGCAGAGGGACTTTCCCGGCTGCCGGAGATTCTCCCGGAGCTTTCCTCTCTGAAGTCTGCTCAGGTCAGCTTCTCTGGGTCGCGGCCCCATATGTGCATTTCTTTTGCCAGCCTTCAGCTTCTTCTGAGCTAAATGAACAGTCTTTTCTTCTACCTTAGACCTCCCGGCCTGCTCTTTTAAAGGAGAGCCTGAAGACTGAAAATTGCCATGCAAACTAGGTAACTTTTTTCATCTGAATTTTTCCTTAAGCAACTAGTCTCTGTTTTTACACATAGTACGGTAATCAGTTAATAAAATCCAACCTCTCCTACTTACCTCTACCAGCTCCTTCCCTGGCTAGATGAAATTCCTTGCATATACCTTTCCAAGTCTCCAGGTTCCCCCTCTTGTAACCTCATTACCCATCTTTCACAGGGTCCAATGCTTTTAGCCCATTCCCTAGCAAGGGTAAAATATATTAAATCATCCCGTACAAATTTCTTTCTCTAAATTCTCTCTGCCTCCAAATAGAGATTTCATACCCTGTGATCCTGTTCATGATATTAAATGTATCATCAAGGTAATATTCATAGCACTGGTGGTGATTATGAATATGCTGGCATAGTTCTCATTTGCAAAGTAAAAAAGACTCTTCATAAAGAAGTCAGAAGAAACACATTTATTCACACAACAGAAAGCCTAATTTCAGAACCAGAAAGCAAAATCTGTCATGGTGACCAAGAAGTTAATAAACATGATCACTTCAGAGGACAAAGCCACTCCCAAGGCTTCCCCACTTTGCTGAGGCCTTCTCACAAGCAAATATTCATGAGCCTGAGCCTTGTTGTGCCTGCCTGCCTGTATCCTCTCTTCTCTGCCTCACTCACTTCCTCCAGGTTCTGCTCCACTCTTTCTGCCTGTTCAGAACTTCTTCCACCACATGTCTTAGGCCTCCAGGTGATTCAAGCAGGTCATATCGGCTTCTTAATGAATGTGAAAGATCTTTCCACTTAAATTGCTATTACAACCAGGCATCCAACATCTTAGAAGGCTTGTCTGTGACAAATCTGTACTACACTCAGAAGGGGAGCATCCATCTGTCTCTAGGACCCAGTCTCCAGGAATATTTAACTGATAATAATGAACTGCATTTGGACATTTCTTCCCCAGCCAGAGTTTTCTTGGCCTCAAAGTATTTCTCTTTTCAGCAAGCTCCATAGACTTTGATGGTAGAATACACATCCCTTTTATATGTCAGGCTTCTTTTCCTCTGGGATGATTTAGACAACTCCTTCCCAGAATGGGTTTGGAGACCAAGAGGTGGTATTATTGGGACATACTTTGCTTTCTGGGCAGCAAAATGGTGTAGTGAATAGAGTGCCTTGCCTGAAGTCAGGAAGACCCATCTTCCTGAAGTCAAATCTGACTGCAAACATGTAATAGCTATGTGATCCTGGGCAAATCACTTAACTCTGTTTGCCTCAGTTTCCTTATCTGTAAAATGAGCTAGAGAAGGAAATTGCAAACTACTCCAACAGCTTTGCCAAGAAAACCCCAAATGAGATCACAAAAAAGTCAAACATGACTGAAATGACTGAACAATAATATCTAACAATTTCTGATAACATGGAGAAAATAAAATAATCATCATAAAACTGTAGTGACTGTATATTTTCTCAGAGGGAAACTTGATGTTAATTCCAAGACCTTGGATAGGAGGGAGGAGTTGGTCTTCACCCCCTGCAGAAGAAGAAATTAACCCCTCTACATAAGATTATTACCCAAATATTCAATGGGCATTGGTTTGAGGAAAATCTCAATATTAACTTTGTCCTCTTAGCCACTTTGCTATAGTTGACCCTGATTTGTGACAAATTGCTGACAGAAGTGTCCTCATCTATGCTGTATCCCTGAAGTTCTTAGTGATTCTCTTGCCTTATACTTCACTGCCTCATTACCTCTCATGTCCCACCCCCACCAATCCAATCCAACATATCTAATACCTGATTTCACTTTTGTGACCCCTCTCATGTATGCTCCCTTCTCTCCTCTGATACGGTCACCAATCTGGTGCAGGACCTCATCACAACAGCCTGATAGTGAATCTGCCTGTCTCAAGTCTCTCTTCATCCATCATCAATGTAATCAATAAAAGAGCAGATTTTCCTAAAAAACAGGTTGGACTATGTCACCCACCTACTCAATAAACTCAAGGTAATCCTTGTTATTTCCAGGATCAAATATAAAATCTTCTGGCACTCATAAGACTTTCATAACCTAGCCCCTTCATATATTACCAGTCTTCTTATACATTACACTCTGCCACATACTCTTTGATCCACTGACACTGGCCTCCTGGGTGTTCCAAGAAAGACACTCCATCTTTAAGCTCCTGGCACTTTCTATGGCTGTCCCCTATGCTTGGATAGTTAGAAAATTTGGGAAATAAATGAACAAGAGGAGGAAAAAGTATTGTCCTAAATGCCCATGCAGTCTTCTCAAAACTGTTAGTATTCACAGGTTCAATTTTTGATTGGGCTAAGCAGTTAAACAGTCACAAATGATCAATGAGTAAGTAATGACAAAATAACAAAATGGCCTAGGAGAAAACTGGAAGGGCTTCCAACTTTACAAGAACAAGTTAATAAAAGTGACAACCAAGAGAGGATTCAGAGAACAGAGATGAATAATTAAACAGACATTTCAAGTCAGTACACACGCAAAGAAACCCAAAACAAACAAAACAATGTAGCAACAAAAAAAATAGATCTTGAGAGAAAAGATATAACCAGCAAAGTAAGTTAATAAGTGCAATATACTTGCCAGTCCTACACTGAAGACAGGATGAAAAATGTCTTTCAGAGGAGATTGAGAACCTTTAGAATCTATTTGAAAGATCCAAGGTGATTTGGAAGTTATGAAACGGAGAAATGTTTGAGAAAAAAGTAAACTAGAGAGATTCATTTATAAAGTATCATTAAAATACCTCCGGGGGGATGGAGCCAAGATGGCAGAGTAGAAGAATGGACCTGCTGTAGTGGTACCCCCCATAGCCCATAAAATACCTGTAAAAAATGACTCCAAACTCTAGAGCAGCAGAAGCTACAAAATGACAAAGTGAAAGAGACTTCCAGCCCAAGACAGTCTTGAAGGCTAACAGGAAAGGTCCATCACACTGGACTCAGAGTGGAGAGCATCCCAACCTTGGCCACACTGAAAGGACAGGACTAGAGCAAGCTTCAGGGGGTGGAATCATGGGTAGCAGCTGCAGTTCCCAGATTTCTCAACCCACAAATGGCAAAGACAGCTTCAAAAGTCAGTGAGAAAGCTCTTTCACCTGGGTGGGAAGGAAGCAGGGTCCAGCCCTACCTCTGGCCCCAGGGTGGAAGAAGTCATTGCAGCAGTGTTCCCTTTTAAAATCCTCAGTCTAAAGACCTCAGAGGAATCAAGCAGCTGATCTGGATATTAGCCCTGAGTGGCAACCCTGGTGTGAGGAAGAACGTTTACCTGGTGGAGGTGGACGTTGTTGTAGAGAGGCAACCTTACTCTCAGATCCTGGGCAAAAAAGCTTGTGGTTGCTTCCAGAGCAAAGCACAGGCCAGGAGAGGAGTAAATTCCTCTCCCTTGACTGTGCTACCTTGCAGGAACTGAGAAGTTACAGGTCCCTAGAATATACCCTCCATTTGACAAAGGACTCAAACATCAAGTAACTAGCTGGGAAAATGCCCCAAAAAGGGAAAAAATAAGACCACAGAAGATTACTTTCTTGGTGAGCAGGTATTTTCTTTGGATGAGGAAGAACAAAGTATACCTTTAGAGGAAGACATAAAAGTCAAGGCTTCTACATTCAAAACCTCCAAAAAATATGCAGTGGTCTCAGGCCATGGAAGAACACAAAAAGCATTTTGAAAATCAAGTAAGAGAAGCAGAGGAAAAATTTGGAAAAGAAATGAGAGTGATGCAAGAAAATCATGAAAAGTGAGTCAACAGCTTGCCAATGGAGACCCAAAAAATATGCTGAAGAAAATAACAATTTTAAAAACACACTAACCCAAATGGCAAAAGAGGTCCAAAAAAACCAATGAAGGGGAGAATGTGTTAAAAAGAAGAATTAGTCAAATGGAAAAGGAGATTCAAAAGCTCACTTAAGAAAATAGTTCTTTAAAAATGAGAATGGAGTAGATGGAATCTAATGACTTTATGAGAAACCAAGAAATTACAAAACAAAAACAAAAGAATGAAAAAATAGAAGATAATTTGAAATATCTCATTGGAAAAACAACTGACCTGGAAAATGGATCCAGGAGAGATAATTTAAAATAATGGGACTACGTGAAAGCCATGATAAAAAAAAGAACTTAAACATCATTTTTCATGAAATTATGAAGGAAAACTGCTCTGATATTCTAGAACCAGAGAGTAAAATAAATATTGAATGAATCCACTGGTCACCTCCTAAAAGAGATCTGAAAAGAAAAACTGCTAGGAATACTGTAGTCAGATTCAGAGTTCCCAGGTCAAGAGAAAATATTGCAAGCAGCCAGAAAGAAACAATTTGAGTATTGTGAAAATACAATCAGGATAACACAAGATCTAACAGCTTCTATAACCTAACACTTAACATGAAGTTTTTCCCTTTAAAATGATTTCCTTTTGTACAGAAATGCAATTTGGTGAAGCTTCTATATTCTATTCATGTTTTTATGTTCAAGTCAGACTGAAACTTGGAGAGTAATGGAGAACTCTCAGCCTATTTAATGTAGTGATTTGGGGAAGTTCATTTCCCTTTCTGCTCCAATATGGAGATGAAACAATTCTTTATGTGGCTGTACCTCTTAAGACCATAAATTTAGGGATGGAACAGCCCTTTAACCCATCTAGTCCAGTTTTCTCATTTTACAGATGAGGAAAAAGGCATTGCAATGTTAAGCGACCTGCCAAAAGTCTTAAAGGTGACCAAAATCACCTTAGCAAAGCCACCTGAGTGTGATGTGAAATCTACTCTTGTCACTCAGAAACCAGGATTGGAAAAATATTTAAACCAAAGAAATAGCTTTTAATGATGCTTTTAAATTTTGTGGCAGGAAGATATTTTGGCACAGAGAATCCTTTCAGGTCATTTAAGCAAGCACTACAAAGGAAACAATTGTCCTAACTTCATGGAGACTCAGAATGTTGGAAAAGGGTCCTTTTCCTCCAAAAAGCATGTTTTGATATTATCTGTGTGCTTCTGGTGACCATTTTGGAAAATTGAGGGGTGAGGTAGGAATACAAAATGCCTCACTGCTCTTACCAGTGCAATAAGTCTATGGAGAGTGGTCCACAATCCCAACCATATCATCCATCTAGCCCAAGACAGGACCACAAAACCTATCTATCTTGATAGGCTCAGACAGGAGCACAATAGCTAGCCAATTGGAGAGCAGCATGACCAGAATATTTTTCCACTGAACCATAGATGGAACCCTCCTTCCTCCACTACCCAATCCCTTAACAAACTCCTTCTGCCTTTTTAATACTGATCATATTCCTATATTCTATGTAAATTTCTGTTATGCAATTGTAACTTTATTCTATAAAATTTCATCTTGCTTTCTCTGAAGCTGCTGGTTCCTCTTGGAACTTAGCCCACTCATGGAATGAAGCATCAATCTCAATAAGTGCCTATATCTGAATTAGACGTGGTCTGACTATGAATTCTTTAAGATGGTTCCACCCCAATACATCATGAAAGCCTAACAGTTTTTGATGCCATAGAGTTAAAACCTCAACATAATGAACACTGTAGAATTTCCTTGATTAAAAGTTGTAGTCATAATTATTGACTAGAATGAAGATCTGAGGAAGAGGCATTTTGTTTATCAATGGGGAATGATCCTCTTAATTCAAAACTCTAATCCTTAACAAGTTAGTTAGATTGAAATGGGAGTTTAATTTTCTCTCATAATCTCCTCAGTTCAAAACTGACTCTGTTTTTTGAAAGGGGATACCAACTATGTTGACCTTCAGATATGAAAGACCTTTGGAATGTAGGAAATAAGATATTGCTATACTTTTGGGGAGCAGATCAGAATTTTAGTAAGAGCATGAAACCCAACAGAAGCATTAATAAGAGGGCTTCTTCTGGAATTTGTCTTGATCTTGTCATCTTTTCCTTCAGCTGTAAACATAAAAGTAGAAGCTCCCCTACCACTTGTTCAGAAGAGCAGAATCTTTTAACTTATGTTTTATCTACTTCTTTTACCTCCGCAGGATGAAACAGCAGGGTGCCTAGTGTTTCTTCAACTTCTCTGTAAACAGTGGTGGTTAGAAAGCTACTTTTTGGTAAGTAGAGGAGTTAGCATCAGTCTTTGATCTCCTTTCCCTTTTTGCTTCTTTCTTTTACATAGTGGTAACTCCTTGTGTTAAGGTAGGCCCAAATGGGCACAGAGAAGTAATTCTGTGAGGTTCCCACTGGAACCAGTGAAGACGTTCAGAAAGATAGTAACTGATTCAGACTCCACAGACGTTTTTGGAAGTTTATATGCCAACAAGTGTGGAAAATGATTTGCTGAGGAGAGAGTAGAGGGCTACATTAGTTTAAAAGAAGAGAAAATTTTTTACCTTCACTTGTGAAATATAACTCCTTTTGTGTTGTTGCTAGAAATAGTGAGAGGTGTGTGAATGACTCCTATGGAGTAGACCTAATGAAAGCCCCAGCTATCTTTCCCCCAACTCTTCCCTACCCTTGCCTAGCAGAAACAGTGACTGCTAATGGATGGCAGCTATACTGCATGTACTAACCTAAAGCCATCTTTAATTGCCTCTTTTGCTTTGCGCCTATTTGTGTCTCAGAGGTGAGTAATTCTGAGTTGGATATTCCTAGTGTTCATGGCAACCCCCTCAATTCCCATCTCACAGGGTGACTGATTCCCTCAATAGGAATGAATTGGAAGCAGAAGCAATTTTTTATGTTAGAGAAGATGAGCACTGGCAGGAAAAGGAACCCAAACTCTGAATTAGATAGCCCCTTGGAGTTTTCTGAGCCACCAATGTAGTAGACTATCTGGGAACAGTAACGCTAGTAGCAGGAAGCAGAGCCTGGGTACCGAGGGACAATTCTCAGCTCAGTACAGGGGAGAATGAATAAGTCTTGGTATAAGGGAGTAGCAGAAAGAAGAGCACAAGAAGACAGAAATCTACCCATGGCATAGAAACAAAGTGAAAATATTTCAGTGCTTTGGACTAAGCACAAGGGAGCCATGGCAATACCCATGGCAGTGGATGTTCCAACTAGATAGTCAACATTCAGAATCTGGAATATGATGATAACACTCAGTCATCACTAAGACCTAGAATAGAGGAATATTGCTCAGACATTAGCACGGGATGATAATTTTTTTATCTTGACCCCAGGGGGCAGTCTGGGCTCTGGCACATGTGGGCATTGGTAGCAGGCAGCACCCAGAAAGAGCAGATGGCTCAGGATCCCAGGGGCATGGGTTTCAGCAAAATAGACCCAGTGGTAGCCTGTTGTTTATTGTAATCTGGAACTGATAAAATTCTACAATGCTGCCAGAAAAATCTTCTCAGAAAGGACTTTGGAAGACCCAGGAGTAGAATGATTGGGAGAGGTCTCGTTTTTTAGAAAGAAGAAGGAGGTGAAACCCTACCTAGCCCTCGAGGAATAAGAACAATCTCTCATCAGAGATCTCTTTAAAGGTGAATAGCTGGTATTCTTTCTTACCATGGCGCTCACAGGAAGAGGGAGCTCCTGGCAAAAAAACAGAGGAACATTGAATGGGTGGTTGTAAAGAATGATTCTCAGTGTTTATCCTGGAATGGGAATAGGGTGCACGAAAAAAGATAATGACTTTTTAGCTACTTATGACCTTGACCTATGAGGATCAGTGACTATGATAGAAGTGACATTTCTAGGTCTATTGCCCTGATGTTTCAGGTGTCACTGCTGCTCATGGACACATCTTTACATCAACACTCACTGTACACTGCAAAAATCTGACATCTCCCACTACAGGGATGAGGTGACTAATATCTGGGACTTAATACTTTTAAAGGTGGAAGGCAAAGCTTGAGATGGCTGCATTTTTTTGTCTATTTTTTCACTCATTCAGGTGCTTTATACATTATTCATTGCTATCTCTCTCTGTTTTTCTTTTACCTTAACTAAGCTCCTCATTTAGTGTTGCTATGGTGCATGCGTTAGGCTTCTCATATCCCTGGGATTAGGGTTGTCTGGTAACGATTCTAAAGCCACTAAAAGTGATGAAAGGTTCTTTAGAAGACATTTAAGATTTTGCCTCCAAGGGAGCAATATCTACTAGGATCCTGCCATATAGGCTAGGTTTGTTTTTACTAAAACCCTGTCATGTACACTGGGGTAGTTTTTCCTAAAGCTCTATGCTCTAGCACCAGGGGTGGGGAAGCCACTTATGGCCCTCTAGGTCCTCAAGTGTGGCCTTTTGTCTGACTGCAAACATGCAGTCTAGTCCATTTAGGAAAGGCTAGTTTTTCCTAAAAGGGCCTGTCCTTGATAGGTCTAGTGGGCTACAGCACAAACCATTAAAGTGATTTCCTGGTGGTCTAAGTACAAAAGCTAGTTCATTGGAAGGAGAAAGTCCTAGGAGTTATTCCTCAGTCCTGATTGGCTCACATGGCCAACACAGACTCAAGGAAGTTGTGCTCAATGAATAAATGCTTTCTCCTTGCTGAATATCTTTTCCATTTTATGTTTCAATAAAACTGTCATTAGTTTCTAGATGGTCTATGAAAGTCTTATCTCATTCTAATACCAGATCTAAACTATCAGCTTGAACCAAGTATGGAGTACTCAGGCCAGGAAGGTATTACTGGAAGTCATTAGTCTTTTAAAAAAAATAGTTCTGGGTTTTCTAGAGCATTGAAAGTACAGTACGAGTGCAGTGAAAAATATGATTTATCAGGTTAAGTATCAGTATGATAGGGTGAATTTAGAACTGTTGGAATGGAAGAAACATAAGGAAAACAACAAAGCAATCACTAATTGTTTAATATGAACTACAGTCATTAATTGATTGATATGAACTTGCAAAAATTCTCTAGTAGAGTGCCTCCTGAATCTGTACACTGTTTAACAATTTTATAAAAGACTGATGAAGACATGCATGCTTTTCAGATTTGCAGATCATACAAATCTATGAGGCCTAGTTAATTACTGAATAACAGAGTCCAGGTCCAAAAAGATATTTATAGATTTAAGCTAGAACTTCTTACTGTAAACACCGAAATGAAGACATTGGAATAAAGTCAGGGAGTTAAAAGTGAGGATGAAATTTTGGTCAGTTTCAATTCCTTTACTCAGTGGTAAATATTTCACCTTGAGTTGGTACTGATAAGGGAAAAAGGAAATTCACACATAAGACGGACACCTCTCAAATAGGTTTAGTAAAAACTATTCAGGTCCAATAAGGCATCAAGAAGCCTATAGATGTGAGCGGGAAGCTGTAGTGCTCGAAAATGAATTGAGATGGTAGTTGTTGATTGTCCTTTGTTTCTGAAGAGGATCAGTGACATCACAGGATGATATCTTGACTCTTGTGTGAACCGGCTTTAAGTGAGGCAGAGTTGCACAAAGTCATAAGACTTGCTCTCTCTTGCGGAGTCACTAAAGTCCAGTAGCAAGATGGGATAACCCAGGATGCAGCAGATGACCTTGGTGTCTTTGATGTCTGACCAAGCTCAAAGTGCTTTAGCTGCTTTCATGACCATTGGAACAAATTATTCTCATCTATCTGTTCCACCTGAGGAAGTTTTCACATGCTTGGGGCAGTCACCCCCTAACTCTAAATCTATCTGATTTGTGGATCGTTGGTTACATTCAACTGCCTCAACCTGGTTTAGCCCATCTGCTGAAACAGATTACTAGAGTGTGGCGGCTGCACTTGCTACAGCCACAGGTGAGAATTAACCAGGTGGACACCAAAGGTGGATAAGAAACCTTGAAAAGGGCTTGGCAAACCCTCACACCAGAGGTGCTAGTCCTCCTTGAACACCCATACATCTCTGAGGTGGTAGTATGACAGCTCCAAAGACAGTTGGCTTTCCTTTCCTTTTGTATAGCAAAGATCCTATCTCTGATGTGTTTGAGATGAGCCTTCATTTTTGCAAGGGTTGTAGGTTAGTGTTGTTGTCTCTACTTTCAGAATTACACATTGGGATTTTTGAGCACAGTCAATTGTTGAATTGGATGATAATACAAAAGTTCCCTAATTTATTCAAGGTTGGTGAACAAGAAGGATATGGAGGATTATATCTATGGTAGCAGGTGCTTTCTCTGTAGTTATTAGTGAACACAGAAGGGGAGAACTCAATTCATTTTAGGGTGAAAGTTAAAGGCAAAAGATAATTAATAGTCATTGAATAAATATCAATTATCTGACATGTGCCAAGAAGATGACATTAGGTTATTCTCCTAAATGAGGAATGAGAAATATTTATTTTTTTTTACTTATTATTTTGAGATTCTACTTGTGAAATGCTAACTCAGATTCTATAGCTGAGGGAAAATGAAATTCCTAAACAAAAAGAGCTTTACAAGGGGATGAAAGACAATTTATTAATATAGTTATATATAAATGTGTATAGGTATGCACAATGTAGAATTGACCAATGAACCTAACTAGTCCTTTCAAGTATCCATAGAATGTGTCTGAAGCGAAATCTCTCATGAACTTTATTCCTGGTCCCTCAGGTTCTCTTAAACTTTTGAAACTCATAAAATCAGATCTATTTCCAATGTTCTTTACCTAAAAGCAGGAAGTAAGCTTATTCACAGGCTCCAAATTAGCTTTGGATGTAGGGGCCCCGAGGCTTCCCTCCTCTTATAAAATTGTTTCTCTTCTCTAATAAGAACTCAGTTAAAGCAGGTTAAGAAGACAGATCCAGGTAGACTAACGCCTTTTGAATCTTCTCTAGTTCTGGCTACATGTAAGACACCAGCTTGATTCTTCCTGATTTGTTTAACAAACCAGAACCAGCTTCAGAGTGTCTGCACATGCACCAAAGTCCACCGAGTTTGTAGCAGCTGAGTACTCTGGGTGTTCATAAGGACTGAGCCCCATTACACATGGAAATACTCTATAGAAAAACAATTTTGGGTCATTTATATTCCTCATCTGAAAGTATAGTATTTGCAGTTGTAAAATTACTAGAAGCAAAATCATATCCTAATAATAAGATAGTGTGAAGACATACTTCTTTGGGCATGACTAATGTAAGAATTTGTTTTGCTTGACATTTGCTATAGAGGTAGGTAGGGTTTCTCTGGGCATATCTGAATCATGGCCTTGAAAGGCCTTTTGAGAATATCCGGTTTGTTTGATGTGAAGTGCATTGCCTACCACATGAGTGGAGGTGGTCTCCTTCAATTGTTCGCCTGTTTTTAAAACTGGCAAGACCAAGCCATTCACTCTGCTTTTGGCCTGCACTTATTTCCACCATCTTTTCAACTGCATTCTTTTAGCTTCTGTTCTTTTTGGCAACTAACTAGCATGGACCCTGTGAACTGAATGAAAGGAAAAGGATCTGTCTATTTCTGCTTCTTTCTCTTTCACCCCCGCCTCTCAGAAAGGGTGATTTGTTTCTGTTCTGTGTTTGTCCTCATTTTCAGGTGCCAGAAGTGATTCCCCATTGACTAAGAGGTCAAGCCATGGTGACCTTGGAGCCAGTACTGCAGACAAGATGGTGCAGCCATTTTGGCATGAAAATCCTGAGAGGAAAGGGTGTCTGGGATTTGAGCCCAAGGGAGAGTTTTAGACTTGGAATCCGGACTCTGCTCCATAGGACCTGAGCTAAGCTAGGAATCTAACTTGCTTCCCTTCTCCAGAGACCGAGGTGGAGCAGTTATGCCCATGTGTGGGAGGAGGAGTAAGTTTCTGTTTGTATCATACCTTGGGAAGAAAATATTCCTTTGTAAAAGCTCCAGTATTACACAGGATTTTGATTTTTTTTCCCCATTTTTCAATGGGGGAGGTAGGAGGGATAAGAGGGCTAAAAAAAGGAAAGAGAAAGGAAGGTTGTGATAAGATCACTAGCTACTAGGGTCCCCTACCTCCCTCTGCAATACGGATTAGGTTAATTTTTCCCTGGAAGGTGATAAAGCTATCCTAGGCATTTGATTACTTTCAGTGCAGCTTCTTGGAACATAGTAACTGTGTCAACTTAAGGGCACAAAAGGCTTACCTACATAGACTCCAAGTCCCTTAGACTAAACAGATGCCACAAGATCAAGTCATATGATTCACATGACTCACATGACATGCATCACGTTAACATCTGGTCATATACTGACCAGACATGTTTTCCTAAATTATTGAATTATCTATACACGCTGCATTTCATTCTAACACTAAACATGAATGAACAGAATTCTGACCTGAGTTAGGCTTGTCCTAATCTAGAGGTCATTGAAACATATAAAAATACAGATTGTAGGAACACAGACAAGCAAGAGAGCTTTGAAAGTTAAATTATGAAATTATTATGTCCTTAAAAGAAAGAACAATCTATTTTTAAGAGATATTCAAGATTTCATATATTATCTTCTTTCTCTGTTTGTATTTCAAAATGCTCTTTTTCTTTGGAGTTTGTTAAATTTGCAGTAAAAGGTAATAATAAAAAAGCAGGGTATAGAACTACAGAGATCAGAGATTATGAAAAACATTCTTGACCTTGCCACAGATTAAAATGCATGCATGGCAAAGAATATTGTAATAGACCTTGAGATCATGCCATGAGATCATTGCTATTTCCGTTTAGGGCACCAGGATCTTTCCAGTCATTGGTCCAGGTTCAACAATTTTGGAATCATCTTTGCCTTTTCCCTTTTCCTCAGCTCCCCAATTCAATGAATTTCAAGTCGATTTGATTCTCTTTCTGCAGCATCTATCAAATCCATTCCTTTCCCTCTACTTATAATCCAATAATTCTAGTGTGCCTCTCATTCTGTTCTAATGGTCTCCTAATTAATCTCTGCTTTCAGGCTTTTAAAAATCTCTCCAATGGATCCTTCATATTGCTGTCAAATTTGTATTCCTAAAGCACAGGATTAGCCATGTTATTTTCCTATTCAATAAGTTCCAATGGTGCCCTTTTGCCTCTAGAGGAAAAAAATAAATTCCTCAGTTTGAATTTTAAAGACTATCACAAAACTTCTCTGTCACATGAACAACAAAGTGGGAGACTTTTTCTCCTGTCTAATAACCTCCAATCTCGCATCTCTGACTACTAAACATCTTAAATGAGATATTCCATAGAAATCTTAAACTCATCATGTCCCAAATTGGTCATTATTTTTCCTTTAAACACTCCCTTCTTCCTCCTAATAGTCTAAGGAACTTGCTATTACAGTCTAGGACGGCACCATCTTCCCTGACCCAGGTTCCAAACTTAGGTGTTGTCCTCTACTCCTCATTCTCTTTCACTTGTCCCCGCCCCCCATCTCCCATATCATTCCATTTGTTTCCACAGCCTGTTAATTTTACTGTCATAGCATAACTCGATCATGCCCCTTTCTCTCCTCCAACATTGCTACCACCTGGTGCATCACCTCACAGCTGTACATCAATAGCCTGCTAGCTGTTCTACTTGCCTCAAGTCTCTCCCTATTCTAATCTAGCCCCCCAAGTTGTCAAATTAATCTTCCTAAAGCATTTATCTGACCATGTTTTGCTTAACTTCAGTAAATTCCAGTGACTTCTTATTACTTCCAAGATCAAGTATAAAATCCTTTGCTTTTCATCAAAAGCCTCCCTCCTACTTTCCCATTTTTCTTACGTTACTTCCCTTCATGTACTTTGTGATACAGTGACACTGTCTTCCTTGCAACCTCCAAGACAACTCTGAATGTTCTCTGACTGGAATGCCTGGAATGCTTTCCCTCCTCATTTCTGTTTCTGGTTTCCTTCGGGTCCCAGTTAAAATCTCACCTTCATAAGCAGCCTTTTCTGATCCCTCTTAATTCCTAACCCCTTTCTTCTGTTGATTATTCCAAATTTATCCTATATATATCTTGTTTGTACGTAGTTGTTTGCATATTGTCTCCTTCATTAGAATGTGAACTCTTGGAGAGCAGGAACTGTTTTTTGATCTTTTTTTGATGACTGCAATCACTAAACGGTCACAAAAGTCTATAGAATCCTTCACTCAATGCACAGAAGGGGCCCTTGAATTCTGAAGAAACTTTGAAGTAGCTATATTTATGCTCTCAGGAGAAGAAAAAAAACAAGAGGAACAAGGATCTTTAATTCATTAATTTGTTCAGTCATATCTGACTCTTTGTGACCCCATTTAGAGTTTTCTGGGCAAAGATGCTGCAGTATTTTGCCATTTCCTTGTCTAGTTCATTTTACACATGAAAAAACTGAAGCAAGCAGGATTAAGTGACTTGCCCAGGGTCACACAGCTAGTAAGTGTCTGAGACTGGATTTGAACTTAGGTCTTCCTGACTCCAGGTCCAGAGGGGTCTATCCATTGAGTCACCTAGCTTCCCAACAAACTTATGGAATGTAGTTAATATAGATCTTTGGATAAATTATATCTAAATGCTTTTTATTTATCAACAAAGGAAGGAAAAAACAAATCAATGAATTGGCATACAACTAAAATAAGAAAAAAATTTGAAAAACAACAAATAACCCTCCACCCAACTAAACAACAAAATAGAAATTCTAGAAAATAATGAAGGAATTAATAAAATTGAGATTTAAAATTTCCATCAATTATATTAATAACAGTAGGAGATACTTGTTTTTTAAAACTAATAATATAAAAGAACAGAAATATACAATGATCAACTGTGAGTGACAGTTATTCTCAGACAATACAATGATCTTAGATCTGAATCACTTTAACAGGTGAGTGAAGGATGAATTGGAGTGGGGAGATTTGTGTCAGGAATACCAATTAAAAACTATTACAGTAGTCCATGGAAGAGTGATATAGTATAGTGGTCATGTATATAGAGTTGCTGAGAAACTAAAAACAAGATTTGGTAATATTTTGGATAAGTGAGATAAGAGAGAACTAGTAAGTGATAATGACTCTGTTTTAAGACCTGAATGACTGGGAGAATGATAGTGACCTCAAGAATAATGGGGAAGGAAAAGATTCTGGGAAGATGGTGGAGTAGGTCAGAAAATTTCATGCTCTCCAGATTACCCCCACAAACTAGATAATATAGCACCTCAGGGAAAACTTAGAGCAATAAAAATAAACAAAAGCTGAGGCAGAACAGTGGTCCTTCTGGGACAACTGGGAGAAGATCTGAAGAAAATTCCCAGGACTGAGGTTAGCCCTGTGATGTGTAAACACCTTCAGATATGCTGAAATAGCAATCAGGGAAGCCTGGGGAGGCTTCACTGAGCTGGGAGGTAGCCTCAGGCACAGTCACAGGAACGTTTTCTTCCTAGTGTGGAGAGTCAGGCAACATTGGAGGGAGAAGATTGAGGGAACCTCTGCTGATAAAGGACACTAGACCCAGTTGTGCTGCTGAGATGCAGTCCTGGACAAGAAGGAACCATCACAAATTCAATGAATGCAGAAGTATTGAGGCAGGAACACTGCCGGCTGGAGGCACCATACCCGATACCAAGAATTTAGAGGTGACTACAAAAAATAAACTGCCACAAATTAAAAAAAAATGAGCAGGAAAAGGAGAAAGAAGCCAACCATAGAAAGTTATTATGGGAACAGAGGAGACCGGGGTTCCTCTTCAGAGGGGACACTGAAGCAAAGAAAGCCTCTTCTATCTCAAAGAGTAATGTCAAATGGTCACCTACCCAAAAAGAATTCATAGAAGAACTTTAAAAAGACTTTAAAAATCAAATGAAAGTGAGGAATTTTTTTAAGGGAACAGTCCAAGAAAAACAAGAAGATTATAAAAAGAAAGGAGATTCAGAATCTTAAAAAAATGACTCCTTGAAAATTATTGGGCAAGGGGAAGCCAGTGAAGTTATAAGAGAACAAGGAATAATAAAACAAAATGTAAAGAATGAAAAAATGGAAAAGAATGTGAAACATCTATAGCGTCAATGCAATATTCACTATGACTATGGTGGCCACAAATATCCCAGCATAATTCTGAATTGTACAATAGACTCTCCACATGGAAGACAGAACCAAAGCATTTATTCAGACACCAAAAAGCCAAATCCCAATACCAGGAAGTAAAATGCATCATACCAACAAAAATCTATACACAACAACAATATCGAGCATAACAGCATCCTCAAGCCTTCCCCCTGCTAGGCTTCTCACAACAAATCACAAGCAGTCTCCCTTAAACAAAATCACAAACTCTTTTAATCTTAATTTTTCATTTTTAACACAGTTCATATCATATAAAACAATTCCAACTTTTGGTCAGGTGATATTTCTTTTAAAGTATTTACAATATAGACCACAAATGAGTTTTTTTTTTAACATTAACCGAGACACAAATAATAACTATGTATGCTAACTTCACAAGCCCTTGACCTAATTGCCTCCACACTATTACTAAGAATAGTAATAGGACCCTAACTTATTGTTGTTAAAGTCCTAAGATTAATAGCTTAATTTTAGACCTAACCTCAAATGTTCCCCTACCAACAATCTATAATTTAATAGATGTGGTATTAAGCTTACAAAATTTTTGACTATAGGAAATTGTCACTAAGAGTAGGGACATTGCAAGGAAACAATTATCTCCCCAACTTCATGTCACTTTCAGGCAGGAATAGATTGTCATCTTGCATTCAGTCAGGCTTAAAGTCAGCCAGGTGTCAGTGAGGAAATTGAGTCAGGAGAATCCCATCTTAGGCTACGCTGAACAGTTGCTCTCCCACCCTTCCCATGAAATCACCTTTTGCAATTCATACTAGCATCTCATAAGTCTACTGGCATCATGGATTGGAGACTCAGATTGCCTTACAAACAAGCTCTTTAACTCACACTGGCTAGCTACTTGTTTGCCTGCATCTTTCCTAGCTCTGACTGCTGTCATGACTAACTTTCTCTCAGCTCTGTTCTAGTTCCAACTCATCCTGTTCCACCTTTCTTACTGTACCCATTCCTGTTCCACCCATTAAGCAAACTCCTCCCACCATATGCTCAATGTGACTTAGACTTCCATGTGACCCAGGCAGGTAACATGGGTCTATTAATAAATAAGATAGATTTTCCCATTTAAATTACCATTACAACACTGCATAAGAAAAACAACTGATCTGGAGATCAAGAAGAGAAAATATAGCAATAACCAGACTACCTGAAAGTTATGACTAAAAAAGAAATCTTGATACTACAATACACCAAAAAAAATTTTAAAACAGTCCTGAAGCATGAGAACAATAGAGAAAAGTAGAATTAGAAAAAAATTAACTTATTACCACCTGAAAGAGATCTTATTAGGAAAACAAATATCATAGCCAAATTTCAGAACTGACAGCTCAAGGAGAAAACATTATAAGCAACAAGAAAAAAATTCAAATATGGTGGAGCTACAACTAAATTCACACAAGCCTTAGCAATGTGTATCAGCAAGCATTTCGACAAACACAGGAGGGCCTGCTATCAGAGGTTCTTTGATCTGCTTTGCTAAAAGGAAAGGCAACTTTTGGGGGGATCAACAATCACTTTAATCGAACACATATATCACTCACTTAGTTCAGGGGAGAAAATCAACACCCTGAACTTCAGAGAAAATACAGAGAAATATAGATCAATAGACAGTGCTTCCAACTGCCTGATATAAGTAATACATACATCATAGATCAACAGACAGATCCAACTGTCTGATGATTACATACATAGTTACCAGAGGGAGAAGCACCAAAATCTGAGTTTTCAAAGTTGAGGGCTCCTTAGTGGCTGCCCAGAGTCTTGTCTGGCCAAACAAACTTTCAACGAATAAGCCCCACAGTAAAACCTCACCTCAGAATAGTTATACATTTTTCAGAGTCAGAGGGCATCACAACCCTTGAGAACCAGTGTCTCATTAGAAAAAGGGGTGGGTCCTCCCATACTCTTTCCAGGCCATTAAGAAGCAAAATTATATTAACAATAAGCAACAATGCCTCATAAATAAACAGTAGTGACACTAAAAGACCACAGGTCTTGGAACACTATATATTGAAGAACAAAAGAACTGGAGCTGAAGCCAAAACTATCAGACCCAGCAAAGTTAAGCAAAGGTAACCCCAGCAAAGGGATAATCCTGAATAAAAAAAGGCATTCAATGAATTGCCAGATTTTCAGCATTATATTCCAACCCCCAACATAGAAAATTTGATGTATAAGATCCAAGAGAAAAACAAGGTACACATCAAAGATTAGAAGGGACTCAACAAGGGTAGACTGTTAATTTTTTATATGAGGAAATGTAAACTATGTGTCTAAAATTGTCATTAGTAATTGAGTAGTTCAAAAGGATGATTCAGGTAGACCTGAATATGATGTGATTCTAAAAAGTAAAACTGTTTAGGAAAAATTAAAGACTAATTATCTCATACAAATGAGGTGTGAGAGGAAGAAATGACATAGAGCAATCAGATTGGGGAGGAGGGCTGGTAGTTCAGAAACCCTATTCTTGTAAGGGTTGGGTTAAAGAGAGAATAATACACATATATCTAGAAGGATATAAAAGTCTTCTAAATCCAGGAAGAAATAAAAACCTAAGAGGATAAGGAATGGGGGAAAAAGAAAAGGAGGGATTTTTAGAGAGAACCCTATTCACATCAGATTCGGGTTAAAGAGAGAAACATATATACATTTAGAATGGAATAAGATTCTTCTAAATTTAATAAATGAATAAGAGGCCAAGCAAATAGGATGGGGAGGGGGAAGAAGGGTATCTAGAGGAATAGAACTGGGATAAAGAGATAATAATATATATTTCAATGATTATAAAAGTCTTCTAAATTCAGATAAAGGGTAAGGGGAAAGGATGGAGTGAAGAAAATAAGGGAGGGATCTCTGGGGGGGCAAGTTAAATAATAGAAGAGCAAGGTAATCAATTGCAGTAAAGTAGAGGAATCAAGAGGGATAGGAAATGTGATAAACACAATCATAAAATAAAGATCAGGAGTAGAATTTGTTAGGGTGTATGTGGTTTGACCGTTATTCTTGAAGAGGACCGTGACATCAGGAACAAGTGGTCAGAAAGAGATTACAGGAGTCTTTTTGTTTTTACTGAAGCAGGACTCTGTTGTTTTGTCCATACTCAGATCCAGGTTGCAGTCCTGGCTGGCAGTCCCAGCATGAGGAGAAGCACTGGTTAGCAGAGCTTGTAACCATCATGAAATTCCTCACAGTTTCAGCACAGAAAAGAGTGCTTGTGGTTGCTCACAGACCAGATGGAGTAGTAACCGTCTCTCCTTAGATCCTACTACCTTGGGAAAACTGAAAACTTAGAGGTCCCTAGAAGTATCTCTGAAAACAGCTGTACAAAACTCCTGAAGCTTAGGACAGTGCACCCTCCATCCTGAAAGCAGATGCCTATTTTAGCAAAGAGTTAAAAGTCAACAAATAGACTGGGGAAAATGTAAAAACCAGGAAAAAACTCTGACTGTAGAAAATTAGTATGGTAAGAAGGAAGATCAAAACATATGCTCAGAAGACCACAAAGTTCAAAACTCCTACATTCAAGAAAAATATGAATTGGTCTTAGGCCATGGAAGAACTCAAAAAGGATTTTGAAAATCAAGTAAGAGAAGTAGAGGAAAAATTGGGAAAAGAAATGAGAGTGATGCAAGAAAATCATGAAAAAAGAGTCAACATCATGGTAGAGGAGACTCAAAAAACTACTGAAGAAAACAACACCTTCATAAACAGATCAGGTCAAATGGGAAAAGAGGTCCAAAACACTAATAACAGAAATGCCTTAAAAAAGCAGAATTGGTCAAATGGAAAAGGAGATCCAAAGTTCACTGAAGAAAATAATTCCTTCAGAATCAGAGTGGAGCAAATGGAAGCTTATGACTCTATAAGAAATCAAGAAACAATAAAACACAACCAAAAGAATAATAAAATAGAAGACATTGTGGAATATCTCACTGGAAAATTAATGGACTTGGAAAATAGATCCAGGAGAAATCATTTAAAAATTATTGAACCACCTGAAAACTATGATAAAAAAAGAACCTAGACATCATCTTTCAAGAAATTATCAAGGAAAACTGTACTGATATTCTAAAAATTGAAAAAAACCTACTGATCACTTTCTGAAAGAGATTTCAAAAATGAAAACTTCCAGAAATATTATAGCCAAATTCCAGAATTCCTAGGTCAAGGAAAAAATATTTCTAGCAGCTAGAAACAATTCAAGCATGGTGGAGCCACAATTAGGATAACACAAGATTTAGCAGTTTTTACATTAAAGGATCAGAGGAATTAGAATATGATAATCTCACGGGCAAAGGAGCTAGGATTACAACCAAGAATCATCTACTCAACAAAACTGAATATAATCCTTCAGGCAAAAAAAGGTATTCAATGAGATACAGGACTTTCAAGCATTCTTGATAAAAAGATCACAGCTGAATAGAAAATTCAGCTTTCAAATACAAGACACAAGAGAAGCAGAAAAAAGTTAACAGAGAAGGAAAGCCATGTGACCTAGTAAGGTTAAATACTTTACATTTCTACACAGGAAGATAATATTTGTAACTTTTAGTTAAAAGGAGTATATAATAAGACAGAGGGTATGAACTGAATATGAAAGAATGATATCTAAAAACTAAAATTAGGGGGTGAGAGATGAATGTAATGGAAGTGAAAGGGAGAGGAGAGCAGAGGAGAGGAGAAGAAAACTTGAAATAGCAATGAGAAGAAAAAGAAATTGAAGGAATCAGAACAAATAATGAGGTAATAAAATGATCTCTTTTTGCAAATGATATTTCGATATACTTGGAAAATCCTAGGGATTCAACTAAAAAGTTAGCAGAAACAATAATTTTAACAAAGTAGTAGAATATAAATGAACACTATGTATCACTACCCTGTTTACCTTTTTATGCGTCTCTTGAATATGAGTCATTCCTCAATCAATGAATGGTCAGAGGATATGATCAGGCAGTTTTTGGATGGATATAAAGCTATATATAGTCATATGAAAAAATACTCTACATCATTATTGATTAGAGCAATGCATATTAAAACAACTTTGAAATATCATCTCACATTTATCAGTTTAATTAAAATGTTAGGAGAAAATGACAAAAATTTGAGGGATTATAGAAAAATTGGGACATAGTATACTGTTGGTAGAACTGTGAGTTAATCCAACCATTTTTAGAGAGCAAGCTGGAATTATACCCAAGGAGCTGTAAAATATACCACTATTAGGTCTGTTTCCCATGGTGATCAGGGACAAAGGAAAAGAACCTATATATTCTAAAGTATTTATAATAGCACTCTTTGTGGTGGCAAAGAACTGGAAACTGAGGAAATGCTCTATCAATTCCTATCAATCTACCTATGAATCTATCAACTGAGGAATGGCTGAATAAGTTATGGTTTGTGAGCAGCACTAATGTGCTGTTAAGAAATGTGGTTGTAGTTTGCTCTTCATCCTTGAAGAGGACCATGACATCAGGAAGATGATGACATGACTTGCAATTGACTTTGATTTTAGTGAGGGAGGGCTGTGCAAAGTCACCAGCATCACCTTCTCCTCCATAGCCATCTGTGTCCAATGACAAGATATTCTGTAAGAAATGATAAGCAGGTTGGTTTTTATAAAATCATGGAAAGATTTGCATGAAATAATGAAGAGTGAAAGGAATAGAACCAAGAAAAAGATATATATAGTAACGGCAATATTGTTCCAAGAGCAACTGTGATAACTAATCTGTTATATGAATATTCAAATCAAGTAGAAAAGACTTTTGAAGGAAGATGCTGTCTACCATCAGAAAAAGGGATGATATATGGAAGTATGTATTACATGATTTCACACATGCACACGTGTGTATGTATGTGTGTGTGTGTGTATCTGTCAAATGTTGGCCTTCTTTAGTGCAGGATTGAGAGGGAGAGAGGTGTGGGAAACAAAAGAAGGACTCTATTTCCGCATGATTAAAACTCCTCTCAGTTTTGAGTGATAGCAGCTAATCAGAATTGTGACCTAGCAGAACCAGGTCAAAGATCATGTGTGCATGCTTAATGAGTTGTTTCAGGGGAATTCTATCAGAGAGGAAAATGTTGGGGGGGTGGCTTTCTCTAGTCAGTGAAGAGTGAGGTGGGAGATTCTAATTTGGGACAGTATAAAAAGACTCACATTGGTCTGAGCAAAGGTAGCAGTTCCTTAGGAGCTATCTGTTCATTTTGGGGGGGGGGCAATAAATGTAAAAATTAATAAAAGCTTTCCTGATTTCATAACAAATATTTTTCTTTGTTTAAGGTGAGCATGTTTCTCATGAAAGGAAATAACTTGGAGCTCAAAATGTAATAAAAAATAAATATTTAGAAAAAGAAAAAGAATAACACAAAGTATGGAAAAGAAGAGGGTTTTCTTCCCCAGGAAAGATAGCAAATTATCTTTTGTACATGTTGAGTTTGAGATGCTGTAGGGTCAATGTGATATTCATAGCATCTACAGTGGCCATGAATATGTCCGGACAATTCTGAATCATGAAATACAACAGACTTTCCACATGGAAGACAGAATCAAAACATTTATTCAGATACCAGAAAACCAAATCCATTATAGTAACAAAGAAATCTATACACAATAGCAATGCAGAGGACAAACCTTCCCTCTGTTAGACTTCTTACAAACCAGCTCCCTTAAACAAATCACAGAAAGCCTCCCTTAAACAAAATCACAAACAAGCTTTCTCACTCACTCTAGCCATTGGCTGCTTTTCTCTCTCCCCCTCAGTTTTGACTGCTCTGGCCAAATTTTCTCTCAGCTCTGCCTCTTCTTGTTCTACCCTTCCTACTCCACCCCTACTCTTCCCACCACTTGTGACTTAGGCTTATGTGACTCAAGTTTCTGTGTGACTTAAGTATGTCACCTGGGCCTATTAATGTAAGAAAAAGATCTCATTAAGAAGCAAAATTACATTAACAATAAGCAAAAATGCATTATCAATACAGATATCCATAGGCTTAAAGTTAGAGATAGTGTAGGCAGTTGGTGATATGTGCCTGTACAACAAACTCTGTTTTAATATAAAAATGTGGATAGAACTGTCAATTGAACCCCTAAGAGCTGATGAGATTACCTACAGAATGTAAAGAGAAGAGAACCAGAGAGACTTGAATACATTAATAGGTGTGGCCTGGATGAAGAATCAGTAAAAGAGACAGTAAGTATCAATCAGAAAGTTGCAAAGAAAATAAGGAGAGAACAATATCACCAACCAAAGAACTTCCACAGGAGAGGGCAATCAATAGTGTTAAAGGAAGGAGAATGGTCAAAAGAAGGATGAAGACTGAAAAAAGGGCCATTTGATTAGGCAATTAAGAGATCATTGGTAACAACAACAACCAACAAAAGCTGATTACAGGGGAAATAATTTTTACCTATGCCAGGATGTAAAGAGACCCTCTCCAAGTTGTATTGCAGTTGGAGGACCACACATGTTTTATCATTTTCTTCATTTATTCACCTGGTCTACACATGACTGCCTGATAGTGCCAGATTAAATAAGTGTCTTCAGATTTCAAAATGAAGAAATGTCAAATATAATCCTTCCATAATATGAGGATTAAACAAAAAACTTTCTAATCTCACTTTTGTCTCGTGCTCCCTCAACCTCTTTCTCCAATCATAAATTTGAGAAACTTGAGAATAAGCCCAACACAAGAAGCTTTCCCTTCATCGACTCTTTAGTTTGGAAGTCAGCACTTCTCTAGAGCAAAGGCACTAACCTACTTTCAAGAACATACTCAGAAATGAACCACAGGAAGCTGAAAGACTCCATAGTAGGACAGAGTGGATGGGGGTGGTGGGGTGGTAGAGGAGAGACCGATTTCTCCTCTAAATGAAAGATTGTTGCTGTTTGTCCTTCATTCTTAAAGGATAAGCTCGTCAAGGATGAGAAATTTCAAATAGTAATGCATTTTAGAAAGCACTTTTTCCTCCTGTGGGGTCGAACCAAAGCAGTTGCCTTACAAAGGTTCCTTTGCAACTGACACTTCTTACAACTCATTAGAGATTCCTTTCTATTATAACTTTCCCAGTCCCCACATTGTGTCTCTACTCTGTCCTAGGAGTTTTCCCAAAATGGGTAGCGCCAGAGAACATTGTCTGGCTCTAAGACCGAGCTCCATGCAGGCTCAGGACCAGACACTTTACTTGGGGTTAGAACATACTGTTCTGTCTCTTTTCTCTCAGGGCGAAAAGCCGCAAAATCAGAGTTTGACAAACTCACTGTGCAGAGAGAGTACAGCATTTCACATTTCATTTCCCCTTGTCCCAAATCTTTCTTCTTCGTTCCTTCCTCTTGTACAGACTCTTGGAACTACATTATATTGTGGCTGGATTTACAATTTCGTAATGACATTTTTATAGATGGGTGGTACACACCTTTCAGTCCACAAGGGGAAAAAACCAAACAAACCTTGTTTAACATAGAAAATGAGAGACACCCGCCAAGTCCACATTGCCAAGGAAAGCTGACGCTTGGCTCCTCCCTTCTTCTAAAAAAAAAAAAAAAGTCAACCCAAATAAATAATAATGATGCTTTTCCCCAACCGCCTTTTCCCATGGTCCTTAGTCTTCTTCCCCTCCCTCTCCACCCTCTCTACTTGCTTTAGTTTCATGGGAGGCTATGGCAAGAGAGCAGGAGGTAACGGCAGAGTATTAGACCAAGTTCATTTGCAACTGCCTGGCTGCAGCCAAGATTAAAACAGAAGAAAGTGTGGAAAAGATTGAATTGCTTGCCTACCTGCACTTCTTCACTATGCTTCCTGCTGCTTTATCTTCCCGCACTGGCGTGTACTGGGATATACTGGGCTCCTCTGCATTACTAGACACAACTCAAGGCTTTGGGAACCTGGGAAAGAGTTTCCTGATAGACAACTTGCTGCGTGCCAGCGACGATTCTCCACAGTGTCTTCCAGCCCTGTCTCCCTTAGCTCGGCCAGTAGTAGCAGCTACAGATACCACGGAGAATATCCTGGAGCGTGCCCTCTCACCCATTTCCGTACCCCTCAAGTTGTGCTCAGGAGCAGAACAAATAGGGAGTCCTTATCGGACTCACTGGGGTTTGCAAGTGCTTGATCCTTGGATTGACCGCAGTCAGCCGCCAGGTCAGGTTCGGGGAGACCAAAGTGGAGCTTTCCAACTTGCTGTCCCAGGTGAGCCCTCTCCTTCCTTGCAGTGCAGAGGCTGAAGAAACTGCAACTCCCGGGGCGCAGTTTCTGTAGAAACTGCTCCTAATTTGTATTGATTGGGTAGGACATGATTTTTAGTATAGTTGCCACCTTACGGGTCATGGAGGAACAAAACGTTTTTCTCTTTCCCGAAGCTCCCTTTTTCTTTCTTTTTATGAATTAAGTAGGGATCAGACACATTTTCATTCTGACCTTTTGGGGTGTTCAGTAGACTTTTCAAAGAAAGTTAGCTCGGGTTGGTACTTGCCGATGATTTTTGTGGCTTGGTGGTCCTGCTAGCAGACACAGCTTAGTGGGTGTGTGTGTGTGTGTGTGTGTGTGTGTGTGTGTGTGTGTGTGTGTGTGTGTGTGTGTGTGTGTGTGTGTGTTCCTGCGCGCCCTGGATCACAGCTCTGTTTTTCGAAACACTTGTCATAGCAGCACGTAATTTTTTCATCTCTTTTAGTCTTGGAGGTAGCCTCTTTTCTTTCTCTTCCTCCCTTCCTCCCTCCCTCCCCCCCTCTCTGTGTCTATCTCCATTTTAACTCTTAGTGCCACTAGTTGAAGATAGGGAGAAACATTTTAAGTTCCAATCCAAGTAGGAAGTTTTTCCGGTTTCTACCTTCAGAATTATCTTTGTGATAGGTATTTCCAACCTCATTATTTACCGAACCAAAAGAAAAGAGAAGACTGTCCACCTCATTCCCCCACCCCCAGTTTGTGAAGGCATTAGAGGGGTTCAGATCCCGGTGATAAAAAGTGATTTCGGAAGTAGGAGATAACTTTATCACTATAATAGACCATATACACATTGAACTACACAGAGTTTTAAAAACTGAAACAGTATGCACTAATCAATGCTTTAGCTGTTTCTTTTCTGATCTTACTTAATAAACTCTTCTACGTATCCTACTGTGGCTACGAGCTCCTAGATCTAATTTTGGCAAAAACTTAACCATTTTTTTCCAGTTTAAAATGGTTATTGATGGAAAGAGGACAGGTCCCAAGTTCCAAAATCAGTCTCTTCTTTATGCCAACAATAAAATTCTAATTAATCAATTTTGTCCTTTGGAAGGGAAGGGGATGACGATTCAGGTGACAGGGTCGGGGTTTTTTTTGCTGGTTTTAAAGATCATTTAATTAGCTTCAATATCAATACAGGGTATTTGTTACAAGAGTTTTTTCTCTCTCTTCTAAGGAAAGAGAAAAATGTTTGTGAATTGAAAGCAAGTTTTATGTAAAAAAGAAATATCGGGAATATAAGAAATGTATAAAATAGTCAGTGGAAGAGTCATCTACCTATTATGAACCTTGCATATGAAAACAGCAGATAATTAACATTCAGAATCTCTTTTGGCTGATTTAGCTTATAAACATTCTTGACTACTATTTCAAGTATTTGTAAATTAATCCTACCCAGGTGTGGTTACACATCAACCATCCAAACTCTCTCTTTTAGGAAATATTTTTTTTTTTTAAAAAATGTGTTAAGTTTAATGAATGTTATAAATATGTACATATTTAAATGAACTAAAATAGTTTCCAATATGCATATCAAAACACTAAGTTGGCTAGGACATTTCCTGGAACAGTCTTTAGATGGTAAGATAAGGGCAACAAATCTTTTTTTCAAATTAACATTTTAAAATAGGAGTTTTGTTTTTGAAAATGTGTTCCCTTAATTATTACTTAAATAATCTGTGATTAGAAACTTACTGATGATGTTAGAATTTTCAAACTGCTAATTTTATTAATCATTAAATCAAATAGTTTCAGTTGATTTTAAAATGAAAAATTAAAAATGAATGAAAGCAATGTTGGTTCTACATTACAATTTTAAGTCACAGGGTAAACAGGGTGACTTCTACAATTTCCAGAGAGAAAGATGATTTTCTGAAAATCTTATCAACTTTATTAGAGAATAAATAGGTTTTTCCTACTTATTAATTTTATAGAATTTTGCTAGAAAAATAATAGAATTTATGTGGTATTTTGCAGTTTACTGATTTTGATTATATACACCTATAATTTTCATTTTATCTAAGAAACAGGCCAAATAAATTAGAAAGGGATATACAGTGATATTGTGCACGCGTGCGCGCACACACACACACATATATATAAAACAAGTGATTGATAAGCTATGCTTCAACTGTCTGAATTTTGACTGAAATAAACTTATTCTTTTAAAGAATTACTAAATTAAATAGGAGCATCAAATCTTTTGATTTAAATGTTTGAGTTTGCTTAGTTCTTAATTTTTCTTAAATTACAAAAAAACCTGAATGTTTAATGTTCCATTCCCAAAGTTTTCAAGGATGTCCATATCCTAGAAATTTTTTTTATTAAAATCAATCCATTGAATCAGGGACACAGAACACACTTTAGAACAGAAGATATTTCTAGTCACTGATTCTATAATATTACTTGAGCAATTCAAATTATTTCCATTCTGAGGATTAAAGTTTTACATCATGCATAATGTTAGGAAGAATGAAAAATGCTGCAGTTTAGTAATAAGATGGCTGAATTATATCAGGTTCATATTTTATATGAGATTACCTAGAGAATGATTAAAATGAACTTTACAAATTTATTATAATAAAGCAAGTGAATAAAGGGATGTGACAGTACATGAGTGTATTTACTCATGGATTTAATAAGAAAACAATGTTTTCTTTATTTCTACCATAAGACTTCGGTGGTACCCATTTAAAAATCACAGGATAACAAATCATGTGCACAATCCATACCATCCTCTTCTGTCCAGTCCCTTGCACCCTATTCTGTGGAATTTCTTTCCTTAAACATACCTCAGTCATGCATTATTCCTGCCACCCACTGTCTTCATTCATTCTCATGTGAAATCACTGGTCTTCTTTTAAAATGAAGGACAAACAGCAACTCATTTGCTAGTAAATGGAACTGGAGAAAATCATGGAATTGTATTAATTCCTCTACAAATATATTGCATAAGTTAAACTGGGTTTTTTACCGGGGCAAGGCAATCTATTATACCTCCGCAATTGATTGACTATCCTGTAGTTGTTTTCCTAAACCTTTTTATCCTTTCTGAGACATTCCACATCACCCTTACTTTCTCAGCTGAGAAAAGGAAGAGGGAAAGGAATAAGCATTTATGTGACATGTACTCTGTGCCAGGTACTGTGCTAACACTTTACAAATATTATCTCATTTGATCCTTACAACAACACTGTGAGGCATGTGTTATTACTATCCCCACTCTTAGAGTTGAGGAAATCTACACAAGCATAGGTCAAGTGGTTTCCCAGGGTTACACAGTTGACAAGTACCTGATGCCAAATTTGAATTGTCTTCCTTACTCCAGGTCCAATGTTCTATTCACTGTGCCATTAGATGCCTCTGACAACCTTATCTCATTTTTCATTTAAAAAAAGGACAGTATTTGCTGAAAATTCCCTCATCTCCTTTCCTCATCTCATGTTGCTCAGATGCTTTCCACCACCTTTTCACTCCTGCCTCACATAAAGAAGTACTTCTTTCTCTTTGCCATGGAACCCTTCTACATGCACAAATAATCCCATTTCAGTCTATCTTTTCCAGAAGATGACTTCTCTATCATCCTTTTGTCATTTCTCTTCAATATCTCCCTTTCTTATCTGCTTACAAATACACTCTTGTCTCTTCCATCATTCCCAAATCTTTACTTGCAATATCTATTTTACTCTCTAAATCTACACTATCAGGACAGTTTTCCAAATGTCTTAGGAGATGATGTCTAGGCTCTTTTTTTGATCATGGTTTTCATGTAGTCTCATAATTTTTAAATTATGGATCCTGGATCTATTTTCTGGCTCAGTTGTTTTTCCAATGAGATATTTAACATTGTCTGCTATTTTTTTTTATTCCTTTGATTTTGTTTTATAATTTCTTGATTTTTCATAAAGTGATTAGCTTCCATCTGTTCCATTCTAATCTTTAAGGAATTATTTTCTTCAGTGAGCTTTGGGACCTCCTTTTCCATCTGTCCAATTCTGCTTGTTAGGGCATTCTTCTCTTCATTGGCCTTTTGGATCTCTTTTGCCATTTTAGCTAGTTAATTTTTTAAAGTATTATTTTCTTCAGTATTTTTGAGGGTTTCCTTTAGCAAGAAGTTGATTCATTTTTCATGATTTTCTTGCATCACTCTCATTTCTCTTCCCAAGTTTTGCTCTACTTCTCTTACTTGATTTTCAGAATCCTTTTTGAGCTCTTCCATGGCCTGAGACCAATTCGTATTTTTCTTGGAGGCTTTGGATGTAGGAACTTTGACTTTGTTGTCTTCTGTTTGTATACATTAGTCTTCCTTGTCACCAAAGTAAAATCTTTACTTTATCTATCCATCCCAACTAGTTATCATACTACCTTTCTTTCATAGTTAAATGCATTGAAAGGACAATTTGCAATTCTTTTCCTCTCTCTCTCTCTTCTTAACTCTGCAACATGGCTTCTGATCTCATCATTCAGTTGAAACTACTCTCTCCAAGTTTACCAGTTATTTTTCAGTTGCCAAATCCAATGACCTTTTCTTAATCTTCATTCTTCTTATCCTCTCTGTAGTGGTTGACTCTATTAAACACTGCCTTCTCTTTGATATTTTCCTCTCTTTTCTTGCTGCTTCTCTCTCAGTTCTCCAAGGTTCTCCATAAGTCTGACCACTACTTCTCAGTCATTTTGCTGTATCTTCAGCCAGGTCTTGCCCAATAACAGTGACTTCTCAGGTTTCTTCCTGACTCCTTTTCTCTTCTCCTTCTATATTATTTCACTTGGTGATTTCATCAGTTCTAATACATTCTTTTTATTTTCTTTTTTTAAAAAAGGAGGCTTCCTCTCCTTAAGCCAAATTTGAGGAGTGTAAGGCTCACTTTATCTCTCTCACCTACCTCCTTTTCCCCTCCACTGAAAAAGCCTTTTCTTGCCTCTTTTATGTGAGATAATTTGCCCCATTGCCCAAAGTAAGATTCTATAGTCTGATTCTTTTCTGGCTTTTACTCATTTCCCCACCATTTACTTGACTTTTGAGCTCTTTGTCAAGGTAGTTCTCTGCTTTCAGTGGAGTTTAAGGGGGGGGGGGGTGTGTAATATCAGCTGCTTGATCTTCCCACACTCTGTGGGCCTAGAGCTCCACAAACAGTTGCTGCTGCCACCACTGCCTCTGCCCCTGCCCCTTGCTTCACCCCATCTGTCACCCTGGGGTAGGGATCTATTTCTACTCTCTCACACAGGTCCCCCAATTTTTTTCTACTGACCTTTTAATTTGCCCTTAGCATTTTGGAGTTATATAGTCTGGAAACTGCCACAGGTACCTGAGATTCAGTTTCCCTAAGATTTGTTCAGGGTCCATCTGTGCCTGCATGGCCCACACTGGACTGCAACTTTGCTTCCAGCATGGCAAGATAGACACTTCCTGGCAGCCTTCCAGACTGTCTTGGCCTAGAGATTTGCTTCACTCCGTCATTCTGTGGGTTCTGCAGTTCCAGAATTTGTTTAATCATTTTTTACAGGTCTTTGGCTCAGTTTGTGGGGACAGTGATAGCAAGTCCTTACTGTTATTCCACCTTCTAGGCTCTGCTCCACCTCCCATATATTCAATTATCATCTCTGTGCAGACAGTCAAGGGATCTTTTTGTCCATCCTTCTCTTTGCCAATCTTAAGTTTCACATCTCCAAAATTGTATTGGATCTATTGAGGTGGGATGTCCCCTAGTTAAACTCAATAGGTTCAAACCTGACCTCATTATCTTTTCCTAAAACTCTTCCCTCTTCCTAACTTTACCATTGAAAGTTGGAAGGTACTACCATGTTCCCAGTCACTAAGGCTCCAAATCATGCTTTCATCCTTGACTCCTCACTCTCACCTTCCCCCTCTGGTTTCTAATGTATTGAAAAAGTCTTTTGAGTTTGCCTTCATTATGTCTTTCACTTCTTTGCTGACACCACCCAGAGTTCACAGAACAAATTCCCCTGATAAAACTTTGATTCAAAGGTTGCACCTAAGCATCTAGAGGGTCACATGTGGCCTCAAGACCACAAGTTCTCCACCCCTGGCATAGACTAATTCTGTTATATTGTGGGAAGAACACTGGATTAGAAACTTCACACACTTAATGAAAGTGAAATGTAAAAAACCTTAGAGATAATCTATCTTTATTTGTAAAATGAGGAAACTGAAACCTGGGTAGGTTATAGAAATCATCTACCTATAATATATAAAATTCTCCCTTAGACATTTAAAGCCCTTCACAACCTGGTCCATTCCTACTTTTCTGGTTTCTTACACTGTATTCCCTTCCATATAATTTGCAATCCATACCTTTTCTTCCCAAAATTTGGTTTCCACTTTTGTTTGTTTGAATACATGAGGAAGCAAAAAAGATGAATGTCTCCATATTTTTACAGCATGCAAGAGCAGTTAAAATAATGGTTTCAGTTGGGTAGCATTACTCAGGAATCTGTAGGCTTCACAGAGGCATGACTAGAGTCATTAACCCACAAACAAAACAAGAACTCTGATTTTTTTAAAGTCACATTTGGGATTTTGTCGATCAATAAACTGCATAAGGGAGCATGGTACCTTTTCTTTTTGCCATTCTTCACACACCTTCTAAAGATAGATTTTAGTATATAAAAGTTTCCAATTCACTGATGCGTAGGTAGCTTCTATAGTCTTCTTGTTTTTTTTTTTTTTTGAAAGAAGAAATACATGTGGAATCAGGTCACCAAAACATACATGCACACTCATGTGGTATACACACATATGTAATTGTGTATATATGTATATATACATACACATACACACATGCATACACATACACATATACATATACACATATGTGCATGGCTGCAGCTAGATGGCACAGTGGATAGAATGCTGGGCCTGGAGTTAGAGAGAATCATCTTTGTAAGTACAAACCCAGCCTCAGATACTTTCTGGCTGTATGACCTTGGGCAAATCATTTTGTTCTCATCTGTTTTCTGATCTTTAAAATGAGGAAATTAGATTATATGACCTGAGAAATACCTCTTCATCAAAGAAACTTGCCTGAGCTTGGTAATTATTAGCACTGATAGATTACAGTTCCTCAGCCTTAGCCTAAAGGCAGTTGCAAATTTAAATGGAACAATAGTCATACATAGCTTTATATTAGTTATTTTAGGAATCCTTTGAGGTTCTTTCAGATGAAATATGCTCTATACTTGTGTTGAATTCAAGTATGAAATTTCCACCCAAAAGATCTTCCTCTTTTGCAAAAGGACAATGTAATGCCCCCTTTCCTACATCAAATTTTATTTTTCCTCTTGTAGCATGCCATGGCTGACATGCATAATTTTATTTTCCTTTAAGGTGAATTAAAATTCCTAGAACTCTTTTTACCCTCAGCTTAATAGGGGCATTAGGTAAACCTTTTCCTAACTGTAGTGATGTTTTGCTTTCATAATGCTAGTGTAGGACTTTTAACATCAGACAAACCTAGTTCAGTATGTTATTTCTATGCAAACTATTGAGACTGCCAATGTTTTAAGATTAACAGAAAGAAAAAAATCCAGATTTTTGCATCAGAATACTTGTTGGATGTTTGTGCAACTCTCTAATCTTATTGTTTCTCACAAAATTTTTAAAGCCTTAGCACAGAGATATTATTAACCTGTTTCTAATTCATTCAAAATTATTTAGTTCTGATTTTAGCAATGTTTCCATTTTTAATGAAATCTTTAAATTTATATGGCTTCCAGTTTAAATATTTGACATGGCAATAAAGTTGGTTCTACTTTTGAGAATATTGTTTATTTTGATGATCAGTTATTACTTGCAATAATTCAGACATGACATTTGGAGATGTAATATGGTTGATTAATTCAGGCATTTATTTTCTCTCTGAAATAAAAAATGAAAAACCTTTATAAGTTTTAGTTCATTTCTATATAACATCAAATGACTCAGATGAAAATTTTTTTAAAACAGTTAATATTTTGACAATTTTCTGCTTTCCTTTCATTCATTCATAAATTACTACTATAGATATCTATATCCATATAACAATATACAAAAAATGTATATACATGCATGTATTCACATATATAAGATATATGCATATCCACATAGACATATAAGCATAAATAGACTTGTCATTTCTTTGGTAACCTCCTCTAGCAATGCAGATTAGCACCTTTTCTGCAGTTTTTAGGCTTAGAAGTTCCTTATGTCATGAAGTGATTAAAAATTCCACAGGGTCTTTGAGACTAACTGGCAATGACCTGGCTTTCAGCTAGTTTTCTATATGATAAGATAGCTTCTTCTTTATATATATTCAAAATACTTCTTAGAGTGGTGATCCCCAAACTATTTTTATCATATTTATTGAATTATAATTAATTACACTTATGGTATGTTCATTATGAAAAAAATATACAAAAATACATTTTAGATGATGAGATACAGATGAATTAAATAATATTATAAAATAGTTTTTAGTTTATAGTACCAAAACCTTTTTTCTCTCCAAAATTATTTCTTTTTAGTAATTGTCTGGCCTAATGCCATGGGCTGCTGGGTCCTCTTACCTGTTCCAGGTCTTCAGTGATCAGTTGGATATACTTATGGGAGAAGAGCGTATGCTGTCTTGGGGAGGGAGAGGAAAGGGAGGGGAAAATAATCTAAGTTATATAGTAGTGATAGTAGAACACTGAAAATAAATAAAATTAATAAGAATATTAATAAAGACTGCACCCAAGGACCTAGAAAGCCACTTGTGGCCTGGAGGATGCAGATTCCTTACCTTTGGTAGGTAATCAGGGATTGTGAGTAGAGTCATAAGGTAGCATATTTGACTTTTCCCGTAGAAGTATTGCTTTATTATTAAAAAATTAAGAAGGAAGGAAGGGTTGGGGAAGGAGAATATGGTCCAGAGTTGGAGTAAGGCAGATGTTAGGATGCTTGAGGTAGATTGATCCTGATGTCTTAGTGGATAGCCATCTGCTGAGATGGGACACAAGCATGATGGTCTCCATTCAGCTAGATATAGTGTGTTAAGTAAGTTTTCACTCATCAGCCAAGAGAGTTTGGACTTTGGGTAGAGCTGAGGCTATTGAGTGGATTAACTTCCCATCCTCCACCAAATTAATCTTTATGGCTAGGGATACCTGCATTTAAAAGATTTAAATTAAATACCTGCATTAAAAGATTTAAAAGAATCAGTACTTTTATTAAGATCAAGTACAAAGCAAGCAGACATGGAGCTAATTTTATCAGAGCATTAAACATTTTCTTATTCTCTTGAATGACTAATGGAATGAATGAAAAAGAAAACATTTACTATATGCCAGACACTATGCTAAGTATTTAGGATGCCATTAAAAGCAAGTCTGCAAGTTCCATCTGTTAATGCATGACTAGAAAATGACTTGGTGACCCTGAAATTGGAATAGATATAGTGAAATATCACCAGTAAGATTACAGGATGATATGAATGAAGTATAAGCTCTGGGAAGAGGAAAATAAGTTTTTTCAATGTGCATAAACTTCAGAGTTTTAGGAGGAGATCATAAGTGCTGAATGGATTTGAAATAACATTTAATTGCCAAATCAAAGTTGACAGGGACCTCAAGACATCTTGTCTTGAACATCTGGTACTTGAACAATAGCCACTTCTCCTCTAAGGTATGATTTGACATACCTATTAAGTGGTCATCCTTAAGTTGTTATTTGTGTTTGTCCTTCATTTTTGAAGAGGACCATGACATGAGGAAAATGATGATGATATGACTTGCAGTTGACTTTGATTTGTGTGAGGGAGAGTTATGCAAGGTCACAAGCCTCACTTTATCCGCAAGAGCCATCTGGAACTAGTGGTCTGATATTCATCAGGAGAATTGGGGATGTCCCAGGATGCAAGTGCATCTTTTCTGGAAAATGCCATCTATATCCAGAGAGAGAACTATAGAGTCAGAAAACAGAATGAAGCAGACTATTTTATGTTTTGTTATATTTTTCTCATAGTTTCTCAAATTCACTATAAGTCTTCTATGAATCATGACTAATGTGAAAATGTGTTTAATGGGAATTTATGTGTAGAGCCCATATAAGATTGTATGCCATCTTGGGAAGGGAAGCAGGAAGGAGGGGGAGAAAGTTTCAAACTTATGGAAGTGAATGTTGAAAACTGAAAACAAATCCATTAATAAGTTTGGGGGAAAAATTTTTTAAAAAGATTTAAGAAAACCAATCATCTGTCTTGAATGGCTAAATCTGGGAGGAAAAATACAGCTACCTAACATTGTCTCATTAAACTTGCATGAAGTCAGTGACTTGAATTTGGTAAGCTTTTCACTTTAATACAGTAAGGCAGTCAAAAAAACATTAAACACATTCAATGTATAGGCATAGTGCTAAGCACTAGGGATTTAAAAAAAGGGGCAAAAAGAGCACCCAAGTCTAATAGGGGAGACAAGAAGCAAACAAATATGTACAAACAAGTTATGTCCAGGATATATAGGAAATAGTCAAAAGAAGGAAGGCACTAGAATTGAGGGTGGGGAAATGGCTTCCTGTGGAAGATGACATTTTAAACTGGTACTTAAAGGAAGCCAGCAGGTAGACATGATGAAGGAGAGCATTCCAAGCATGAGGGACAGCCAGACAAAATGACAGGAAGTAAGAGATTCTTGTTTGAGAAACAGTCACGAGGTCAATCGAAAAGCATATGGTGGGGAGTCAAGATATAAGAATATTGGAAAGGTAGGAGAGGGCTAGTTTATGAAAGACTTCGAATGACAATCAGCACATGTGTAGCTCAGACTTCAGCAATAGAGAAGTATCTCAGTTCTTGCTTCCAGTCCAGTCTAAAGCTTGAGAAGGGATAACCAGGGCAGGAAACCCATATCAAAAGGAAACCTACAGCTCTATCACTCTGAACCAATATCACTTCCCAGATCGTTGATAGTGGTTGAGTAAAGCAATGGAAACTCCAAATGGGAGAAACAGGCCTATTGTTCAGAATCAAACCCAGATCTGGAACTTATTCATCTCAGTGGGGAGTGGGAGGTGGTTCAATGATCAGATTGTGTCCAGGATCATATCACCTTGGGAGCACTGAAAGTTCCCTCCACAGAATTGTCCTTGACATTCTAGAATAACAAAACACTCAATACTGACAATAAAGCAGCAATAGGACAAGTCCGACCTTCCCTCCAAAAATGCATAGAACTTGACCCCAACAAAGTAGGAAGTTAGAAAGTAGAATAGAAGAATAAGTAAATAAAAAGGACCCCTCTTTTAAAAAACTATTAGGTGACAAGAAAGCTCAAGAAACAAGCCCATAAAAAGAGAACTCTTCAAAATTCAAAAAAGCAAAGCCTCGACGTAATCTCAGCTTCGGCAAAAAAAAAAAAAAAAAAAATTGAGCACAACTTTTGGAACAGGTAAAGTAAGGATAAAAACAGAAAAAAGTTTTTATATGTAGCCCCATACACGGGGCTACCCCTGGCCTTGGCTTGTACTTACCCTGCCTCCGGGTCTTCGGACGTCTCCGGCCCCTGCCATGTGGCCGTGTGGTCTAGCTGTGCCACAGGGATATCCCCTCCTCCACAGAGGGTAAATGACTACACAGAGCACCGGAGATGGCCAGTGCACTTCACTTTATTGAATGGCATCTTCTCCCTGAACGCTTCCCAGCATCCCCTTATATACCCAGCCAGAGCTCCTCCCATGTTCCTCCCTGAGGGCGGAGCCAGCTCCCGTGTGGGCGGTCCCAGCACCTGAAGGCGGGTTAACACCCTGGGCGTCTTCCAGGCTCCTCAGGGGGCCACGGTCCAGAGCTTGGCCCCTAACAGCACCAAAGGGAAAAAAATGGAAAAGAGATGAGAACTGCTGAAGAATTGGAACGGTAATAAACGACTTGAAACAAAACAAGTACAAAACCTTGCCCAAGTAACAAACTCCCTGAAAATTAGAATGAACCAAATAGAAGTCAATGAGTCCACAAGACAACAGGAAACATTGAAACGAAGTCAAAAGAGCGAAAAATAGATGAAAATATAAGGGATCTCACAGTAAACAAACAAAAAAGAACTTGGTAAACTGATAAAGGGGAGATTATTAAGAATCAGTGGACTGACTACCTGAAAGTCATGACCAAAAAAAAAAGAATAAAATCAACCTACACATCATATTTCAAGAATTCATAAAAGAAAATTGATCACATTTTCTCAAAACTAGGGGACAAAATAGAAAGAGGGAGAATCCTCCAGTCACTGTCTGAAAGATACCCCAGAATGAAAACTCTCAACATAATATCCAAAACCCAGAGCTTCCATCAAAGAAAAAATACTTCAAGCAGCCAGAAAGAAAGAATTCAAGTACCCAAGAACTACAGTCAGGTTCACACACAATTTAGCATACACCACTATGAAGGAGCAGAGGGCTTGAAATAATGAAATTCTAGAAAGTAAAAGATATAGGACTATAACCAAGAATAACTTAACCTACAGGGTAAAATTTAACCCTGAATCAAAGGATAAGTATTCCTCATAGAGAAATCAAAACTTCATAGAAACTTATAAGTACCAACACCGTAATCAAGAGAAACAAAAGAAAAGATAAACATGAGCAAGAAATTGTGGGGTTTGTAATTTCCTGATCTGCAAGAAAAACCACTGAGGCAGAGCTTTGAGCCAATGGCACTTCATTAAAGGGTCCATGGTCCCTCTAATGAAGCAATCCTCAGATCTTCCTCATGATCTGAGATGCCCTCTTCCAGGGCTTTATTTTTGTAAAGCTTAATACCAGATTTGATACTTGAATACTCTAGAGGAGCTACACACAATACATAACCTCTTTGGTTCATAAACCTCACTTTAAGAGCTAAAAAATTATGCATCAGTTAGAAATGGTATGCCAGCAGGCATCTCAAGATAGGCAAAGCATGGGGCAACTCCACTGATCAAGTGGTCATAAGATGGTCATAAGATATCATCTGCTCATGTTGGACAAGAGAGAGTGACCTTAAGGTACAAAATTAAGTTGGAGGACATTCCATGTAATTGAATCCCTTCTGTCATTCTAGGCTAAGAAGAAAACAAGGGTAGAGGGCCTCTAGTTAGCTTCCTATGAGTAAGCAAGTGAATTTACAACCTGCAGTTCACAGCTCTGGGGTCTAATATACAGAGCTTATAATCACTACCCCTATGAAATCACATCAAACTGATTAATACTGATTGAAACAGAGTTGAGATTGAAAGAAATTATTTCTCACACAATCATAAGGGAACTAAACAAGGATAAACTTTTTATACTCTAATATAGGGAAAAGATTTGAACCCTTTCATCATTGAGATCATAGAGGTGTTTAATTAGACACGAGGTCTAAAAGTGGATTTTTTTATGTATTGATTATGAAAGAAGAATGGAAAAGAGAAGAAGAGGGAAACACTAAGGAGGAGAGATGAGAGTTAGGGAAAATTATCTCACAAAATTGAGGTGCATAAGTCTATACCAACAAAGAGAATGGAATGGGAGAGAAAGCAGTTGACACTTCAATTTCATTCTCTTCTAAACTGGTCAGAGAAAGGCAGAATATACACACAGTAGAGTATAAAACTATATTTCACAAAACAAAACAAGGAAACACAGAAAGGGAAAGGGGGGCATTTAGAGGGAAGGTGGATTAAGGGAGAAATTAGTACTAAGCTAAACAAACTTTAACTAAACATGTACAAAAATATTTGTAGCTCTTTTTACAAATGCCTCACATTGCCTTTCTTTATAGAGGACAGAAATTGGACTCAACTCACTCTACTTTGCATCTGCTGCTCTACCTGGTTTCACTTACATAGTGAACAAGATACCTATACAGCAGGGAGTCTTGTTTTCTTCCCTCTGCTTTCCTACCTCTTTTTGTGTGTTGTATCCCCTCATTAGTTTATAAGCTCCTTGAGGGGAAGTACTAGCTTTTATTAATTATATGTCCAGAGCTTAAGACAGTGTCTAGAACATAGTAGGTGCTTAATAAATGATGATTGGATTGGATTAATGGCACAGAATTTGAAACTAAGAGGATATCCATTGATTGGGGAATGAGTGAACAAATGATGATATAGAAATGTAATGAGATACTATTTTGATATATGAAATAATGAAGGAGATGGTTTCAAAGAAACCTGGGAAGAATAGTATGTAGCAATAGTATATAGTATGAAGTGAAGAGAACCAAGAGAACAATTTTTATAACAACAATAATATAAGGACAAACTATTTTGAAAGATTTAGGAACTCTAATTATCATAATGATCAACTTTCATTCCAAAGGGCTCATGATACCCACCACTTGATAGAGATTTGTTAAAGACTCTGTGAGGAACAGAATTTCCTGACAACTTCCCTGAACTTCATGTAGTTTTCACCCCCTCATACAATTTCAGTTGCCCCAACTTTCCTGATGCAACTTCCTGGTACAGTTGGGGTTTCTCAGATTTGGTGGGTACCTGACACCATGTGAGTTGTCAGATTCTGATAACTAAATGACTAGACATGTTTCTAGATTCAGATGAGGGAGACTGAGGTCAAAAGAAGCTAAGTGTCACTATGTCTTTGCTGTGTATCCTTGCTATGTTAGGTCAAAGTCAAACTTCTACTTTGTTAAACATTCAGTGTTTGCAAGTACTTCATTTCATCCCAGTATGAAACTATATCTTTAAAGGTGTGCCTACACAGATTCTTCATAGGATGAGACTTTTTCCTTTGTATATGGTCAATGTGGAGATTTATTTTACTTGACTATCTCTATTTGTTTTAGGGAGAGAAAATATGGATTTTTGTGGATTGAAAAGAAAAGAATTTAGTTTTTAAAAATACAACATGAGAAAGACTAGATAATTCCCCAGGCTTTTTTCAGATTGAATTTCCTGGCCTTTTCCATCTGGCATTTATTTTAGTTAAATTCTATTTGTTTTTTTAATCAGCAAGATTTCATATTTTCTCCCCCTTAAAACAACACCAGGGAGTCCAGTTTGTGACAATATTCAAAAAAGATACTCTCATTTGGGCTACATTAGGACAGGAAATAAGGGAATTGCTGTACTTTTTCTTGGACAAATCACATTGGGAATATTGTGTTAAGTTCTGGTTGCCATTTAAGTAAAGACATTAGTAAGCTAGAGAGTATCCAAAGAGAGGCAACAATGAAGGATCTTGAATTCATGCTATATGTGGGTCATGTGGGAATGTTTAGTCTGGAGAAGATAAGACTTTGGGGGAGTATGATAATTGTCATCATTTTTTGAAGTGTTGTCATATGGAAGAAAGTCTAGACTTCTGTTTGGACCCAGAGGGAAAAAGTGGGAGCAATGTGGGAAAGTTTACAAAGAAACAAATTTAGGTTTGATGTAAGAAAAAAGCTTAGAAACAGTTGGGATTAGAGATATCCCTAAGTGGTCTTTATGCAAAGGTAGGATGACCAATGGGAGACCCTGGCCTTTTTAGGCCAAGGCCTTTTCAGTTTGTCACTTTGAGTGAGGTAACACCCATTCAGTGAATAGGCATCTTTAAGAAGTCAGTCGAGGGGGTGGAGCCAAGATGGCAGAGTAGAAAGATGCACATACAGTAGCTCTTATGCCACAGCCCATAAAATAACTGTAAGAAGGACTCTCAACAAATTCTAGAGCAGCAAAAACCACAGAACAACAGAGTAAAGGAGATTTCTAGCCCAGAGTGACCTGAAACACTGATGGGAAATGTCTGTCTCATGGGACACAGAGCAGAGCCCAGCCCAGCCTTGGCCATGTGGCACCAGGAGGAACAGAAATGAGCAGGTTTCAGGGATGGAATCTCCAGCAGCAGCACAGATATCTCAACTCACAGGAGCTAAAGGTCAATGAGAGGGTTTTTTGGCTGGTCAAGAAGGGAGCAGGTTGCCCCCATAACTCAGGCCTCCTCAGGTGGCAGCAGTGGAGGCAGCAGCAGCTGGGTCTCCCAAAGCAGGCAGCAGCCTGAATTCATTGTTGAAGGCCTCATCATAACACCCCTGAGGAAACTGAGCCCTGTGTGGTGGCCCTGCCCCTACCTGAGCAGCTGATCTTAATTTCATGCTGAATAGCAGTGCTGTCCGTGCCTAAAACTCCTGAGGGATTGGAGCAGCTCATCTGAACCTCAGCCCCCAGTGCTGGCTTGGAGGAATTGGAGGCAAGGTGATTGTGCAGGGGAAACCTAGAAGTCAAGTAACTGGCTGGGAAAATGCCCCAAAACAGGGGAAAAAAAATAAGACTATAGAAGGTTACTCTCTTGGTGAACAGGTGTCTCCTCTCATCCTTTTAGATGAGGAAGAACAAGGCATACTGTCAGAAGAAGTCAAGGCCCCTGCCTCCAGGGCCTTCAAAGGGAACTTAAACTGGGCTCAGGTAATAGAAGAGCTTGAAAAACGAGTTAGCAGCTTACCAAAGGAGAACCAAAAAATGCTCAGGAAAACAGCACCTTCAAAAAGAGGCTAACTCAATTGGAAAAAGAGGTCCTAAAGGTCACTGAGGAGAAGGAGGCATTAAAAAGTAGAATTAGCTAAATGGAGGAGAAGGTTCAAAAGCTCACTGAACAAAACAATTCTTTGAAAGAAAGAATTGAGTTCAGGGGAATGAATGACTATGAAATAAACCAAGTAGTTAAAAAAAAAAAAAACCAAAAGTTTGAAAGAATAGAAGATAATATGAAACATCGCATTGGAAAAACAACTGACATAGAAAATAGATCCAGGAGAAACAGTTTAAAAATTATGAGACTACCTGAAAGCCATGATCAAAAAAGGGCCTAGACATTATCTTCCATGAAATTATCAAGGAAAATTGCCCTGATATTCTAGAACCAGAGGGCAAAATAAATATTGAAAGAATCCACTGATAACCTCCTGAAAGAGACCCCAAAAGAGAAACTTCTAGGAACATTGTGGCCAAATTTCAGAGTTCCCAGATCAAGGAGAAAATACTGCAAGCAGCTAGAAAGAAACAATTTGAGCGCTATGGAAATACAATCAGAATAACACAGGATCTGGCAGCTTCAACATTAAGGGATCAAAGGGTTTGGAATAGGATATTCCAGAAGTCAAAGGAACTGGAATTAAGACCAAGAATCACTTACCCAGCAAAACTGAGTATAATACTTCAAGGGAAAAAAAATCTTCATTCAATGATATTGTGGACTTTGAAGCATTCATATTGAAGAAAAGACCAGAACTGTATAGAAAATTAGACTATCCAATACAAGAATCAAGAGAAGCATGAAAAGGTAAACAGGAAAAAAAATCATAAAAGACTCTCTAAAGATGAACTGTTTACCTTACTACATGGAAAGAAAATATTTATAACTTTTGAATCTTTTCTCAGTATTTGGGTAGGTGGAGGGATTGTACATACACACACACACACACATACACACACACACACACACATATATAGACAGAGAATACAGGCTGTGTTGAATCAGAAGAGATGATATCCACACACACAAAAGAAATAAAATGAAAATTAAGGGGTGAGGGAGAAAAATACTGGGAGAAGAAAGGGAGAAATGGAATGGGGCAAGCTATAACCCATAAAAGAGAAAAGTTTATTTAACATTGTCATACTCATTCAACTTTTTTCCTGTTCAAATGATTTGATTCCTTGGATGAATCTTTTGGTTAGCTCTCTGAATACTGCTTCTATTTTTTCTAAAAATTAGTTTGAACCTATTTGTTTTTGCCTTTGGTTTCCATTCTTTAGAAATTTAGCATGACATATTTAAATATAGCTATGATCTCTAAAAATAATTTATTCTCCTTTGACATTCAAGAACTTCTAATCCAACCTCAGTATTTTAATTTTGAATAAGCTATCAGAAAATACTTAACAGCATTAGTGTGTTGATGTCAAATACAGTAAGTATCATGAAAATATCTATCTTGACAAAATGAATCAAGTGGTTATTTGGAGAGCAAGTTAGAGCTAATTTTTGCATATCAGCCAAAACATCAGAATAAAAGAAAATGAAAGTTCCAGTGAAGTATCACAACAATAACAAGAACAACAAGAACTACTACTACTACTACTACTACTACTACTACTACTACTACTACTGCTACTGCTACTGCTACTGCTACTACTACTATTACTACTACTACTAGTACTACTACGACTATCTAACATTTAAATGATGTTTTATTGCCTCCAAAGCAATTTTCAAATATAACTTCATTTTATCCTCACCATAACCTTGAGAGTTTAGCACTTTTATTTTATCTGAATATATGATTCACATAATGACATGTTTTCTGAATGTTTTCATTTCCTATGTATACAAGGCTAGTAATTTTTAAGTTTTTGTTATCTTGTTTTTATATATTGTTCTATTTTCAATTTTTGGCTGTTAGTTCACAGGATCATACTTTTATTGATTGTCTAAACTGAAAAAAAGTGCTAATAATTCAGGTTAAACATAAATATATGTTATTCTTGATTGTTTTCTCCAGAAAACTAGTTGCTAAACTTTTACCAGCACAACCCTAGTTTCACACCTCTAACTGAAGTTTTAAATTTTATTTTATGTTACTCAGAATTTAAGTTCTTTGTTTTAATTTTTTCCCATTTTGAAACTTAAGTTTCAAAAATGGTTTCATTTTTTGGATTGAGTGAATCAATTTTGGATTGAGTGAATCAAGAAAAAAGTGAATGGTTTCAAAGTGTTTGAAAGTACTTTATAATTTAAAAAATCTATTTCAGTTAAATATTTTGATATCACCTGTGAATGGCTACTATTTAGAGCCAGTCAACACTACCACCATCACCAGGTCAAACAGACTGGTCCTTGAGTCATGAAAAGTGAATGCTTTCTTAAAAAATGGAATGATTAAGAGCTTAAAAAGGACTTTAAAATTAAGAGAATCTGAGGACAAATTAGGGGGAAAAAGAAAGGCAACCTATTAGAAAAAGAGATCCAAAAATAAAAATAGTTCTTTAAAAATTAGAACTTGGGAAGAGGAAGATAGTAATATTATAAAGCACTAAGAAATAATAAAGCAAAATCAAAAGAATGAAAAAGTAGAAGAGAATGTAAAACATCCTATTAGTAAAACAGATCAAGGTAAACAATATTAAAATTGTTGGACTACCTGAAATTTATAATCAAAGAAAGATTGTAGATATTCTACTCCAATAAATTATCAAAGATAATTAGCCTGAAATTTTAGAACTAAAGGATAAAATAGAAATTGGAAAAAAAAATCACCTATCATCATCTGGAAGAGATCCCAAGATGAAAACTCACAGGAAAATTACAATTAAGTTTCAAAATTCCTAGGTCAACAAACAACTAGAAAGAAAAATTTATATATGGTGGAGTGACAGGATAACACCATATTTAGCATTTTCTGAATTAAAGGCTGAAGGGTGTGGAGCATGATATTCTGAAGAGCAAAGGAACTGAGTTTTCAACCAAGAATAATTTACCCAGCAAAGCTGAGTGTAATTCTGTTTGGGAAAAAATGGATATTTAATGAATTAAAAAACTTTCAGATATTTGTGAGGAAAAATCAGAACTGAATGGAAAATTTTACCTAAAAGAATCAAGAAAAACATTAGAAGGCAAACGTGAAAGATCAATTATAAGAGATTTAGTACAGTCAAACTGTTTACTTCTTATATGGGAAAAATTAGCTGTAATTCTAAAGAACATTATCATTACTACACTGATAGAAAATTTCAGGTTGAGTTGAATACGATGGAATGATTCTAAAAAATAAAATCGGGTAGGGAGAGGCAAAATGGAGCAATTATCTCAGACATACAAGATATAAATGGAAGAATTGTTACAGGACAGGAATTGGGGGGCTGGTAGTGCTAGAACCTTATTCTCATCAGAATTGGATTAAAGAGAGAATAACATACATTTAGAAGAGTATAAAAGTCTTCTTCACTTACAGAGAAATAGGAAGGTGAGGAGAAAGGATAAGGGAGAGACTCAGATATTAAGAAATAAGAGGGCAAGGGGATAAGATAAGGTAGGGACTCACAAGGATGTGCAGAGCAAGAAATAAGAGGGTAAGGGGAGAGGATAAAATAGGAACTCCAAGAAGGGTGGGTAGATTAAGGAATAGAAGGGAAAGAGGAGAGAATAAAGGAAGAATTCTTAGAATAGGTATAAATTAAGGAGGCAGTGTTCAGAAGTAAATGAGACTTTTGAGGAGGGGCATGATAAAAAGAGAGGTGAGAAAGATAAAAAGTGAGAAAAAAAGAATGGAAAGAAATACACAACTAATAACTATGACTTTGAATGTGAATGGGATGAAATCATCTATAAAATAGAAAAGTATATCAGAATGGAGTAATACCCAGAACCCACCAATATATTGTTTGCAAGAAAAAACAATTTAAAATGAGAAATACATGCAGAGAAAAAACAAAAGGCTGGAGTAGGAGGGCTAGCAATCATGATCTCAGAGAAAGTTCAAACTAAAATACATGTAATCAAATGAAATAAACAGGGAAATTATATTATGACAAAAGATACCACAGACGAAGAAGTAATAAACATGTATGCACTAAATGCTATAGCATCCAATTTTTTAAGAGAAAAAGTTAAATGAATTACAGATGAAAATAGCAAAAGTTGGTTTGTTTTATTTTACAACATGACTAATAAGGAAATATGTTCTGCATGATTGTACATAAAAAAAACCTATGTCAGATTGCTTACTGTGTCAGGGATGGTAAAGGGGAGAGAAGGAGAGATAATTTGGAACTCAAAAAATTTTAAAATGAATGTTAAAAATTATCTTTACATGTTGTTCAGAAAATAAAATATTTCAAGTTAAATAAAATAAAAATCACATGTAGCAGAGTTGGTACAACTTTTGTTGGTTTATGATAATTATTTAGTGAGATTTGCCTACTTAGCCTTGTCAGTTGATATGATCTATGTTCAATTCATACAGATTTACAGAAAAGCAACCTTGCAGTTTTTCAGTTTTTCTCCTCTTAAAGGAAAAAAGAGTGCCAACCAACACTGCAACTATGTTTTTAATTTTCTATGGAATGTTAATTCTGGAATTAATTGAAACATCTAATCAGAAAGTATAACATTTAAAAGTATTAAATAATGAGCCACATTCTTCCCTTATATATATATATCATTCATCTTCATATAACTAGCTGTCCCTTAGGACATCAGAACATAATTTGTGATGTTAAATAAAAAATGAATGAACTTAAACCACTACATTATTTCTAAGAATAGTTTCTAATAACTCTTATGGTTCCTTGTACTGGTGTCATCTGCTAGGCTTCACTGTCTATATGCCTGCATTTATCTTAAGACAATCAAGATTAAAATTGACATTTTAAAGCAAACACTCATGATTGATAGTTGACAATTCTAGTTTAATATCATGTTACAAAGTATAAGTTTATTTTTTCAAGTATATAATTAAAAATTCCATTTTCTACTCAAGATAAGCGCTAGCCATTTCCTACCCTAAGTTTCCTTATCTATGAATGGAGGTAGAGGGATATGAATGTAAAATGTCATGAGGAAAGGAGACTATAATTCAGTTCAAGTATTTCAGAAAGTAATGTTAACTCTTTTGAATCAATGGCTGAAAATGTAAACAAATAATTGTCCAAAGTTTTAAAAGCAGAAGTGTTATATATGTTATATTTGCAAGTGATTTGGTTTAGATACGATTTTTCTCAAATAAAATAGCTTTATAAATTTATAGATACTGGCATACTGCTAAGGCAATCTGAAATATTTTATATGTACTCACTCATTGTACTGTAAAATAATGTGTTATAATGTCAGTAACCATGGAATCTGACTATTTTAAATAGTTTCCCATAAATACATAGTAAAATAGTTTATTTTTGAAAAAAATCTATGTTTATACATGTAACAAACATGTTTATTTCCTGATTTTCAGGGCATCTAGAACATGTTATATTAATAAATATGACTACATGGTTGAAGTAACATATATGTATATGTACATATATGTGTGTATACAGATATGCATATGTTCCTTATTTCATAATGTACTTTATTTCAACCTGCAAAGTCCATGAAACCTTGCTAAAATAATCTATTAATATAGTTGACAGATCATTTGGCTAATCATGACTTTAATCTGAAAGGATTGCTATTTGACAAGGAAAAATGGGATTCAGAAGGCACTATTTAGTGACTTTTAAACAACTGGTATTTTGTCTAAAATAAATGTATAACCAATGAGATTGATGTTTTATCTGCAGCTTCTTCCAAACTTTTCTTTCTGAGATCCCCACAATTCTACTCAACCTGCTGCGGTGGGTCCTGTCAGCACCCTGTGTCCCCCACTGCTTTACCAAGTAAGTTTTTATGCTTCATCAGTAATGCTTGAACTATTCTGTAAACCAAAGCAGCAGGATTTAATGTGTTCTAGAAAACTAATTGGTAGTGCAATGTCAAGGAGCTAATTTCTCAATAAAAATCACAGCAACCCCATTCAGGAGGTTTCCAAGGATTCATGGTGTGTCACAGACATATTGTGCAATTGTGTGAAGTTTCTAATGCCATCAAAATCCTGAAACTCTGCTGGCCAAGTAAAACTCCCTGATTTTGATCTAATATTAAACATCTCTAATGAATCAGCTTAGCTATTACTGAAATGTACAGCAATATTATTCATAAATGAAATGAAAATAAATGTGTAGAGAAAGCATAAGCTGAGTGTAAATATTTGATTCTCTTAAATTGTGGTTTAGAAAATGATGATTTTTGAAAAGTACTTACATTGAATAACTTTTTTTTCCTATAAGGAACTAAATGCTTCTCATATTTTTGAAAAAAAAAATGTAAGTGACTTTTTAAGAATTGTTCTGAAGAGCATTTTTTCCCCAGTACTAGAAAACAATACTTTGTTTTAAAGTAACATTTTTCTTCCATGTGAATTTCAAAAGTGTTTAACTAAAATTAAACTTGATCTTGAAATGTATAGATAAGTTGAAGTTCTTCACTATCAGGGAATTTTAAAGTTCATAATTTAAGAAGTATCTCAAAATATTGGATCATATGTTTATCTTTATATCTCATCACACACTTATATAGAGTATTTTCTCAAGTGAAAAGTGAGACCAAAGTTCAGTTTTTCTAAAGCATATTGTTATATCACATTTTAGTGTAGACATGCCAATTATGAAGATGTGGTTTATGAATATGACTGGATAGCAGTTGCTAAACAGAATGATTCTGGACAAGTGAGGCAGCAAATGTGGGCAATTTAATGAGCTGAAAGTTTCTGAGCACCTATTTAAGAGGTTGACACTTTCCCACAGAGCATTTGACATGGTCCAGGCTCAATAACAATGGCAGAGAGAACCATGACCAATCATTACTTTTGCTTTACTCATCCGCATGTGACCTCATCACAGTTTTTCACTGTGCTGATGAACTTTAGCAACCGTTTCATATAGAAAAAAATTTGGTAAGGGTCAGCAGCCCTTTTGTGTGGTCATAAAGCAACACTCTATGTGCCAATTTCTTCTTCTGTCTCTCATTTCAGATAAATTTCTGGACATATAAAGTACTTGACTGAAAAATGCCCAGTGAATGAAACTGACTTTTATGAACTCATTCTAGCTCATCTTCCCATATAACCCTGCCTACCTGAAAAGAGATTTAGTGGATGACCTGAGTGTACACAGGGACTTGCTGAATACTTAGAACCCATAATCCTGAGGGGATTGTTTATTAACAAGATGATACATTACTATTTCGGAAATGATCTATTAATTGTCCACTTAAATAGAATGTTTACAATTCATTTGAAAAAAAATAGAAACTATAACCTAACTTCTTTATTTACTCCTTCAAGGTAATTTTCCGTGCAAATAAATGCAAACTCCTATACATCTTATACTTAGAATGACATTTATCAACATACATAAGTATATTGGAAAGACTTTAGGAAAAAATCTTCAAAATCAAATATTTGTCGCTAAACCAATGATAACATCAGTGTGAAATTAAATCTTTCTGAGTGTAATATAAACTGGTGAAAGATAAGAGGAAATTCCAAGTTAGCTTTATTTAACTTACCTACATGTTTTTCTTTTTCATGTTAGTCTCTTTATCAAAGTGAAGCAAATATATAATCATATTTTCAAACACCCAAAACAATTAAATGGTATGTACACATGTACAGGTGATGTTAGTTGAGCCATTGAGCTAGTTGTACCATTTGGGGGTTTTTCTGTTCTGTCCTGTATTCCTATTTTCTGTCCCATATTCCTGTTTTCTAAACCTATTCTGTCCTTTATTTTTGACTATTACATCTTGACTGGAACTCACTTTTTATCTGCCATATATTTCCTAGTCCAACTGACTCTGTCAGATAAAGGACCAAGAATTCTGCATATATGATTTACAAATCCTCTCCACTGTGAAACAGAAGTAAACCAAAATATTAAGCTTCAGATTAGATTCAGTGCAAAGATTCATGAACAAAGTGCTCTATATCTGAATGATCAGGAAGTCCCATCATCACTTAATAATACTGATTTTTACCCTTTTTCATCAACATTTGGAATAGGGACAGGTTAGATCAGCACTTCTATGAGTAATCAAGGAATTACTAATTTATACCCTTTAAATTTATCTTGATTAATTTGTTTAATACCAATATTAGTTTTGCTTGTTAAATTTCTGAAATGAAGTCTATATTTTTTAAAAAAGAAATTATTCCTAACCCACTCTTCTCATTGTGGTGTATTTTTTTTTTACCAGTTTATTTCAGAATAGCCTGTTCAATGGGGTCAGAAAATTAGAAGATACCTTTCCATGGAAAACCTTTTATACTACATCTATAGAACCATTTCTTCTCTTTCGGAATAAATTATAACAGTATCTATATGGGGAAAGTGAAATGGAAAAATTAAATGGTTATGTAAATAGACCTAAATAATGCCTTTTCTATTTCTATATTTTAAAAGGAAATTTTGGAAACCCGTCAACTCTTTCACTCTGCCTTTGAATCCATAATCTGTATTTGATTGATAAAGAATTAAAAGCTTTATAGATAGAGCTGCTCATTGATCAGAGCGAGGAAAGTCTCCTGAATTAAACCTGCCCCTTGCTTAGGAGAGGAACCTTTATTTTTTACTATGACTTTATGTTCTCTCTTTTTTATCTTCTCTTAAGCTTCTTACTTCAAAGTACTTAATGTTTTTAACCTAGTAAGATTAATTATTTAATTGAGATTGCTTTGGAGGTGACAAAGTCAGGAAATTCATTATTAATTTTTTTGGATAGATGGTATGTATTCTTTCTAGTACAGTGTCTGGCTCATAAAGTAAGTGTTTAATAAATGCTGCATAATAATAATAGTCAAATAAATAATAAATAATCAAATAGATGATTGTGGATTCTAATAGTATAATTGGTATGTTAATACCAGCTCCTTGCCAAATGGACAAAAGACATCTATATTAGAGGTGTTAGAGGAGTATTTGGGTCTCTGGAAACTGAACTAAATTGCAAAAGAATATGTTATAAAAGTAGAGATTTGACTTTTGGACTAAAGGTTCCTAGGTCATATGCCGTGTATTGTTAATCTTATAGGGGAACTTAATTATACCATTGTAAGGCTTGTCAGGATGGTGAAGGGAAATAACACTAGAGATATATTAAATAGCCTTTGACCTTCCAGGTGGAGAGTATGATGTTCTACATTTGGTCAACTAAGACATTTAAAGGAAGCATAAAACACATACATGCAGATACCTGTTTATATATGTATTTATATGTGTATGTGTGTGTTTAAGATGATTGCCCTTGCTCTATCAAGACTTTTGAAATAGAGTAGAAAGAAATGTTTCAGCAGGATGAGTAGGCTGAAGATTTTTGTTTCTCTTAAATCAGAAAGTAATCGTGAAAAATTGCTAAAACGCTATCAGAGTGTACGGTAGATTTTTTCCTGGGAATTTTTTGGACAGTTTTTCAGATTTTTCATTTCTGAAAAGCAACATGGCAATTTTTCTGAATAGTTTTAGTTTTTCAAAGTGAGAAACCAAGATCATTTGTAGATTTTGGGCAACTATTACAGAACAGTGCCATAAAATTTATAAAGAGTTTAATGCACATAGGATTTTACATTTATACAACCTTAATCTCTTAGCTATTGTCTATATACCTCCAGGCTGCTTCTCTTATTTCCTTATAAGTTCAGTACCTGGTTCACAATCTTCCCTCCCAAACTCCTGCTCTCATACTTGATAGTGTGTGTGTGTGTGTGTGTGTGTGTGTGTGTGTGTGTGTTTAGGAGAGAGAGAATATCCTTCAAAAATCCTAATAATGGCCTACTCCTCTACAACACTTTGATCTTGTCATTGGCCATAAATGTACCCCCTCCTATTTAAGAATTCTGAAATCCCCTTATCTGACCATATTGGCTTTCCACCTCTCTCTGTACCATGATGTCTAATCCTTCAACTTCTCAAATCTCTCCCAGGCCATCTCCTCTCCACCTGCCACTCTCTACTCTTTTCTCCTCTCGACCCTTTAGTGAAACAATTGAATTCTGCTTTGTCCTCTCGAATCCCTACCCTGCTTATCATATCACCAGTCGCACCCTGCTAAGCCTCAGTCTTAGAAAACTCCCATCATCCACGCCTTTGCTCCTACACACATGATGCTGAATGAGAGTGGAGAAAATCAAGCAATGGTTCTGATAGGTCCACTAAAACTTATGTTACACAACCTCAGCTGGTCCTGACTGGCTAGGGAATCCTACCATACCTCTCTTATCAACTCACTATTCTCTTCTCCACAGCGGTTCTTGTAATTCTTTCTTCCTTCAAACTTGCTATGACTTGACTTCTCCTCATCCTCTTAGTTGAGAACCTTCTTTATGCTTCACAAAAAATTGAAGTTATTCGTTGTGAGCTTACTGTAGTCTTTCCTTCCTCATCTCATATTCCTCATTCACATTCCTTCAGTCACTATCTTTTCCTTTACTTATATCTCATATAAAGAGGTGGCCTTACTCCTTATCAAGGCTAACCCTTCTGCTTGCATAAGCAACTCTATTCCACTGAGCTCCTCCGACAGATTGCCCCTTCTGTCATTCCATCCCTTTTCTTCACTTTCTCCTTGACTACTAGCTCCTTCCCTACTGCCTAAAACTATACTTGTGTATCTTCCATCCTGGACAGCCCTCACTTGAATCTTTTATCCCCTCTAACTCTCATCCTATATCTATTTTTCCCTTTGTGGCTAAATTCATTGAAAGTACTTTCTCTACTTTTAATCTTAGCCCCTTGTGATCTCATTTCATGAAGACTTTTCTCTCCAAAGTCACCAATCATCTCTTAATTGCTAAATGCAATGACTTTTCCCCTCAATCCTCATTCTCCTTAAACTCTCTGCAGCCTTTGATACTCTTGGTCACTTTGTCTTCTTTGATACATTCTTCTCTGTAGTTTTCTGTGACACCACTCCTTCTGGCTCTCCTGCTCCCTATCAAACTATTCCTTCTCAGGTTCCTTTGCTGGATCCTCATCCAGATCATGCCCTCTAATTGTAGGTATCTATCCCCTAGGGTTCTGTCCTGGGTCCTCTTCTCATCTTCTTCTACTTCACTTAGTGATCTCATCAACTTCCATGCATTTAATTACCATCTTTATGCTCTTAATCTTCAAATCTACCTACCCTCCTGTATCTTCTCTGATGAACTCTAATCTTCTATCTCTTTCTTCAGACATCTTGACTTGGATATCCAGTAGACATTTCAAGTTTGACATGTCTAAGATCAAACTCATTATCTTTCCCTCAAAACCTGTCCCCTTCCTAACTTCCCTATTACTGTATAAGGCAACATCATCCCCTCAGTCCCTGAGGTTCACAACCTAGGTGTCATCCTCAGTTCCTCACTCCCATCTCATCTTGTATCCAATCTATTGCAAAGGCCTGTTGATTTCATTCTTATAACTTTCCTCCAGTATGCCCCTTTATTTTCTCCAACACTGTCACCACTCAGATATAGCCCCTTATCACCTCACACCTAGACTATTGTAATAGCTTCCTGGTGGGTCTGTTTCTTTCCATTCCAATTCATCCTCCAACTGCTACAGTGATTTTTCCCAAAGTGCAGGTTGAAACATATCACCCCCCTACTCAATAAATCCCAATGGTTCCCTTAAGGAATGAATACAAAATACTCTGTTTGGCAGTCAAAACCCTTTATAATCAAACCCTCTCCTACCTTTCCAGTCTGCTTACATCTTACTCTCTACCATCAGCTCTTTGATCCAGTGACCCTTGCTTCCTGGTCAGTTTCACAAACAGGACACTCCAGCTGTCCCCCATGCCTGGAAAACTCTTCCTCCTCATGTATACCTGCTAGCTTCCCCAGATTACTTTAAGTCTCAATTAAAATCTTATTTTCTATAGAAAAGCTTTCCCTCTTCTATTACTTCTAGCACCTTCCCTTTTTTGATTATTTCCTATTTTTCTCTTACACTGGTGGGTCCAAGAAGCCTGAATATGCACAGTGGCCACAGCATGGTAAAATTATGTTGGCATTTGAGTTAAACCAGGTTGGGAGTAACTGAGTGGTCTCAAAGATCTTTGGTGTAAAAGTCAGATGAATGTTCCAATGGCCATGAAGGTGCTTTAAGCAGGTGCTCTTAGAGCTTGGACAGACATTGAAGATGCCGAGGTCATCCACTGCATCCCAGGCCACCACCAGGCATCTTGATTTTTGTCTTGCCACTGGATTTTGGTGATTCTGGAAAAAAAGAGCGAGCCTGATGACTGTGAAGCTCTGACTCTTAAATCCATTTATTGTGCAAGTCAAGACATTATCCATTATGTGATGTCATTGATCCTTTATGAAAATGAAAGATGAACATCATTTCCTATATGTCCTGGATATAACTTGTTTATACAAGTTGTTTACTTGTTGGCCTTGAGGACAGGACTGTCTTTTGTCTCTTTCTGTATTCCCAGTGCCTGACCAAGTGCCTGGAAAAGAGGTGTTTTTAAAATGCCTTCTGACTAATTGACTGATGCTTTCAGCCATTATGGGCATGGCAGCTAATATGAGCAATATGGATATTGCATCCCTGGAATAATGAAGCCTAATAATTCACTTGGAATATATTATGGGAGTTCATCTATAATCAGTTTTTCTCCCATTTTTAAGCAGACAGACCATTTGTCTTAATGAGACCTAAATATGGATAACTTGTCTGAGATTCTTATGGACTGCAATTCCATTGGTTAAAGTTTGCCTGTTGGCCTATAAACCGTGAACAACAAACCACAAGTTCTTAGTTTATTTTTCTCGGTGGTGGGGAGAGGAATGAGTCTTGCTTTTTATGAGTGTGATTTTTAAAAATTTATTTCTTTTTAGTTTTTGACATTCACTTTTATAAGATTTTGATTTCTAAATTTTTCTCCCCTCCCAAGATAACATGCAATCTGACAGAGGCAATACATGCATAATCGTGTTAAACATATTTCCATAGTAGTCATGTTGTGAAAGAAGAATCACAGCAAAAGGGAAAAACCATGAGAAAGAAAAAATACAACAGAAAAAGAGAAAAGAGAATGTGCCAATCTGCATTCAGATTCCTCCTTTCTATCTCTGGATGTGGATAGCAGTTTCCGCCATGACTCTTTTGGAACTGTGTTAGGTCATTGCATTGCTCAGAAGAGCTAAGTCTAAAAGTTACTTACTGCACAATATTGCTATTATTGTGTGTGGTGTTCTCCTGGTTCTGCTCACTTCACTCAGCACCAGTTCATACAAGTCTTTCCAGGTTTTTCTTAAACCCACCTGCTCACCATTTCTCATGGAACAATAGTATTCCATTACATTCATATAACACAACTTATTTAGCTATTCCCCAACTGATGGGCATCCCCCCAGTTTCTAATTCTTTGCCACCACAAAAAGAGCTGCCATAACTATTTTTGTCCATGTGGGTCCTTTTCCCTTTTTTATGATCTATGAATTTTATTTTTTTTAAACTAGCCTGTTCTTAGAAAGGGATGAGTTCAAACCTCCATTTATCTTGATCCTATGTTGTAGGGATCCAATGGGAAATTCCAGTGTCCTTTGCATTGTAGCAAACAAGGGGAAAACTTCTGTTTGGATCATTCCATTTGGAATGATCCATGTGTTGTGGGTTTCCTTGGAGAAATTTCAGGTGTCCTTTGTGTGACAGGGACCCAGAAGAATATTTATCACCCCCACTATTACCCCCAGGACTGAACTCAGGCTATGTGTATGTATACAGCAAAGAGATTACAGTAGAGTAATCTGGAGTAGAAGAGGTTGAGTGTCCCAGCCTCATCCTTCCACCACTACTACCTACTCCAGCAGGTTTGTATTGTTACATAAGCACCCAAACAAGGAAATTTGCTTTCTCACTTGAAGGTATGACGATAAGTGGACAACTTCTAGCAGATTCAAGACTTCAATCCCCACAGAGAGCTCCACATGTTTTGAAGGTTCTATAGAGACTGGTTGTTTTTTTCCCAGAGAGTCAGAGAAGACTTGATTTTCTTTACCCCTTTCTTAATATCTAATAATAGCAACAACAGTAACAACAATAGTATTTATATGACACTTTAAGTTTTGCAAAGAACTTTATAAATATTACTTAATTTCATCCCCACAGCAGTCCTGAAAGGTAGGTGCTATTATTAGTCCTATTCTACAAATAAAAAAACTGAGGCAGGCAGAGGTTAAGGGATTTTAAATGTTAATTTCTGAATTTTGCTCCATGTGAACTTTGCAAAAAAAAAAAAAAAAAAGAATTGATTTTCTAGGAAAAGTAAACACTTACCTGGCAGGGGTAGGGGATTTAAAAGAAAGAGGATATTTTGGTTTGCCTCCAGTCCAGCTGATAAAATAACAAGATTTAATCACAGATGATATTGTGTCAATGTATTAACATCCTGCTGTCATTATAGGAAATGGGAATCTCTCTCTCCATCTCCCTCCCTTTTCTTCCCTCCCTCCCCCCCCCCCCCACCTCTCTCTCCATCTGATTGAATCTGAAGGGAGCACAACAATGAATGGCTAATCCCTCAAGGTACCCTTAAAACAAAATCAGGCAGTTCTGGTGGTGATTCCAGGCTAAGAACACTTTGTAGAGTGTGCTGGGAGTTGTTCCCTACAGCAAGGGGAGAGAAAGCTTCTCTCCCCACTATCAACCAGCTATGACCTTTAAATACTGGAACAACTTACCCACAAGGAGACATCCCATCCACCAGTCGAAGAGTTGGTTCAAGAATGAGGCATAGTTGAGGGAGCAGAGGAAGAGACTCTAATTAAACATGGATATAAAAATGCAATCATTTGAGGTCAGATGGTGCTTAAAGGAACAGATCCTTTGGCAACAGAAAAGCAAGTAAGCAATGGAGTTGATGGCCACTTCCCTGAGAAATGAGAGTCAAGCTGCAACAGAGTCCGGTTGAATGATCCTACCAGCAGAAACTCTGAGTCCAAGGGGGAAACTTCAAGAGGGCTCAACAAGAAGAGAAGGGACCTCAAGGTCCTGCAGTTTTGGAGGCATAAATTACTTTGGACGCATGTGTTCCTTACATACATTCCCTACTTTCATTGTATTCTTAATCTACACACAATAGTCTCATGGATGCCATTTGTAGAAGAGCATGCGCCAGGTTTCTGCTATGCAGGGAAATGTTTTTAGTTATTGTTCTTACTATACCATCTTAGTAAATGCCTTTTCTAAGAGTTAATTGTGGTTATTGGCTGGCTATTGAAGGGAATTATATCCATGAGATCTTGAGCTATAATTTTAGAAATACAACTGCAGATGTTATACTCTGTAATTTGGGAGAATTAGTCATCTTTTGGGGACCCGGTGCTATTCACAAGTGTAAGTTAAAGTTGGAAGAATAAACCAGAGTGACTGCTACCTAAATATCAATGCTTTCTTCCAAATTATTAATAAACACAGAATAATTGGGACTATGGCCCAAGAAAATAAAATCTAATGGAACAATTTTAAAGGATTATTTATGATGTCACTGGGGACATGTATTCTTGGAAGAAAAGGTGGGCTGGTTTTGTGTCAAGGGTGAGGGATGACAGGTGGATAATCTGAGTGTTGAAATGGTATCTTCATAATGTCAAGAGAAAGCAAAAAAGCACTCCTAGATTGTTAGACTGCTGTGGTGGTTTAATGAGAGCATAGGAGTTGCAGAAAATGAGGAGGCAGGCATGGATAGGTTTCAGTCTTTATTATCCATTTGTGTATTTTACAGATACATTTTCATAGCTCTTTTACTGTTTCAGAAGTATAAAACCTAGTGAATAGGAATAATCTGATTAAGTAGGAAAACTTTCCTAAGTAGTAGCTTAGCAGGGGTCAGTGCCTCTTTATTCTCTGACAAGACTGATATCAGGCATTTTCCTACTAAAAGCATCACATTTACTCATCTAGGCTATAACACTTGCAAACATCAAGACTGGTTTGATGAAAATGATGAGGAACTTCAGGGGTTGCTAAACAAAAAACTAGAACTCCACAGGATTTACTGGCAGGATGACTCATTCATCTTAAAGAAGGCAGCCTTTAATTCCATCAAAAATAAAGTGCAAGTAAAGCTTAAGAGTGATGCAGGTTTCTTGACTCAGTATAAAGGCAGATGAAATTCAGTATTATGTTGATAGTAACAATCCAAAGTACTATTTATTTTCCAGAGGCCTATGGTGCATTTTGACCACTCAGTGCTGATGTAACCATATTGATTAGTGATAAGGACATGATCCTGGAAAGATGGACTGAATATTCCCATAATGTTTGCAATAGACTATAACCAATCAGTTCGGATCCATTGACCATATATTTCAAGTTGAAGTCAATCCCTTTCTAGCAAAACTTCCAACTGAAGAAGTTTTGAATGTCCACCAGCCGGTATCACACCATTCCTATAAAGGAAAGGCAAATAGGTTATTCTGTGACAATAGTTATTGCCAGTAAGATTTCAGAGTCCACTTTAATAGACTGATTCTTCACCTTGAAGATGGTCATCTACCTGAGAGTCAGTGTGGCTTCAGAAAGGGCTGAGGAATGGTTGATATGGTTTTTGCTATTTGACAATTCCCGAACAAAGGCACACACAGATCTCTGTATACAACATCTGTTTATCTAACCAAACCCTTTGATACTGTCAATTGTAAGGGATTATGGAAAACTGGCAAAATTTGATTTCCTGGAGTTCATCAGTATTATACATCAATTTCCTGATGACATGTGCATACAGGTTGTGGATAATGGATGATGCTTTCATGCTTTCTCAATCACCAATGGAGTGAAGTTGGGCTGTGTGTTTGCTCCCATGATTTTTAGCATATTATTTTTGGCAATGTTATCAGACACCTTCAATGAGAACAAAACAGTACCAAGGTTAGCTACCATATTAATGCTAAATTGTCTAACTTGAAAAGGTTGCAAACCAAGACTAAAATAAAGGGAGAGTTGGTACATATTTTTTATTTTTTACAGATGATTATGCACTCAGTGCAACATCTGAGGCTGAAACAAAGAATGGATCAATTTTCTGATGCTTGTACTAATTTTGACCCAAAATGAACACTAAGAAAATACAGGTTTTCCACCAGCCAGTACCATACCATACATGGAACCATTAGTTACAGCAAATGGAGAAATTTTTAACATTATGGAGAAATTCATTTACATTGGCAGTACACTTTTTAAAAAATTAATTTATTTTTAGTTTTTAACAGACACTTTCACAAGATTTTGAGTTCCAGATTTTTTCCCCATTTCTCCCCTCCACCTACCCCAAGACAGTGTGCATTCTGATTACCACCTCCCCTAATTTGCCCTCCCTTCTATCACACCCTTCTCTTCTCTTATCCCTATCCCCTCTATTTCCTTGTAGGGCAAGATAGATTTCTATACTCCACTGCCTGTATATCTTATTTCCCAGTTCCATGTAAAAGCAATTTTTTTAATTCATTATTTAATTCAATTCAAATAATCAATTATTTAATTCATTATTAAAACTTTGAGTTCCAACTACTCTCCCTTTCTCCCTTCCCATACATCCCCACTGAGAAGGCAAGCAATTCAATATAGGTTATATATGTGTAGTTGTGCAAAACACTCCCATAACAGTCATATTGTGAAAGACTAACTGTATTTCCCTCCATCCTATCCTGTCCTTATTTATTCTATTCTCTCTTTTGACCCTATCCCTCTTCAAAAATGCATACTTCTAATTAACCTCTCTTCCCATTTGCCCTCCTTTCTATTATCATTCCACCCCCTGCTTATCTCTTTCCTCCTATTTTCCTGTGATATAAGATAAATTTTCATATCAAATTGAGTGTGCATGTTATTCCCTCCTTAAGCCAGATGCAGTGAGAGTAAGGTTCACTCTTTTCCTCTCACCTACCCCCTTTTCCCCTCCATTGAAAAAGCTTTTTCTTGCCTCTTTTATGTGAGATAATTTGCCCCATTCTATTTCTCCCTTTCTCTTCCCAATATATTCTTCTCTCACCCCTTAATCTTATTTTAGATGTCATCCCTATCTATTCAACTCACCCTGTGCCCTCTGTCTATAGGTATATAATCCCTTCAACTATTTTAATACTGAGAAAAGTCTCAAGAGTTACAAACATGATCTTTCCATGTAGGAATGTAAACAGTTCAACTTTAGTAAATCCCTTATGATTTCTCTTTCCTGTTTACCTTTTCAAGCTTCTCTTGATGCTTGTGTTTGAAAGTCAAATTTTTAATTCTGCTCTGGTCTTTTGAGCAAGAATACTCTACTTAATGACTGTTTTCTGGACCCTCCTGGCTTAGAATGGTTATCAATAGTAACTGTTTCCTTTTCCCTTCCAGCTTGATTTAATTAATTTTTTTCTTTTGTTCATTAAAGGGGCCATTTCCTAACTACTTCTTACAGGGGCCTCTCATTGAATGGGTGTTACCTCCCTCTAATTGAGTACCTGTAAAGGCCTTAGCTTACCTAAAAAGGCCAAGGTCTCTAATTGCATCTGGGCCACCTCCAGTCATCCTAATGAATATTTGGTCATTGGATCCAGATGGCTGAGGAGGAGAAAGTAGAGCTGGTGACCTTTCATATCCCTCTTTTAAAACAAAGTCAAGTGCCAGTCATGTCCTCATTTCTCTGATATCATGGTCTTCTTCGAACCATCTACCAGTACGATGCTTCCATTTGAATTTTCTTAGGGAGATTCTGAAGGTCACCTAGCAAGATAATCTAGCAGACATTGAGGTCCTTTCTTGACTTGAACTGCCATGCATTCACACTGTACTTCAGAGAGCACAATTCTGATGGACCAGCCACATTGTTTGAATTATATTTATTTAATTTGTTTTTGTTCAAATTACATTTATTCAACAATTGTTCAAATGTACATTTACGTAAAAGACTTTTACAGAGAACTCATAAGAACTCACACAAGTTCTCACATGAAGGTCAGAAAAAGTGATACAAGAGCAGTCTCAAGGTCTCTCTGAAGAATATTGTAAGACATGAGAAACAGTGGCATGGGACCACCTGGCGCAGCATGCCCACATCAAAGAAGAATTGAAATAGCTCAAAAGAAATGGAGATATGTAAATTTAGTGACATCTCCATTCCAGATGTTCATATGGACTATTTGTGCCTGACCTGTGAGTCTTCCATGATTTTATTGGTCTGATCAACCATAGTCAGATACACTGTACCTTGACTCAACATAGTGATGTCATTTTACTTCTCTTCAAGAAAAAAAGACAAAAACCAACAAGAGAATTCTTCCTATTGTACATTTTGGTTCTAAAAGATCTGGGCAGTGTCCTCTCAAAATTTCTTGAAATATGATTTCTAGACTCTTTTCCTTTGACTGTGGCTTTCATAGCTTTTCATTAATTTAAAATTGTCTCTTATCTATCTGTTTTGCTATGGACTATCTCATATTTCTTCTATTTTCTACTATTCTTTTGACTTTTTTCTAAATATTTCTTGTCTCATGGAATCATTGACTTCTACTTGGTACATTCTAATTTGTGTGGAATTGGTTGTTTCAGCATGGTTTTGTATCTCTTGTACTTAATTACTTTTCTTATTCTTTCTTCTCTGATTTCCTCTCTAATTTTCCCCATAGTGTTCTCATTTCACTTATAAAAATATATTTTTAACTTTAAAAACCCCTCTTGCTTCCCTTATTCTAGCTGAATTGGTATCTAAGCTATGTTTTCATATGAGACTTTGCAGACATTGCAGTTGTTGTTGCTGTGTTCATCCTTTGTTTTTGAAGAAGACCACAATATTGAAGCTATTCTCTTCTGGGTTTTGGTTTTGGGCATCCCAGACTCCTTAACAACTCTTCGTTGGGGATGCCTTTTGTTTTGTTTTGTTTACTCACTCATTCTAAGTTTTGTGCACTATGTAAAGGTATATCAGCTCCTTTTTTTGATCCTAATCTATAAATACTAGGGTCTTATTGCTAGTTTCTCTAGGTATTGAGTGTTGTGTACATCAAGGTCTAATAAGTGACTCAAGCCTATGAACTGCATACTTTCTATGCACCCTTAGTTGTCTGTTTTTTGGTGAAATCTGACCACTACCCTCCTGGTCTGAATTTTGCAAGCTCCCAGTTGGTTTGGGTATGACCAACTCAACTGTAGGATTGCCCTAGTTGAAGCTGCTGACTGTAGCTCCTGTCAGTTAACCGGAAAGGCTTCCTCCTGATCCTATTCCCTCACAGCTATACAGTTTCAGGTTCTGGCTGTCCTGGATCTTTGGTTCTTTGACTCTTTTTTCATGCCCTGCTATACAGCTATAGGCCCAGACTCAGTCTACATTGGCATTGTCACCCAGCTCCTAGATCAGAATGATATAGCTTACTGACTCATTTCTGTTCCTATTCCCTGACTGGTATGCAATCTCAAGCCTAATCCATGTTCCATGTCTGGTTCATAGCCCATAGAATGCAATCTAGTCTGAGCATTATAAGGCTCTATATAGGCCTTCCTGGTTTCAAAGCCATCCTGCCTGTCTGTGATTCTTTCTGGCCTTTTTCTGTTCTCTTCTATGCCTATTGGAGACTTTTATTAACGCTGGTTATTTGACATCAGACCCTTCTCCTTTTTCCATAAGATTCTTATTGAGTCCCTTGGGTATTGTAATATGTAACTAATGCCAAATTCTGAAGAGGAACTGAAATGAATGAGGGCAACAAAGAATTGTATGACAGAAAGAGAAAAGATAGATGTTAGGAGCTAGCATATGTGAATCTTTCTACTCCACCATCTTGGCTCCTCTACAGCAAATTTTTGTGCTAAACATCTAATTTCTCAAATATACATTGATTGACTGAGAGATATTTATGTACTTAGAGAAGGCAGCAAGTGTAAGTGATGAAGAACTTTCCAGAATGAGAGGATGGTAGTTTGAATCCTGGCTGCTCATGTCATCTTTGTGACCTTGGGCAACTCATATAATCTTTGCAAGTTTCAGTTTCTGGGCAAGGAAAATGAGGGTGTTGGATTATGGCTTCTAAGATTCCTTCCAACTCTAATTCTGCGGTCCTTTTTGCCTCTCTCGGGAGACAGAGACATACAACATGTGTAAAGCTTGTGTATGTAGTCTCCAGGACTGTGCGGATCAAATGAGAGAATAATTGTAAAGTGCTTGGCACAGTGCCTGCCACATGGCAAACACGAGGCAAATGTTATATTATCATTATCATCATTATTATTGGAGTTGTGAGAGAGAGTACAGCCGGGCTATACTATTTCACTTTAGTACACCATCTTTCCCAGGTTCTTTTACCCTTTCCTTTCAAAAGTGCAATTTTTCTCTTTTCACTCCTACTCCTCCATACATATTTTCAGCAGATGACCCCTTACAACCTGCTTTATAGAAAGGATTTCCTTAGGTATCTTTAATCCTGAATTTTAGGGGTGAGGTACTAGAAGATGTGGGAAGGAATGGAATCTAGAATATTACTAAAGATATGATAAAGAGAATAATTGTCTTCTGATACCAGATAAAAGGATAAAGGATGGAAAATCATAGATTCAAAGCAGGAAGCTAACTTAGAAATCTAGCTCAATCGTCTCATTTTACAGTCAGAATATTAAGGCCTAGGGAGCTTAACTCATTTGCCCAAGGTCAGACTGCTTGTAGGCCTATCCTCTTTCGCACCTCTAGTTTCTTCTTCTATATGGCCTTCTCACTTCTATTTTTATGGATTCTCAGTTTTATTCTATCACTGTCCTACAGAAGGTGCCCTCTTATTGGCTTTTTCCTTGCCAGATCCATTGACCTTTCTTCAGTTCACATGATTGGCACTGGACGTTGTTGACATCTTATAATTCTTGGACCTCCACAATATTATAGTTTTTCTTTATGTTCTCTTAAACCTTAACTGAAAGTATATCCCAAATCTCATATTACAGGCTTTCTACTCATCTCTTTAAATTGTATATCTTTCATTGAGTGCACCAACTTTCAAGTCACCTTCTTGCTTCAATCTTATTTCAAATTCCTGTGATACATAAACTCTACATCTATGCATTTCAATTGCAACGTAATATAATAGAAAGTACCCTGAATTTGGAGTAAAAAAAACCCAACAACAAAAAATCTGGTTTCAAATGCTGAATCTGCTACTAGTACCCTCTATGTAATATTGAATAAGCTTCCTAACATGAGAGAGTTGAATTAGTTGATCTTTAAGGTCTCTTTGACTTCTAATTCTAAATTAATACAGTCCTTAGTATTTAACTTGAAAAGTCTAAATTAATATTCTTCCTCAACTCTCATGTAATGCTTAAAATAAACTAAATCCTTAAATTCATTAAATTTGTTAAATTCAGCTTGTACCTTGTGTTTCTCCTAGGAGAGGATACCATGTTGCCTCTATTGACACAAGACTCCAATTCCAAAGCACAAAGAGGAATTTTAAGAAGAGCTGTGTTTTCTGATGACCAGAGAAAATCTCTGGAGAAAATGTTTCAGAAGCAGAAGTATATCAACAAAACAGACAGAAAGAAACTCTCCATCAATTTGGGACTAAAGGAGTCACAGGTACTAATGATTAAAAAGCATTCATAGACTTTTATCTTTTCTCTTGGACTTATGTTTTATCATTGTTTGCCTAGTATCTTATCTGTAGGCATTTAATAAATGCTTATCAAATGATGAGCACAATTGAAACTCCATTAATTTGAGCTCAATCAATCAACCAACTAATCAAAAAACATTTATTAAGCACTTGTTATGTGCCAGACAGTGTGCTAAATACTGGAGATACAAAAATATTCATATTATGTATTTTTGTTTGTGTTTGAAAACTAGTGTGTTTGCAGATGTGGTGTAAAGTCAACCACAGCAGCACACCTGAGAACTGCTGCTGTTGTGAATTATTTTCAGAGTCTAATCATATAGTGTAGTGGACTCTCTATTCAGCAATAATCTAAAATTTATTCAATAAAGTAAAACAATATATTTAAGCAAAATATATGATACATATATGTATACATTTTTGTATCATAACTCATAACACTCAGTATGTCATAGCATATATCATTACATCTCCAAAGTTAGGGGGTTGCAAGCTAGGGTCTTCTCTAGCACCATCCACCCCTAGGTCACTGTAAGAACCATATCCTTAATCAATACACAGTGTCCAAATAATTTTGTCTTTCATCTTGACTCAAGCCTTATTTCCAAGCCCCATGGTTCCTCCTCTGTGGGCCAACAACTCTCAGTTCTTGCCTGTGTTCACACACAGGCAGCTGTCTACTCCTGCTCCTTATCTCAGCTCATGGGGACTGTTCCACTTAAAACTCTTCAGCAAGCTCCAGGGACTCCTGCTTACAGGTTCTGTTTCTAGAAAAACAAAGCTTATACACATTACCAGTGTCATCTCAATTCATTCGTAAAGACCAACAGACAGGGCTTCTGTCTGAGAAATTAACACAGACCAACAGACAGGACTTCTGTGTGAGAAATCAGCACAGATCAACAGACAGGACTTCTGTCAGAGAAATTAACACAGATCAATATACAGGGTTTCTGTCTGAGAAACTGACACAGATTAACAGAGTACAAACATTCGTTCTGTTTGACCTCCTAACATGCCCCCTAACCTGCTTATGCTTACTTCTCTCTCTCAGGTTTGTTTCTCTCTCTTCTCTCTCAGCTCTGCTTTTTTCTCTTCTCTCTCAGCTTTGCTTCTGTCTCTACTCTCTCTACAATTTATATTGTTTCTAATCAAAGACTCTTGATTGATTCAAAGGCAAGACTCAGTCAAAGGCACTTGATTAACTAAAACTCAATTCAGAAGAACAGAAAAATTTTACTTTGCTTGCTGCTACATTTGGCCAACTTTTGGTAATGGGCTCTTTGGTTTTACCCTAATAAATAATGATATTCTTCAGATTATACAAGAGCATAGAGCTTATATCTCTGTTTTTAGATTAAACTATGTTCAATTGGATTTTAGTTTTATCTTTTGTCTTCTCCTTTTTCAAGATCTGAAAGTCTCAAAATGGTGTGTGTAAGTGTGTGTGTGTGTGTGTGTGTGTGTTTGTGTGTGTGTGTGCTCACATACATATTAATGTCTTTGACTTGGGGCAAATCACTCATTTACCAAGTTCTTAGTTTCCAAATGAAGGAGTTGGACTAGATGATATACAAGTTCTGACAAACTCTGAAATTCTATGGTCTTAATTTATCCTGTGTATCTCAATTATAGGTCTTTTATATATATTTTTAGCTGACTTGACATTTCAGTTAAGTTTTGAATGTCCCTTAGTGACTTTAAAACTTAGGAAAAGTTGCTTAGATTAGATAAAATATTTGATTACAATGAGCTAAACATTTTGTTAAGACTGGAAATATAAGAAAAACAAAGAGAGAGGGAAGTCCCTCTCTTCAAGGAGCTTACATTCTAATGGGGGAAGACAACAGTACAAGGAAGCTTAAAAAGAGATAATGGTGATGAGGAGAAAGATATTCATTCAGGACAAGGCATAAAAGTCTGCAGAGTTAGGAGTAGAACAGGCTAGAAGTGAGTATGGCTGTCTTGGGCACATCTCAGATTTGAGATTCCAGGAAGAACCTTATCAGTTGGAGAAGAGGGCTCTAGGGTTGAAATTATCTCCAGAGAAAAGTGATAGAAAAGAAAGATCAGAAGAGTTTAAAGCTCAGGAACAAGCCTGGTCTGAAGTGAAGATAGGCTTTCTTATCTACAAATGGGATTGTTTCAGTATATCTGCCTTAATTTATGTAAAACTTTCTTTAACTCATTTTTTGTCCTGTGTTTTTACCTTTGCATTTATTAGGAAGCATAGACAAAATGATGGTTTATTACAACCACCTCCTACACCTTTATCCCTACCACACAATTAAATAAGCCCCCCCCTTTTAAAAATTTTATACTCTTAGGGATCTCTTCTCTTTTTGCTATATACTATCTCACTTTCTGATCTCAGCTGTCATGGGTTTAATTATCTCTTTGCAGATAAATCCCGTGTCTGTATCTAGCACCAGTCTCTCTGATGAGTTAGAATCTTACATTATTAAATGACTCTCGAGACAGCTCAAAATAGAAGCCCTGTAGGCATTTCAAACTCAACATATCTAACACAGAGTTACATCTTTTCTTCAAAACCTTCCCCTTTTCTGTACTTCTCTAATACTGTTGTGGGAATCACTATTTGACTCACTTACTCCTATCATCCTCAACTCCTCACCCTCGATTATGTCATATGCTCAATCTGTTGCCAAGATTTGTTTCTTCTACTTTCACATCATATCTTGGCTACATCTTCTTTTCTCCATTCATATAGCTACCACCCTTTTGAAAGTCCTTAACACCTCATGCCTGGTCTATTACAATGGCTTTATATTTTGTGTCCTTGCCTGAAGTAACTCCTACAACCCATCCCCCATTCAGCCGACAAAATGATTTTCCAAAATCACAGGCCTGACCATGTCATCCTCTTAATCAATAAATTCCAGTGACTCCCTATTACTGCCAGAACAAAATACTAAGTCCTCTTTTGGTAATTAAGCTCCTTATATCCTGATCCCTTTGTACTTTTTGAGTCTTCTCACACTTTTCTTTCCTCTAAATACTCTACCATCTAGCTCTACTACTGGCCCACTTAATAGGTCCTGGGATATGATACTCTTGTTTCCATGTCTTTGAACTGGCTCTCTCTCATGCTTGGAATGCTCTGTCTCCTTACCTCTGCTTCTAGGTTTCCCTATATTATTTGAAAACTCAGCTCCCACTATCTGCCTATCCTGTTCCTCCCAATTTCCAGTGCCTTTCCCTCTCAGATTACCTTCTATTTACTCTGTATTTTGTACATGCCTATTTATATGTTGCTTCCCTCATAAAAATGTGTACTTTTTGTGGGCAGAAACTGTATTTACTTTTATAATCTGATTTAGTATGGAAAATACATGCTGCCCTTTAATGAGTCTAATCTCTGGATTAAATCTTGGAAAGTAAGCATGATAGAGCCTAGACAGTATTTGAATGGGAATATTGGATACCTAGGCTTTATTTTTGTTTTTGAGAATAGTATCATAGTATATTGGAAAGAGAACTGGTTTGGGAACCGAAGTCCCAGATTCAAACTCACCACTTTCACTACCTGTGTGACCTTGGACAAATTAACTTTACTTCTCTGGCCTTAGTTTCCTCACCTATAAAATCAGGGAATTGGACTAGAGAGTTTTAAAGGTCCTTTCTGGCTTTAAATCTATGATTTTATTATTCTTAGATGTAGGTACTAGGGTTATGAAATCTCATCTTCAAGTCTCAGTTCCACCTTGGAGTAGCTATGAAATCATAGGGAGATCACTTAACTTCTCTGTACCTAGTTTCCTCATTCACAGATAGGGACAATACTGTTTTCTTAAGATATCTCATGGCGTATTTGTGAAAATAAAAGGAGATAATAAAAATGAATAAATATTTATTTAGCACCTATTCTGTATAAGGAGACATTGTGCCAGACACAAGGGGGAAAATAATAGCTAGCATTTATATAACATTTTGAGGTTTGCAAAGTGTTTTATTGCCCTCAGAACAATCTAGGTACTACAGGTATTGTTATCATCTTCAATACACAAAAGAATAAACTAAGCCTTATTAGTTAAATTGCCCATGGCCACACAGCTAGTAAGTATCAGAGATGAGATTTGAACTCTGGTTTTCCTTACTCTATGTTCAACACTCTAAACACAACATGAGCTTAATAAAAATACAAGACAACAATATAAGTGGATTGTTCAGTTGTTTCAGTCCTGTCTGACTGTTCATGACTCCATTTTGGATTTTCTTGGCAAAGTTATGGGAGTGGTTTGCCATTTCCATCTCCAGTTCATTTTCTAGATGAGGAAACTGAGGCAAACAGGATAAAGTGACACGCAGGGTCACACAGCTAATGTGTGAGGTCAGATTTGAACTTAGGAACATAAGTCTTCCTGACTTCATGTCCAGCCCTCTAGATGCTCTGCTGCTATTTGAGTGGATACAAGGTAATATATAAATAATTTTTAAATCAATTACGTAAAACTGTGATTTAAATCACAGTTACGTAATGTTAGAACAATACCTATAATCATCATAAACTTAAATATGTCTTCCAACCCACTATAGTATAATATTTCAATATAGAAATTAGAGGTCTTGAAAACATCCATGATGTAAGAAAAGCTATCTATGACTCAGGAGCTATGGTCTGAGTACTGTTGGTATTGTCTAATAATAGCTTTGATTACTGTTGGTTTCACTTTTGAGGTAATCACTCTTTCACTGTGCTTTCTGGAATACATGTTCTGCAGGTAAAAACTTGCCTTCATCTTATATCTTTTCCTTTCGCACTCCTTTCATCTTCTCTCCCTCTCTGAGGCTGAGTTCCCTTTTGATCACACAGCTTCCCTGGCCAATCTTTCTATCATTGGTTTACTTTTTTTCATGCCTTCTTTCCTTTCTCCTTTCCTTTCCATTTCTCCTGCCAACTCAGTGGTTATCATGGAAATGTTAGAATAATCCTTACTGCCCATTGCCACTATTAGACTCTGACTCTTCCATAATTACTCAGTATTCTGGTCTTTTGAGGTTCCCCCAATCTATGCCTACCACTTAGTTAAATCTACTATTAACACTAAAATTCTATTACCCATTATCTATTGACTTTCAGGACACTTCCCATCTTTCCTCAATAAGTTCAGCACCTGGTTCAGTTTTTCTTTCTTCCTCAACTAAATCCCCCTTACTAGGGACTTCAACATGCATATTGATACTCCTTCAAACACTTTTACCTCCCAATTACTCAACTTGTTTATTTCCTGTGACTTCCGATACCTCCACCCTACCTTAAGCTGCACACAGATATGGTCATACTATTGACCTTGCTATCACCCATAAATACTCTGCTTACATATTTATGAACTCTGTATTCCCTTATCTGATCACAACCTGTTGTCATTGCATCTTAGAAACTTACCCCTTGAACTGTCAAACTTATCATTTCAGCACTCGCTACATTTTCCTTATCTTGATTCCTTAGTGAAAAAGTTCAATTTTATGCTGTCCTCTTCACTTGAAACTCTTACCTTCTCATCTATGCTTTGCCAAGACTCATCCCTAGATTCCTCCCAACATTTCCTGCAAATTATATGCTGCTAAGTGATGCTGAATAAAGTCAAGAAACTCTGATGACTGGATCTACTGCAAATATATGTTGTGTAATCTCAACTGGACCCGCATTATAGCAAGGCAACCCTTTTACACTTTCATAACTTGCTCATTAGCCCACCCACCACATTGACTTCTCCCAACTTTTTCATCCTTTAAGCCTCTCAAGCTTCTCCATTCCTCCACCCACTCAGGTAAGAATTTTGTCTTCATATTTCACTGAAAAAAAATGAGTCTATTACCTAGACCTTCCTCTTTTCCCCGCCTCTTCAACTCATATCTCTCAAATATCTCTTGCCACTATCTTCTCTTCCACCTCTAACACAATAAGATGGCTCTCTTGACATGGTAAACAGGTACAGAAGTAATAATATTCCATTTTGTGTTCTCTAGCAGATTGCTCCTTCTGTCATACTTACTTATGTTCAGTGTCTACTTCTGTTGCTCTAACTCTTTTCTTAAGTCTCTATAGCTTCAGGCTTCATCATTCGATCAAAACTCCAAAGTTACTAATGAGCTCTTAATTACCAATTTCTTTCCTCCATTCTCATCCTTCTTGACCTCTATGCCTCCTTTGATACTGTCCGTCACCTTTTCTTTCTCTTTCTCTATCTTCTTCCTCTGGCTCTTCTTCTTCTTCCTTTTCCTCCTCCTTATCTCTAAATTTTTTAGATAATCCCACCTTCTAGTTCTCCTCTTTTCTATCTGATGGCTCTTTCTCAATCTCTTTGACTAGATCTTCACCCAGGTTGAGCCCACTAATTTTAGGGCCCTTTCCCCCTCTATACTGTATCACTTGATCATCTCATTAGCTCCCATGAAGTCAATCATTATGTCTGTGTTAATGATTGAGATCTCCTTCTTTAGTCCTAACCTCTCTACTGACCTCTACTCATATCTCCAGCTGTCTATTAGACTTCTCAAATTGAATGTCCTATAGATCTCTTAAATACAATATGCACAATATTGAACTCACCTTTCTGCCAAACCTGTCTCTCTTCCCTACTTAGTCATCCAAACTCACAACCTAGGTGCCATTCTTGACTCATCACTCTCCGTGATGTCTCCTCTCCAACCCACCCACCACCACAGCCAACCTGCTACCAAGCCTGTTGATCTTGCCCTCGTAACATCTCTCATACACTCTTCTTTCTCTCCCTTTCCATGATCCTGGTACAAGCTCTCAATTACTCACAGTGAGACTATTACAATAGCCTGATGGTTGGTCCTAGTGCTTCAAGTGTCTCCTCATTCCAGTTCATCTTCCATTCAGCTGCCAAACTGATCTTCCTAAAGGGCTGCCATCCCACTACTAAAAAACCCAAAAGATTCAATTCCAAGTTGTTGTTGTGTAGTTGTTTTCAGTCATATCTTCATGACACCTTTTGGAGTTTTCTTGGCAAAGACACGGGAGTGGTTTGTCATTCCCTTCTGGAGCTCATTTTACAGATGAAAAAATGGGCAAATAGTGTTAGTGACTTGTCCAGGGTCACGCAGCTAGTAAGTGTCTGGGATTGGATTTGAACTCAGGTCTTCCTGAATCCAGATCCAACACTCTATGATACGCTGCACCATCTAGCTGCCCCAAATCAGATATAAAATCTTTTGTTTGGTGTTCAAAACCCTTTGTAACCCCTCCTTCCTAAAAACTTTTGTCTTCTTACATTTTATTCTGTCCCTCCCACATAATTAGATCCAGTGACACTTGCCTCCTTCTTGTTCCTTGAACAAGGCATTCCTCCCTACTCTGCATTTTCCCTTGCTGTCTACCATACCTAGAACACTCTCTCTTCTTATCTCAGTCTCCTGACATCTATGACTTACATTAAGTGCCAAATAAAATCATACTTTCTAGGATCAGGATGCCTTTTTTTGATCCCTAGTAATAAGGCCTCTCCTCTGAGATTATCTATGATGTATCATGTATGGATTTTTTTTCTTGCTTCCTTAGTATCTGTAGCACAGTATCCGGCATATATTGGTCATGTAAATAAAAGTTTATTGACTGATTGACTAATCTGTGAAGACTAATTTGAAGGAAAAGTGGCTTCATGAGTCTTAAATTCAACAACTTAATTTTTTGTATTTCTAACAATCACCTACAAAATATAAGGATGCAAAGTTGCAGGATAACAGAGTCCCTACCCTCAAGGAATACATTGGGTGAGAGTAGAGAAAGAGTGAATAAGACATATACAAAAACAAATACGATAACAAGGTAGGATGTGATTAAGATAATATAAGAAAAAAATCTGAAGAGGATGAGATTACTTTGTTAGAGTAAATCAGGGAATCTATCAATTTATCAACCAAATAGATACTAAAGTAAGAAAAGATCCTATTGTTGAGGAACTGCACGGAGGCTGGAAAGAGCAGTAAGAGCCTCTAGTACTTGAATTTGCCTAGAACATGGTGAAAACTGTAAAGGTAGATCTAATATGGCTTTCAAGTAGATTATGGAGGCCATGAATTGTAAGTCTAAACCATTTCTATTTTGTCTTTTAGGGAATAAAGCTTTTGAGTAGAGGACTGGCATAGTCATAGTTGTGTAATAGGAAGATTTTGGAAGCTATCTGAAAGATTGATAGACTGGAGACAACACTCTTAAAAACTACTAAAGCAGAGCAGGAAAGTAATAAGGCTCTGAACTATATTGGTAGTGATGCATGTAGAGAGAAGGTACTGGCTCTGGAGTTAGAGAAACTGGGATCAAGCCCTGCCTCTGACACTTGCTTCTTGTCTTGAGTAAGTCACTTAGCCTTCTTCATCTGTAAAATGAGAGACTTGGACTATTTGATCTATGGAGTCCTTGAAAACTCTTTGGAAAATATGAATTAAAGTTGGAAGAACTTGGCAACTGACAAGATGGGGTGAAGGAGAAATTTCCACATTGTAAGTTTCCCTTTCTGACCATAATCTCCTATTCTTTTTTTTTCTATTTTCCTCCTCTCTGATTCCTACCATGATTTTAATCCTTTTTACCTTCTAATTTTCATTTTCCATCATGCTTCATCATTTGTTTCCCTACCCAACTTCGCTATTTTTTTAAGGTAACAATTTCATTAGTGTAGGGAATTCACAGCAAAGAAACTCCCTGTACCAATGCAAATCAGCAACTTTGAATCAGAAAATCATAAGTACAGGATTAAAAGGAAATATAGAGGTCATCTACTCCATATCCCTCATTTTACAGATGAAGAAACTGAGGCCCAGATGTTATTGCTGTTGAGTCACTCCAATTGTGTCCAGCTCTCTGTGACCCCATTTGGAGTTTTCTTGGCAAAGACACTAGAGTAGTTTGTCATTTCCTTCTCTGACTCAATTTACAGATGAGGAACTGAGGCAAATAAGATTATATAACTTGCCCAAGATCACACAGCTAGCATCTGAGGCTAAATTTGGGCTTAGGTTGTCCTGACCCCAGGGTTGGACCTTTATCCACTAACCTACCTAGTTGTCTCATGCCCCAGGTAGATTAAATGATTTGCTCATGATCACATGATAGTAAATGACATAGAGGGAATTTGAACTCTAAACTTCTGATACCAAGTCTAGTACTTCTTCCTCTGTATCAACTTGTCTAAAACTTATACTACTAGACTTAGGCACTGAGAAGTTAAGTGACTTGCCACTGGTCCCCTCACCTTTACGTCCCTCAAGCAGAGGAATTTGAATATAATTTTTCTTATTCTAAACCTAGCACTCTATCCATTAAGCTACATTTGCTTCCTTTCTACAAGCTCTTAACCCCAGGTAAGATTCACTTTCTACACTCTTTCCTTCCAGTCTCCATCCTCAATTAAAATTATCACACATTGTTAGAAAAAGTTAAGAAATGATCCAATAGGTACAACTAAAAAACAATGACAACTTTATGGTTCAGTGAATATAGTCAGGAAGACTAGAATTCAAATTCAAGTTCAAATTCAACTTCAGACATTTACTACTTGTGTCACACTGAGCAAGTCACTTAACCTCTGTTTGCCTTAATCCACTAGAAGGAAATGGCAAATCACTTTTGCCAAGAAAACTCCAAGACAGTATGGTTCATGGGGTTGTGAAAAGTTGGATACAACTGAACAACACCTATTCCTCTTAATCCCACAGAACTGCTTGGCAATATTTTTTGCTCATTAGCTGATTTTTCTGTCAAGTTCTTTACCATTTGTACTCTCTGTACCATGCCTAACTTTACCAAAGGTTCCCACTCCCTCACAACAAAACAGTTTACCTCATTTACTAGCATTAAAAAAATCATGTGATAGAGGCTCCCTCAAATTCCCTTCCCTCTTTTACTTCAAAATTTCCCTATATCTTTGCTCACATTCTTCTCTTTACCTCCTGTCAAAATGTTGAAGATAGAACTCAAACCCAAACTCTCCTTTCTTCTGAATTTTCCTGTTGCTGTTGAGGGTATCACCATTTTCTAGTCACCCAGACCTGCAATATAGTGTTATCTTTGACTCCTCACTTACCACACATTAATTCTGTTTCCAAGTCTTGTTATTTCTACCTTCAGAACATCTCTTCTTTATGTTACCTTCTCTTGAAACACTCAGCCTCCACACTGGTGCGAGCTGTTATCACCTCACACTCGGGCTATTGCAATAGCTTTCTGGTTGCTCTCCCTGCCTTAAATCTCTCCTTGCTCCAGTCCATTTTCCACTGTGCTGTAAAAGTGATCTTCCTAAAGCCATAACATGGCCATGTTCCTTTCTCTCTCAACAAACTCCAATAACTGTCTATTATTTCCAAGTTCAAATATAAAATACCCAGTTTGGGATTTAAACCCTTTCATGATGTGCCCCCTACCTATCTTCATAGTTTTCTTAAATTTTATGTTCTCTATCTTTTTTGTGGTCCAGCAATAGTGGCCTTCTTGCTGTATTTCACATATTTAATCTCCTGACTGTTCCTTTTCACTGGCTGTCCTCGTTGCCTTGTAGTACTTTCTCTACTCACCTTTTCTTTTTGTCCTTTGACAAGACCTAGCTCAAATCCTACTTCCTGCAAGAGACTTCTCCCCTTTCCTTCTCTCTCCCAACCAGTCTTGTTTCTATCTCTTTTCATGTTGTCTCCTTCATTAGAGTGTGAAGTCTTTGAGGGGAGGGTCTCTGTTTTTGTCTTTATTTGCACTTAATACTACAACTTAAACAGTGACTGACAATAAATGTGAAGTGATTAATAAATGCTGGTAACCAGCAGAAAAGATTCCTTCTTTTTCTTTCTGAGTTTTATACATGTGTCATTGATCCCATTCCTTGTTTTTCCTCAAAGTTTTTGCTTTATCAGTCACCTTTCTTAAAGTTTTAGTCTTTTTTTATTCATTGACTTCCTTTTTCTGTTCTTTCCAAATTTGTTCATTTTCCCATATCCTAAAAAAAAAATCTTTTCCAATCCTTCTGATCATCTTGAGTTACTATCCTCTCTTTCTTCTTCTCTTTATTGTCAGTTTCTCCAAAGAGTAATATCACAAGCTGACATTTACATGGCACTTTACAAACCACTTTACACACATCTCATTATACTCTGCTTTTGCTGCCTTATCATCCATTCACTGAGTCTCTTTTGACTTGGCTTCTAACCTACATTATTTGACTGAAACTGTTCTTTCAAAAGTTTCCTATCACGAATCTAAGGTCTTTTCCTTTATTATCCTTCTTAACCTTTGGATTTGACACTATTGATGTTCTCTTCCTTGAAATTCTATGCTCCTAGGGGTTAGGTGATACTTCACTTTTTATCTCCTCATTCTCTTCCTCTAATACACTAAAAGTGTATTACCCCAATGTCCTGTTCTTGATTTCTCTTTTCCTACACTATTTCTTTTGGCAGTCCTTTGTATTCCCATGGTTTCAAACTTTCAACTTTAAATGTCTGACAATCAAATCTACATTTGTGCCTATGACTCCTCTCTGAGTTCTAGATCCACATTTTTGACCATTTTCAATTGAACTCTACCTAGATGTCCAGGCAACACCTCAAATTCAACAAATCTACCATTAAATTTATCATTTTACACTAGAGGTGGTCAGCTCTTTGCAAATATAAAGTGAGATGTAAAAATTAGCTACTTTTATTATTACACATAAAGTATACTCTTCTCATTTTTACTTTATTATTTCTGCTAATGGCTCACATCTTACATTCAGTCAGTTATTAATTCCTGCCCCCAGTATCTCTTGGATCCTTCCCTTTCTCTTCATTCTCACTGTCCCATAATTCTGGCCTTCAATACTTTTTGCATGATCTATTGGAGCAGTCATTTAACTAGTCTCACTACTTTTAGTCACTCCCCATACACACAGTCTATTCTACATATCACTACCAGGTTAAACTTCCTAAGGTATAAATTTCATCATAACATGCCCATGACAAAAATTTTTAACACAATCCAAAATCTACCACATAAAGGTCAAACTTTTTTGGGGGTGATTCAAATCATTTTTATGATTGGTTCTCAGTGACCTTCCAGTTATATCTGTGACTTCCCAGTCTCTATTCCTATTTTAATCTCACTTGTGCATCATACGCATATGGCCATGTAAATATTCAGGGCTACTTGAAATTTCTTGAACATATCATGGACTTTTCTCATTCTGTGATTGCACTTATTTATACTGCTCCCTTTCCCTTCAACTTTGCCTATCTAATTCCTCCTGAATCTTTCACTCCCATTAAAAATGCTCTTTATGGTTTAAAACAGTGTAGTTTCTAAGTGTATCTGGCTTTCTTTTAGGTTGTAATCTATATCCACATGCATGCACACATGTGTGTATGTATGTATGCATGTATCTACCTATCCAAATGTATCTATCTATGTCTAGGGATATGTACTGTGTACAAGTTTTCTAGATCTTCATTTGGTATTGATTATATGTAATACTGTTTGATATTTTATGAAAAGTATGTAAGAAAAGTCACTAAGTTTACCAAAAATAAAATGCCAGTTTCACCTATTCTTTTCAAATCATCTTTGGCACAGGTAGTGGAAAAAAAAAGTTGAGTAAAATGATAAGACCAATTACTTATTCAATTATTTTTGCAAATAGGTGAAAATTTGGTTTCAAAACAGAAGAATGAAATGGCGAAACTGCAAAGAAAAAGAATTACTTTCGAACCAGTGTATCAAGGAAGAAAGTTTTCGAGAGAATCAAATTTCAAGATCTACTCTAGGCTTTACATCTCCCTGTTCCAGAACATGGAAAGTATCTCAACAGTACTCAAGTTCAGAATGGGGGGAAAATTCACCAGAGCCTTCAGAAAGATTGAACAATGAAAATTCATTGCAGCTATTTCCACAAGCAAATTCCTATCATTCACTGCATTTGTACTCTGAAGCAGGCACTAAAGACAAGGGAATTACTGAAGCCATATGAAAAATAGCTGAAAACTATACATCGACTGCAGAAGCAGAAAGTTGAAATGGATACTTTTTTAAAAAGTTAACAATACTGGAACACTAAAACCAATTAGTTTGTATATCACCAGTGTCTAAGCTCTTAACACCACTGGGGAAAAAATGTGAAAACTGGTACTACAAGAAATATTTTCCATTGTTCATTTTTCTCTCATTTTGTTACTGTTCTTATGCTAAATTTGTAGTAGAAATTGCAAGGAAATATAAGTGTAAAATGAAACCGAAATTTGTCTTTGTTTTATTTCACTGTTTCACATGTACACATATTTATGTGTGTATGTATGCATATACTTCAATACTTGTAATTAAATTAATGTGGAAACTTCCTCTACCAGATCATAATTCATCTGTAGTTTATTTGATTTTCTTTTGTAGTTATTGTAGCTGACCTGGTGATGAGCCTCTCACAAATTAGCTGGGTTGATCCATGGATCCTAAAATACATGCATTCAATTACCAGGTCCATATTCAAAGAATTTCCAGTTTTGTAGCACATGCTACTACTTATTCACCTCAGAAACCTAGGGTCACCTCTACACTATAGTGAGGTGTAGGAGTAGGATTTCAGGTGAGGTTCTATATGTACATCCTTACCTGTATTTATGCAGATACATTTATCTTTATAGCACTGTGTCTATATGTGTCTATATGCATATATATTTTTCTACGTAGCCATATGTTTATATTGATGCATACATAAATATGTGCATATAAACATACATAGGTAATAGGATCATGAATTAAGAGCTAGAACAGACCTTAGCAGTCTTCCAATCAAACCCTTTCATTTTACAGATTAGAAAAGTCAAGAAGCATTTATTAAGTGCTTATTATGGGCCAGGCATTGTGTTGAGTTCTGAAGATATAAAGAAAGACCAAAACATGACCCCTATGCTCAAGGAGCTCATATTCTAAATGAAATTGTTGTTCGTTGTTGTTGTGTTTGTCCTTCGTTCCAGAAGAGGACTATGACATCAAGATGATGGCATGACTTGCAGTTGACTTTGATTTGAGTGAGGGAGGGCTGTGCAAGGTCACCAACCTTACTTTCTTCTCCTGAGTCACCTGGGTCTAGTGACCTGATATTCATCAGAATGACTGGAGATGGCCCAGGATGCAATGTAAGATCCTGGCCCTTTCAGGCTAAGGTCTTATAGCATTCTCACTTTGAGTGAGATACGTCCATTCGATGAATAGGCTTCTTTAAGTAGTTGCTCAAGGGATGGCTCCTTTAATCAAAAAAAAAGAGAGAAAAACAAACTGGGAGGAGAAGACCCTCAGGGTTCCTGGGTTAAAAAGAAATAATTGCTTTTTAGTATTTAAATCCATCTGTGCTAGGTGGGTGTGGCCTTATAGTACAGTCTGTGAGCTCCATAGTGAATTGGGTTTGAGGCTTAATCTTTGAGCAAGAAATGTAGCCAGTGAACCCAGAGGAAAAAGGACAGCTTTTGGGGTGGAATGGAAGGGAAGGAGGAGGAAGAGGAGCAGGAGGAGGAGAAGAGCTGCCACTCACTCACAGGATGTGTTTGTCCTTCATTCTCGAAGAGGACCAAGACATCAAGATGATGACATGACTTGCAATTGACTTTGATTTGAGTGAGGGAGGGCTGTGCAAGGTCACCAACCTCTCTTCTCCTGAGCCATCTGGATCCAGTGGCCTGATATTCATTATTCAGGAGCCCTGAGGGTCTTCTCTAAATGAGGAGACAATGTGCAAAGAATTATAAACTGTGGTGAGTAAATGCAATAAAGTCCAAACATAATCAGTTTATTAGCAATGACCCATATAACTTGTTAATAAAGAGGGTCAAACTGGCCACCTCAGTGAGACGAATGACTACAATGAAAAAGTGCGGATCTATTTTACTGGCATGCAGGAAATGGTGGGGAGGGGTGATTTTGGGTAGTTTTGAAATATTACAATTGGCTATACTAGGAAAAATGGGTGTCATTCAGGTGTGGCTAATTATGTTCCCCTCTGACAATGAATGTTAATTATTTTATAGGACTCATCTGCTTCATGTAATCTTGGCTAGGAAACTAGAACCACTGGGTTTGTTGTGTCCTTGGGGGATATCTAGCCTCCTTTAATTGCACAAGGACAGGCATGGTCTTTTGGAGAGATGGCACCAGGTCAAGTTGGTTGGGGTTTACAGACAATAAAAAGATGTCTCAGGGGCTAATTGCATGAGTGATAATATGCCCTTTCAACCATACCTTTAAAGTAACCTGGAGAAAAAATTGAATTTCTGAGCAAGGTGAATTCAGACAGATATAAACTCAATACATCATAAAAATCAATTACGTTGTAAAATCAATACTGTAGAAATCAGAGGTAATATTAATTTTTATCTTTTCAAAATACATAGAAAATATAGTATAAATAGAAGATAATCTCAAAGGGAAAGAACAAGAAATGGGCAGACTCCAGGGGTGGGGAGGAAAGAAGAGGTCTCTTGCAGAAGGTGGGATTTGATTTGAGTTTTGAAGGAAGCCAGGAGACAAGGGTGAGAAGGGAGAGAATTCTAGGCATCAAATGGAAAGGCATGGAATTGAGAGATGGAGCATTATTGTGTGAGAAACAGCAAAAAGGCCAGAATCACTAAATTGCTCACTATGATTATAGAAGTAAAGTATAAGAAAGTTGGAAAGATAGGAACCAGGCAAATTGTAAAAGCTTTTAAAGCTAAATATGGTTTTATATTTGATACTGGGGGTAATAGTTACTAGATATTATTGAGTAGGTAGGTGATATGGTCAAACCTGTGCTTTAAGACAATCACTTTGACAGAATGGAAAGCAATGGAGAAATGCTTGTGGCAGGAAGACCAATTATAAGTATATTGTAATAGCCTAAATATGAAGTGATGAAGACCTGAACCTGGGTGGTTGCTGCAATAATGAATTGTGCTTTTGAACATATTGAGTTTGACATATCTAAAGGACATCTAGTTTCAAATGTCTAAGATGCAGTTGATGATATAAGACTGGAGCTAAAGAAAGCTGTTAGATCTGCATAAGGATAATAATTTAACCCATGTGATATATGAGCTCACCAAGTCAAGTTACTGAGGGACAGGAGAAGAAAGCCATGGACAGACTCTTGGGGGAAACTCTTAGTTGGTGGACTTGACCTGTACAAAGGAAGATCCAGCCATGGAGACTGAGGAGCATTCATGGAGGTTGGAAGTGAAACAGGAGAAAATAGTGTCATGAAACCTTTATAATAGAGAGAACATCCAAGAGAAGAAGGTGACTGATATTGTCAGAGACTGAAAAGATGTCAAAGATGAGGAATGAGAAAAGGTCATCAGATTTGTGAATTAAGAAGTCACTTGTAACTGTGGAAAGAAGTATCTCTTGAATGATTACTAAAGCCAGATTACTAAAGAGTTTAATAGAAAGTAAGAGGTATAGAAGATGAGATGCTCATGGGAGAGAGCTTTCTCAAGGAATTTGGCCAGAAGAAGGAGAGATATAGGATGAAAATTATTAAGAATGGAAGGATCACTTGATTCTGACTTTTTTTAAGGATGAGGGAGATATATGACTTTTTGTAGGCAAATAGGAAGCAGCCATTAGAGAGAGACTGAAGATTACTGAGAGTAGGCGTGATAGAGGGTCCAATCTACTGGAGAAGGTAGGATATAATGGGTTCAAGGGTGCATATTTTGATAAGGAGAAGGGTGGAAAGGTTGAAGGAGAGGAAAAGAGGTAAGGCACATGAGTGATGTAAAATGAGGAGGAAGGGAGAAGGACCTTTGAATGTTTGGTCATTTTTGTTCATTATTTATTTATGATGTATGAGTCAAGGTCTTCTGATGAAAGAGTGAACTGAGGGTGTGTAATGGGAAGATTGAGGAAGAAATAAAAGTTTGAAATAGCTTTGGTAAGTGAGATAGTGAATCAACTAGAGAGGTGTAAAAGGATTGCTTGATGTAGTTAAGGCCTATTTGAGGTTGTGTAATCTAATTTGTAATGATTTCTCATGGTTTCATGATTTTCTCCAGCTCCATTTAACAATACATGAATTCAGGAACAGTAAAGATGTTGATAATCTGAGGGTTGGGCTTAATAAGGCTATAAAATTCTAGGTCCAAGAATTAAGAGTAGAAGATAATGTAGAGTGGAATTGGTTTACGGAAGGGTCAAGATAAGAATGGAAGAAGAGTACAGAGGTTATGACCTAGAAATAAATTGAAGGACGAAAGGATTGGAGATCACAGTGAGGACTAAGCAGGGTTAATGGTCATAAGGCAGAAGGGAAAATGAAATGATAAAAGATTATGATCAAATGAAGAAATTCAGAGTTCATGCAAACGTAGGTGATGACAAGGGTATGATGACAAGATCACTTCCTACCTGAATGCTCTTCTAGACTCCATGATTGTTTCAAAAAACTCATCTTCCAAGATAAAATCAACTCGAAACTGATATCTCCTCAGTATTCCCTGTCCCTGTGGCCTCTCCCTTCCAGATTCTCTATTTAAGGAGGTAGTCCATGGAAACCTGATAATACCACATAATTACTCTCTGTCATTTTCTTCAGAAATCCATCTTTCTACAAAATGAAATCAACTCTGAAACTTATGCCTCTGCAGTGTTCCCTACCCCCTCTAGCTCTTACTTCCCAGATCCTTCCATTAAGGAGGGGGCCCATGGACTGGCTATAGGAATTCAACATGCCTCAAGTCGGATATTCTTTCCCATCCGACCCTGATGTTCAGGATTTTTTAAAACTGTGTTGTCTTCCCCTATTTGATTATGAGCTTCTTGAGGGTAAGGACTATTTCCATCACTCAGCACAGTTCCTGGCACATAGAGGAACTTATCAAAGGTTTATTGACTGGCTATCATGGTGTGTATCTGAGGCGGGAAGGAGGAGAGGATCACTGAAATTGAGCAGATTAAGGAATTGGGAAATTAGGATATTTGAAGGAGCATCTAGAAATATATATGCTGAAGTCCTCCTATTTATGAGGGCAGAACTTGAGGTAGAAAGAAAGATTGTGAGGTAAATGACTTGCTCAGAGTTACACAGCTTGTAAGTGTCTGAGGTAGCATTCAAACCCAGGTCTACTTGACTCAAAGTCTCTATCCACTCTATCCACTAGAAAAGAGTTTTTTTTTTAAATTTCACTGAAAAAACGATAACCCCACAATATGTTGTTTACAAGAAACATATTTGAAGCAGAGGGATACACAAAGTAAAGGCAAAAAAGACTGGAGTAGAATATGCAGCAACTGAAATAAAAAAAAAAAAAGCAGGTGTAGCAATCCTGATCTCAGGCAAAGCAAAGGCAAAAAGAGATCTAATTAAAAGAGATAAGGAAGGAAACTAAATTTTGCTAAGAGGTACCATAGACAATAAAGTAATATCAATACTAAATGTTGATGCAACAAGTGGTATAGCATCCAAATTCTTGAGAGGTTAAATGAATTACAGTAAGAAATAGAGAGAAAAGTATACTGGTGGGGGACCTCAACCTTTCCCTCTCAGCACTAGATAAATCTAACCAAAAAAATAAATAAAAAAGAAGTTAAGGTGGTAAATATAATTTTAGCAAAGTTAGATATGGTAGATCTCTGGAGAAAATCGAATGGGAATAGAATGAAGTATACCATTTTCTTTTTAAAAATTTTTTAACGTTGTTTACAGTTTTCAACATTCGCTTCCACAAGATTTTGAGATCCACGTTTTCTCCCCATCAATCCTCTCTCATGACCCCAGGGCAGTGTGCACCTTGGAATGCACCCCTTTCCCCAATATCCTCTCCCTTCTATTGCCCCCCTCTCATCCTCCTCCCCTCTATTTTCCATAGAACAAGATGTATTTCTATACCCCATTGTCTATACAAATTATTTCCCAATTGCATGCAAAAACAATTTTTAATATTCATTTTTAAAGCTTTCAGTTTCACATTCTCTCCCTTCCTCCTTCCTCACCCACCTTCATTGAGAAAGCAAGCATTTTGTATAGGTCATACATGGGTAGCCATGCAAAACATTTCCATAACAGTCATAATGGGAAACACTAGTAACATTTCTCTATGTCCTGTCCTGTCCTCCATGTATTCCATTCTCTCCCTTGACCTTTCCCCCCACAAGAGTGTCTACTTATGATTGTCCCTTTCCCCAATCTGCTGTCTCTTCTAATATCCTCCTTTCTCTATCCCCTTCTCCTCTGCCTTTCTGCAGGGTAAGATAGATTTCCATACCCAATTGAAAGTGTGTTATTCCCTTCTTAAGCCAAATCTGATGACAGTAAGGCTTTCTTTCTCTTGATTCTTGTCTTTGAAAGTCAAATTTTCTATTCAGCTTTGGTCTTTTCAACAAGAATACTTGGAAGTCTTCTATTTTGTTGAAATTCCATTTTCCCCTGATTGACCTCTGCAATATCATATTCTAAGCCCTTTGATCCTTTAGTGTAGAAGCTACTAAATCCTATGTTACCCTGATTGTGTTTCTGTGATATTTGAATTGTTTTTTTCTGGCTTCTTGTAATATTTTCTCCTTGACATGAAAACTCTGGAATTTGGTTGAAATATTCCTAGGAGTTTTTTCCCTTTGGGATCACTTTCAGGAAGTGATTGCTGGATTAGTTCCATTTCTGTTTTACTTTCTAGTTCTAGAATATCAAAGCAGTTTTCCGTGATAATTTCTTGAAAGGTGATGTCTAAGCTCTTTCTTTTGATTGTGGTTTTCAGGTAGAACAACAATTTTAAAATATCTTTCCTGGAACTATTTTCCAGGTCAATTGTTTTTCCAATGAGGTATTTCACATTGTCTTCTATTTTTTCATTATTTTAGTTTGTCTTAAGCTTTCTTGATTTCTCATAAAGTCATTAGCTTCCATTTGCTCCATTCTAAATTTTAAGGAATTATTTTCTCAGTGAACTTTTGGACTTCCTTTTCTTCTTGGCCAATTCTTCTTTTTAAAGTGTCTTTCTCCCCATTAACTTTTTGCCATTTGGGTTAGTCTATTTTTAAAGATGTTTTCTGTAGCATTGTTTGGGTATCCTTTAGCAAGTTGTTAACTCATTTTTCATGATTTTCTTGTATCAATCTCATTTCTCTTTCCAATTTTCTCTACTTCTCTTCCTTGATTTTCAAAATCACTTTTGAACTCTTCCATGGCCTGAGACAATTTTTTTTTTGGAGACTTTGGATGTAGGAGCCTTGTCTTTGCTGCCTTCCTTTGGTTCTATGCTTTGATCTTCCTTTGGTTGTATCCTTTGATCCTCCTTGTCATAAGAAAATACATTTTCACCAAAAAAGTAATGGTCTATAGTCTTATTTTCCCCCCTTTTTGGTCATTTCCCCAGCCAATTATTTGACTTTTGCCCTCTTTCTTAAGTGAAGTATGTACTGCCCAAGTTTCAGGGATTTTGTGCAACTGTTTTCAGAGATATTTCTAGGATCCTGTAAATTTTCAGTTCCTCCAAAGTTGTATGATCAAAGGAGAGGTGTTCACTCCTCCCCTGGCCTGCTTTCTGGTCTGTGAGCATCCACAAGCACTCTTTTCTTCCCTGAAACTGCAAGTAGGATTCCATCTTCACAGTCATTATCAGCTCTGCCAAGTCAGTGCTCTCCCTTGCTCCAGGACCATCACTCAGGGCTGTGACTCAGATTACTCTTCTGTAGGCTGAGAGCTCCAGAAGCAATTGCTGCTGCAGCAGTGACTGCTGCTACCCTGTGGCTGAGCCAGACCATGTTTCTCTCTTACCCAGGTGTTTGTGGGTTGAGAAATCTGGAAACCAATACAGCTACCAGTGATTCAGCTATATGCTGGCATGGGCCATGTTGGACTGTGCTCCACTCTGAGTCTGGTACAATAGACCCTTACGGTCAGCCTTCCAGATTGTCTTGGACTGGAAATCTGTTTCACTGTCATTTTTTTTTTACTTCTGCTGTTCTAGAATTTTTGTGTTATTTTTATAGGTATTTTGAGGTGTTTGGGAGGAGAGTTCAGGCAGGTCCCTGCTTCTACTCTGCCATATTTGCTCCTAGGAGTATACCTTTTTGTCAGCAGTACATGGCACCCACACACAATTGACCACATGTTAGGACAGTAAAAACCTCACAATCCAATGCAGAGAGGCAGAAATACTAAATGCATCTTTTTTCAGATTCTGAAGCACTACAAATTACATGTAATAAAGGGTCATGAAAAAATAGACTAAAAATTAATTGGAAACTCAATAATCTAATTCTAAAAAATGAGTGGGTCAAAAAACAAATCATAGAAACAATCAATTTCATCAAAGAGAATGACAATAATGAGATAACATGCCAAAGCTTATGGGATACAGTCAAACTAGTACTTAGGGGAAATGTTATATCTCTAAATGATTCAATGAATAAAATAAAGAAAGAAGAGACCAATGAATTGGGCAGGCAACTGAAAAAGCTACAAAAAGAACAAATTAAAAATCCTCAATTGAATACCAAGTTAGAAATTCTGAAAATAAAAGGGGATTAAATTAAAAAAATTAAAAAAAATTAGATTAGAAAAATTTGGTCTAATAAAACTAAGATTTGGTTTTAAGAAAAAAATCATAATAAAATAGATAAAACTTTGATTGATGTGATTTTTTAAAAAACAAAGAAGACCAAATTATCAGTATCAAAAGTGAAAAGGATGAATTCATCACCAATGAAGAGGAAATTAATGCAGTAATTATGAGCTATTTTGCCTTATTGTATGCCAATAAATCTGATAATCTAAGTGAAATGGATGAATATTTACAAAAATATGAATTACCAAGATTAGCAAAAGATAAAAAATAAAATGCTTAAGTAAACCCATTTCAGAAAAAGTAAATGAACAAGCCATCAATGAACTCTCTAAGAAAACAATTCAAGGGACCAGGTGAATTTACAAGTGAATTCTATCAAATATTTAAAGAACAATTAGTTCCAATACTATATTAATTATGTGGGAAATAGGTGAAGAAGGAGTCCTGTCAAATTCTTTTTTATGATACAGATATGGTTCTGATGCCTAAACCAGGAAGAATCAAAACAGAGAAAAAATTATACACCTATTTCCCTAATGAATATTAATGCTAATATTAGCAAAGAGATTACACAATTTATCAAGAGAATAATACATTAAGATTAGGTAGAATTTATACCAGGAATGCAAGGCTGGTTAAGTATTGGGAAAACTATCAGCATAATCGACCATATCAACCACAAAACTAAAAGAAATTGTATGATTATCTCAATAGATGCAGAAAAAGCTTTTGACAAAATACAGCACCCATTCCTATGAAAACACTAGAGAGCATAGGAATAAATGATTTTTTCTTTAAAATGATAAGTAGCATCTGTCTAGCACCATCAGTAAACATTATATATAATGGGCATAAGCTAGAAACATTTCCAATAAGGTCAGGGTGTCCACTATCACCACTGTTATTCACTATTATATTAGAAATGTTAGCTTTAGCAATAAAAGAAGCAAAAGAAATTGAAGGAGTTAGAATAGGCAATGAAGAAACTATATCATCCTCCTTGCACATAATATGATGGTATACTTAGAGAATCCTAGAAAATCAACTAAAAAACTACTTGAAATAATGAACAACTTTAGCAAAATTGCAGGATATAAAATAAATCCACATTAATCAACAACATTTATACATACTGCTAACAAAGCCTAGCAGTGAGAGATAGAAAGAGAAATTCCATTTAAAGTTATTGTAGACAATATAAAATATTTGGGAGTCTACCAGCGAAGACACACCTAGGAACTCTACACAATTACAAAACACTTTTCACACAAAGTTAGATCTAAGTAATTGGAAAAAATATCACTTTAAAATTTAAATCAGTAGCAAGATAACAATGAAAAAATGAAATACAATAACTCAGATTAGCAGTCTTACACTAATGATCTAACATTAAATAAATATAATTCATTCCTGTTGCACAACTGACAAATTTGGAAAATTTCCTGGGTTAATATATTCCTTTGGTATCATGGATTTTACTCACTTTTCAACTTAATTGCTTTACATTTTAATAAGGTAAGCTCCAGGAGGATAGAAATTGGCTTATATTGTTTGTCAGCTACAGCATGCTACACAGTACCATGCAACAAATATTTCTTTAATGAATGAAAGAATGAGTGACATCCATATTTTAATATCTCTACCTAAGAAAACCCTAAATTAAAGACAGCAAGTGACATTGCAATTTTTTAATATGATCTCACTAAATTTTGAAACAAGCTATTTGCTTTAACTCTAGTTTAGTCCACAGGTTATAGTCTTAACTTTCATCCAGGTACAGTCTCTATGCGTGTCACATTTTTATATATGACCAGTTTATATGTGACCTTTACCCACACTCCAAGGGGTTTTAACTAAACATGGAAACTTCATCATATTTGTGGCCTGACTCCAAAGAACCTTTTGTTTACACTTTCTGTTTTATCACCACTACTCTGGATATGACCAAGTGTAGAGCATCTCAAAAGTGAGTATTTTCTATAAATATAAAATACTAAAGTACTCGGGATACATAATAAATGTCAATAATGTTGACCTCAGACAATTCTTTTCTCCTTCACTACTGAAAAATGCTTAAGATAGAAAAGACACATGAGCCTGCATTAATAAGCACAGAAACATAAGGCATCATATATATCATATTCTTTCAAAAGGAAAACATAACTTTGTGGGACTGTTGAGCAACTACCAACATCCCTATCTTATGGTCAGCTAGGGTATGACTTGGGCTTTCTTAGGTGTTTAAGCTGCAACATCTACCTGGCCATCGATATCCTCCAAGAAACAACACCATTGCAGAAATCTACCCCTGGCAGTTCACACTTTATTCACAAGCTTTCAATCTCCTAAACTCATGAAGTTGTCACTAGTACTAGAAATACGCATTGATTGGGATCCCTGGAAGAAGCAGAAAGCAGAAATTGGAGGACTCAGGCTCATGTAGGCAAGTGTATATTAATTTTCTTGCAGCTGTCATCACTTCTGGCAGTAGAGAAGGGAGAGAAACCCCTCCATCCAGCCCATGGAAGTTTAAAGGACAACAAGAATTGGAAGAGGTGGAAATGGTTCTCCACCACTCCTCTAAAGATCTACCAAATGAGTGGCACCTCCTAACTCTGTGACTAATCATCTTTAATTCAATCTCCATCGCAAGTGACCCAACCATCATCAATTCCACAAGGCAAGTTGCTCAATAAAGAGCCAGAGTTCATGATCCACTCCAAGTATCACTCTTGTCATACCCTTTCCTCTAATTAAATATTTGATCTCAGCATATTAACTTCAGTGCTTTTGGCATGTTTGTCTCTATTCCCTAATTCAAAAGAGTTCTGGGAAAGGATTCTTGTGGGGCTTTAGTTGAGCTGTGAAAGAAACTGAAATAAAGAGGAAGATGGTGAGTATTCCAGGCATGAGGCACAACCAGTGAAAATGCTAAGAGTTGGAAAATTAAGGGTCATGTCTGAGGAATGGCTAGGAGGCCATTGCCACTGGATTACAGCATACTTGATTTTACAAATAGAAATCAAGACAAAGAAAATTCTATAATAAGCCCCTACAATTACATAAGATACCACAATTTCTCTAATGGAAAACCTAGGGCAAAAAACCAAACCAAAACAAAAGTAGGACATTCAAATTGAAGTTCAGACTCATTCTTGTTCAGCATAATTAGGTCAGCTTAAAAAATAAAAGAAACAGAATAAATTTAGATGAACCTGGAAGACTATGGAGTTCCCAGAAAGAGGCAAAGTACTTGGGGTTGATGAAAATCAAGAAACTATGTTAGATGGTGGGTAGATAAAACTCTAGATCAGGAGTCAGGAATGCCTGAGTTCATGTCTGGTCTCAGAGGCTTACTAACTTTGTGATCTTAACCTCTGTCTCAGTTTCCTCAATTTTAAAATGGAGATAGTAATAGTAATGGTGCCTATCTGTCAGAGTTGTGGTGAGGATAAATGAGATACTATTTGTAAAACACTTAGCCCAGTGCCTGGCACATGCTGTATAAATGCTAGACATTGTTATTATCATTATTAAAATCAACCCCTCAGATATCAGAATGAGTCCCTATAATGTTAAGGGAATTTGAAGATCTTCCTTGCCTCTTAACAGGCCCATGTGACCTGCTTTGAGCTTTGACCCAGCCCATAGCATGAGTCATATGGATCCTGAGTCACATGGCATGGTGGGAGGAGCTTGCTGAATGGGTGGAGCGGGAAGTGAGAGTGAGGCAGAGCTGAGGTAGAGCAGCTAGTGTGAGTGAGAGAGGGAGGAATTAATTTTGCCTAGCAAAGTTTGTTTGTGGGGAGATCTAATAGAGGAAAGGGTTGGGAACGTTGGTGCTCCCTGGATTGGTGGTGTGTATGAACTTTGTTACCATGATGGATTTGGCTTTCTAGTATCTGAATAAATATCTTGGTTTCATCTTTGAGGAAGAGAGTTATTTATATTTTACAAATTTATCCTGGAAATATGCATGCATATTCATAGTGGCTCCTGTGGGAATCTCATTGATGTTACAGTCCCAGGGTGTAACCTGTCATCCAAAGTTTTCCTTCACATGAGTGACTTCTGTTTTGAAAGAACACAGAAGTGGAGTTGATAGATTTCTCTCAGGCTCTCTGACTCATTGCCTTCATCCCCTCAGAGTAAGACTGTGGGAAACTCTTTAAGTCTGCTTAGGTTTGGCTAATATATGGAATCTAACCAAAGTTATTAGTGGGGTCTCTCTTATAACAAATACTCAATGTATCATGGATACCAAATATAGGGAAAATGTTAATTTAAGAAAATGATTAAGACACAAAAGTCTTATAAGTGTGTGTCAATGAATCAATATACTCTATTCCCCTGAAAGGTAGAGGCAACTTTGTGGGCCTGCTGAAAGTGACATTTCACTTTTATATCAGACCTACAACAAAGTCCAAATCTGACAAAGTCAGAGTAAGGTTTGGACTTTCTTAAAGATTTTGACTATAAAAAGGAAAATTATAAATGTTGGAAGGGATGTGGGAAAATGTTGAGTCATATTCAGTCTTTTCCAACTCTTTATGACAATATTTGAGGTTTTCTTGGGAAAAATACTGGAGTGGTTTGCCATTTCTTTCTCCAGTTTTTTTTTTTTTTTTACAGATGAAGAAACTGAGGCAAACAGATTAAGTGATTAATTTGCCTAGGGTCACACAGTTAGTATATGTCTAAGGCCAGATTTGAACTCAGACCCAGATCTATCTACTGTGTCACCTAACTTCCTCTGAGGAAAAATAGGGACACCAATGCAGTGTTGGTAGAGTTATGAACTGGTTCAACCATTCTGGAAAACAATTTGGAACTCTGACCAAAGGGCTATAAAACTGATACCTTTTGATCCAGGATATGCCACTATTTTGTGTATGTATGTATGTGTGTGTGTATTATGTATATGTATATATGTATGTGTATGTATATATATGTGTGTACATATATATACATATATTTCTAATGATTTTCAACTATGAAAGACTTAGCTACTCTGATCAATAAAATGACTGAAGACAATTCAAAAGGACCTGTGATGAAAAATGCTATTTGCCTCCAGAAAGAAAACTGATGAACTCTGATTGAAGTATACTTTTTATGCTTTCTTTATGTTTCTTTTTCACTTTAATTTTTGGTAATATGGCTAATATAAAAATGCTTTTCATTACTTCATATGTATAATTTTAAATAAAGAATATTTTAATTTTATTTTTCTCAATTACATGTAAAAACAATTTTAACACTCTTTTAATATATTTTTGAGTTCCAAATTCCTTCCCTCCTCTCCCCATCCTTGAGAAGGCAAGCACATTGATATAGATTATATATGTGCAGTGAAGCAAAATATGTTTCCATATTAGCCATGTTGCAAAAATGAACACAGACCAAAATCATGTTCAAAAAGTATACTTCAACCTACATTCAGGCTCCATCAGCTCTTTCTCTGGAAGTAGATAGCATTTTTAATCATAAGTCCATCAGTATTGTCTTGTATCATTTTGTTGCTGATAACAGCTAAATGATTCACAGTTGTTTCTCATAAAATACTGCTTTTAACTTATACAACAGTTTCCTGGCTTTGCTCGCTTCATTTTGTATCAATTCATGTAAGCCTTCCCAGGTTTTTATGAAAGCCCCCTGTTCATCTTTTCTTATAGCACAGTAGTATTCTGTCACAATCATATACTACATTTTCTTCAGCCATTCCCCAATTGATGGGCCTCCTCCACCCTCTCACTTTACGTGTAGAACCTTTCTTGTGAAGGGTTCCAAACAAGACCTGCGAAAGAGATAACTGACCAATATTTTTAATGTCCATTTTGGGGCCTATAAGTTGTGACTTCCCCAAAGTCACAGTAATGCATTGACAAAGTCATGCCTTCTGCTAAATTATTTATTTATTTTTGTAAGTATTTATCTCTTTCTTCCACTTTGCTAATTAAAAAATAAAGCCCTTAAAACGAATATACGTACTCAAGTAAAACAGATTCCACATTGGCTGTGCTCCAAAATATAATTATTACTTTGCATTTTAGGAAATGGTGGCATATTTCACCTTCACTCTTCTGAAATCATTGTTTTTTATTGTATTCATGAAAATTTAAAGAAACTTTTAGAAATTTTTTATAATGCTATTTAACAAATTCTTCTGCTTCCATTTTCTCAGTTTTTAAAGGTCTAATTCCCTCTGAAACTATCCATTTTATCATTTCTTTTTATACCAACAATATCCCCTTACATTCATATACCACAATTAGATTAGCCATTTCCCAATAAGGCACCACTCAGTTTCCAGTTCAGACCTCTAATAAAGACACATGCTACAAGTATTTTTGTACATAAGGGTCCTTTTCCTTTTTTTTTTTTTTTTTTTGGATATCTTTATACATACCTAGTGCTAACATTATTGGAACAAAGGGTAAGCAAAATTTAATTTTTTGCCAGATTATTTGCCAGAACCACAACTTATAATTTATAGGACCAATTTATAGCTGCACCAACACCATACAGTAGTGTGGCTATTTCTGTGATGTTTCTCCAACATTTGTTATTTTTCCTTTTGCCAAAGTTATGGGCATTAGGTAAAGCTTCAAAGTTCCTTTTTTTAAAAAAAAGAATTACTTAAAAATTACTACCTTAAATTAAAAAAATACACTCAATTTTAATTTTTCAATTAACAAAAATCTAACTCTTTCCCTACTACTATGGGGGAGAGTACAAAAACAAACTCATAGCAAATATCCATAGTCAGGTAAAAATTCCACTATTGCCATGTTAAAAGAGATGAGTCATTTTCCACTAGAAATCTACTAACTTTCTATTAAGAGGTGTCTAGCATGTTTCATCAGGAATACTCTGGAATCATGGTTGATCATTATATTGATCAGTATTCGTAAAGCTTTTAAGTTGTTTGTTTTTACAATATTATTATTGCTGGAAAACTTGTTCTCTTGGTCTGTTCACTTTAATATGAACCAGTTTATATAAGCCCTTTCTAGTTTCTCAGATGACATCATTTCACACAAAATACGCGACAGTTTTCCATTATATTAATATACCAAAATTTGTTCAGCCAATCTCTAAATGATAGGAACCCCTTTATTTTTAGTTTTTTTGCCACCATAAAAGAGCTGCTATAGATAGTTTTGCACATGTTAGTCTTTTTCCTCTTTCTTTGACCTCTTTGGAATACAGTGGTATCACTGGGTCAAAGGGTATACATAATATAATAATTCTTTTGAGCATAGTTCCAAACTTCCTCACAGAATGACTAGACCAGTTCACAGTTCCACCAAGGATCTATCAATGTGCCCATGTTTTCCACAGCCTCTCTGATATTTGTAATTTTTCTTCTTTGACAACTTTGCCAACTGGATGAGGTGAAACCTCAGAATTACTTCTCAGTCTTTTCGTGATTTAGGACACTTTTCAGATTGCTTGGATTTCTTCTTCTGAAAACTGCCTTTTAAACTGTCTTTTGACTATTTTTCAATAGGAGAATGGCTATTTTTTAAATATAAATTTTAATTAGTTCACTTTCTATCATAGAAAATAAATTTTTAACAACAAAAACTTGTAAAGACTTTCTCCCCAGTTATCTAGTTTCCTTTTCATTTAAGATTCAATGGTCTTGTTTGTACAAAAAGTCTTAATCTTATATAATTAAAATAGTCCATTTTGTCTTTTGTGATTGCCTCTTTATTAATGCTTGCCTTTTTCATAGATTTCAAAATTAATTTCTTCTCTGCTTCTCTAATTGTTTATGTCACCCTTTATGTCTGTCATGTTCCCCTTTGCAAATTAATTTGGTATATATTGTATGATGTTGGTCTATATATTCATTTCCACCAAACTTCCTTTCAATTTTGCTAAAAAATTTTTTTCGTATAGAGCTTTTACTCCAATAGGTGGGATCTTTGCATATATGAAAAATTAGGCTACTATGTTTATTTGCTTATTAAGTGTTAAGTACCTAATCTGTCTCATTGATTGATCTATTTGTTAATCAGTACCAAATAATTTTCATGATTAGTGCTTTGTAATATAGCTTGAGAGCTGGTACTGCTAGATTATTTTCCTTCCCACTTTTGCAAATTATTTCCCTTTAGATCTTTGATGTTTTGTTCTGCCAAAAGAATTTAATTATTATTTTTCTAGTTCTATAAAGTAAATCTTTGGTAGTTTGATATGGAATTTGTTGAATTTCCTAGATGATGCAAGTATTTTTGTTGATTTGTTGAGCAGATACAAACAGAAGGGGTGAGGAGGAGTATGTGTATTCAAACTAAATCATACCATGTACCCTTTTAGTTTTAAGGCAAAATAAATTTTTTGTTAACTATTCAATAATCTATGACTGCCTCATTTGTTCCTAACATGAAACCTGAACTAATAGAATGCTGGACTCGAAGGTTGTACTGCTTCATAGTGCCTCACATTTTAAATTAATCACCTCAAAAATTGCTTTAATTTGCATTTCTCTAATTATTAGTATTTTGGAGCTTTTTTTCATCAGGTTGTTTATAGCTTGGATTTTTTCTTTTGAAAAATATCTGTTCATAATCTTTAGCTATTTATCTTATTTCTTTCTATAGCTAGCATTTTTTGAGCTACATTACATAGTAGTGTTGATAATGGACATCATTGCTTTACACCTATTCTTATTTAAAGTTCTCTAAGGTTTTTTCAATAAAAATAATGATTTCCCCCAGTTCTAAGAATTCTGGACAGGTCCTATTTGTGTTTTCTTGAAATATAGTACTTTATAGAACAAACTTTTATTTTGGTCATAATTTTTAAATAAATCAGTAGTTCTTAGATTGCATCCCCTTGACTTTTTTCCTGGTCATTTTGCATATGTATATGTAATTCATATTATATATGTTCAATACATAAACGTGTGTGTGTGTGTGCTCCTTTTTTTTGCTCAGTCATTCAGCTGTGTCCAACTCTTCATGATCCAGTGGACCATACCATGGGGTATTCTTTTTTTCTAATTAATTTATTTTTAGTTTTCAACATTCACTTCCACAATATTTTGAATTCCAAATTTTCTCCCCATCTCTCCTCTTTGCCCACCCCAAGAGACTGTGCATTCCAATTACTCCTTCCCCTAACTTTCCCTCCCTTCTATCACACCTCTTTTTCTTACCCCCATCCCTTCCATTTTATTGTAGGAAAAAATAGATTTTTATACCCCATTGCCTGTATGTCTTATTTCCCAGTTGTATGTAAAAACAATTTTTAACATTCATTGTTAAAACTTTGAGTTCCAACTTCTCTCCCTTCCTCCCTTCCCATCCATCCTCAGTGAGATGCAATTTGATTTAGGTAAAGCATGTGTAGTCATGCAAAATACTTCCATAATGATCATGATATGGAAGGCTAGCTATGTTTCCCTCCATCTTATCCTTGTCCCAAAAGAATATTCTATTCTCTCTTTTGGCCCTGTACCTCTTCAAAAGTATTTAGTCCTAATTGCCCCCCCTCCCATTTGTCTTCCCTTCTATCATCCCTTCCACTCCCACTTGTCCCTTTTCCCACTACTTTTCTATAGTATAGGATAGATTTTCATAACAAATTAATATGCATGTTATTCCCTCCTTAAGCCAAATTCGATGAGAAAAGGTTGACTTCTTCCCTCTCACCTCCCCCCTCTTCCACTCCATTGAAAAAGCTTTTTCTTTCCTCTTTTATGTGAGAGACAATTTACCCCATTCTACTTCTCCTTTTCTCCTCCCAACATATTCCTCTGTCATCCTTAATTTTTTTTTTAGATAATATCCCTTCATATTTAACTCACCCTGTGCCCTCTGTCTATAAGTATATAATCCCTCCAACTACCCTAACACTGAGAAAAGTCTCAAGAGTTACAAATTCCACGTAGGAATGTAAATAGTTCAAATTTAGAAAGCCCCTTATGATTTTTCTTTCCTGTTTACCTTTTCATACTTCTCTTGATTCTTGTGTTTGAAAGTCAAGTTTTCTATTCAACCCTGGTCTTTTCATCAAGAAAACTTGAAAGTCCTCTATTTCACTGAATGACATGTTTTTCCTCTGAAGTAATATACTCAGTTATGCTGGGTAAGTTATTCTTGGTTTTAATCCTAGCTCCTTTGACCTTTGGAACATCATATTCCAAGCACTGTGATCCCTTAGTGTAGAAGATGCTAGATCTTGTGTTATCCTGATTGTGTTTTCAAAATACTTGAATTATTTCTTTATGGCTAGTTGCAGTATTTTCTCCTTGAACTGGGAGCTCTGGAATTTGGCTGCAAAATTTCTAGGAGTTTTCATTTTGGGATTTCCTTCAGGAGGTGATCAATAGATTATTTTAATATCTATTTTACCCTGTGGTTCTGGAATGTTAGGGTAGTTTTTCTGATAATTTCTTGAAAGATGATATCTGGGCTCCTTTTTAGATCATGGCTTTCAGATAGTACAAGGGTTTTTAAATTGTGTCTCCTTGATCTATTTTGAAGGTCAGTTGTTTTTCCAATGACATATTTCACAATGTCTGGTATTTTTTCATTCTTTTGATTTTGTTTTACAATTTCTTGATTTTTGATAAAGTCATTAGCTTCCATCCACTCCATTATAGTTTTTAGGGAATTATTTTCTTCAGTGAACCTTTGTACCTCCTTTTCCATGTGACCAGTTCTATTTTTTAAGCCATTATTCTCCTCATTGGCTTTTTGCATCTCTGTTGCCAATTGAGTTAATCTATTTTTAAGGTGTTATTTTCTTCAGCATTTTTGTGTCCCCTTTAGCAAGCAGTTGATTTATTTTTCATGATTTTCTTGCATTGCTCTCTCTTCCCAATTTTTACCTTACTTCTTTCACTTGATTTTCAAAATCCTTTTTGCTCTCTTCCATGACTTGAGATCAATTCATATTTTTCTTGGAGGCTTTGGATGTAGGAGCTTTGACTTTGTTGTCTTCTTCTGTTTGTATACTTTGGTGTTCCTTGTCACAAAAGTAGGATTCTATAATCTGATTCTTTTTCTGGGTTTTTCTTATTTCTCTAAACATTTACTTGATTTTTCAGCTCTTTGCCAAGATAGTTCTCTGTTTCCAGTGGGGTGTACTGTCAGCCCCACTCAATCTCCACACAATCTGTGAGCCTAGAGCTCCAGAAATAGCCACTGCCACTGCCATTGCCCCTGATGCTGCTGTGGTTGCCACAGGCTCCTCCCCTCCTTCCCCACCCTGGGGCTACAGCTGGACCACTCTACTTTTTCCATTGACTTTCCAATTTGTCCTCAGAGTTTTGGGCTTGTGAAGTCTGTAAACTAGCAGTGGTGCTAGAGATTTAGCCCCCTTGGTGTCTGCTCAGGTTCCTCTGTGCTCTCATGGCCCACATTGTACTGTGCTCTGTTCCCAGTGTGGCATGATAGACACTTCCCATCAACCTTCCAGGCTCTCTTGGGCTGGAGATTTGCTTCACACCATCATTCTGTGGGTTCTGTACCTCCATAGTTTGTTTAGAGCCTTTTTTACAGGTATTTGGGTGGGCTTGGGGGGAGAGCTCTAGAAAATCTCTACTTCTACCTTGCCATCTTCGCTCCATCTGCCCCCCCCCCCCCTCCTTCATGAGGTTTTCTTGTCAAAGGTACTGGAGTGGTTTGCCATTTCCTTCTCCAGTAGATTAAGGCAAACAGAAATTAAATGACACTATCTATTGCTAATGGAATAGGAAGATCTTCCTCACCTACTAATAGGCCTATGTGATTTACTTTGAGCTCTAGCCCAGCTCACAGCTGTGATACATCCTGAATCACATGGAACCTGAGTCAAATGGAGCTCGTTGTGGGAGGAATGTGAGTAGATAGAAGGAGGAATTCTGCCTAGTGGAAATGGTTGGTGGGGAAACCTAACAGAAAGGATGCTTAAGATGTTCATTTTCTCTGGGTTGGTGATGAGTACCTTGCTAGATCTTATGTCTTGGTATACTAATGCTGATCTTCTAAACAGACACCTGGGAGGAAGACATTGGGGAGAAAGATGAAGCAAATTCATATGAGGACACTTCTGGAAATGTAGACACATGTCCAAAAATTCAAAGGAAGCAGGAAAACCAGGGGAAAGGGGTGTGCACATGGTGTTTAAGGAAGTAACTGAGGATTTTACTCAACAAGAAGTCACAAATATATTAAGTCAATTCATCCCAAAAATGTAGAATAATTAATATCTTGGATGGTGAGAATCAGTGATCAAGTGGCTGGAGGAGTATGGAGTATGGCAACAGATTGTTTGAAATTCATGGGTTTTAGGCAGCAGTTATACAACAAGCTTTTAAGGGATTATTGTATTCAAGAAGGTAACAATAGAACTAATTTGTTAACTTTAGTTGCCAAGGGATGTAATAAGCAGTATCCCACTGGTTCTGTGGGCTTAGTGGAGATAAATCCTGGTATTTGCTTAGAGTCTGTATGAGAAAGTTAAAGGAAGAGGTAATGAAAACTGCAATAATGGTGGGAGATACGGACACATATCACAGCATTCCCTTAATGTAAGTTCCTCTCAGAAATATAATCGTAAAGATTGCTCCTTCTGCTTATAAACACATAATTCTGACTCTACTAATTGGGGAAATAGGGCACTCCTTTTCAGAGGTGCTAGAAAAGAGTGCACAATTAGGTGACCAAGGGGAATGGGGAAAGGATAAATTTCCTCAAGAGAGAAAAGGAAATAGCCAGTGGATTCAAAATGAGAATAGATTAACAAGGAGAAAAATGTTTACTGCTTTACTGAGAGAAGAGGTAGATTATGGAAGAATAGATGGTACTCCTACCAATGAACTATATAAGATGTACCAGGAAAAGGGACATAATATTATATGGAATAGGGAAGTAAGAACTGCCCTTACAAATTCTCCTGAATCATTGTATCCAAGTTTGTCACACCTTCAAGGAGAAAAGAAAATTGTCCAAAACCCAGTTCAGATTGAAGGAGTACATAGATGTGATTACAGACCCCATATCAGTTTAACTATGTACTGGAAAAATTGATCAACCACTGTGGCTAGGGCATCAATAGATACTGGAGTAGAAGCCTCCCTTATATATGGAAATCCTGGTGAATAAAAACATGGAACCCCTATTACTACCACAAGACAAGGAGGGGTTGAAATATCAGCCAGATAACTTAAACTAATGATGAAAATTGGGTAATTACTTAAGAATGAATGTACAGTGGTAATTGGACCTGTTCCTGAATACATCATAAGGATAAATATATATTGAAAGGTATGACTTTAAATTTGCCTGAGGGGAAATTTAAGGAATTATTTATCATTTATTTATTTATTATTTTTTATTAAATTATTATTTAAGGAATTGTAGGTGGGAAGATAGGAATTAATGCAATGAGTACAAGGCACACACTGACTGAGTAGCAAAGATCACTACTCAACATATTGTTCTTACTCTGAAACCAGCTGATGATCCAGTACTAGCACAATGGGTCCTTCAAACACCCAGCCACGAGGGATTCAGGCCACACACCAAGGAGCACAAGATCAAAGTATTAATATCTCACATGCATTGTTAAAACAGGTAACAGAGGAATGTCATATATGTCAATTTGAAAAGGAATGAATTATTCCTTTAGTAATAACTGGAGAGATAGCCAGGGGAAAAGTCCCAATTCAAATTTTCAAAAAGATTATGTTGGACCCCTCCCCCAAGACAGAGAATGCAAATTTGTATGTACTTCTGATGACACTTGTTCAGGTGTACTAGTGGCTTGTCCCTATAAGAATGTGACCCAGAAAAAACATCTGTAGAATTCTATATATCATAAGTCTATAACATGGAACCCCAATGCAGATTTCAGGTGACAATGGATCACATTTTAAAAGTAGTGAAATGAGAGATATTATATATTAAACAATATGGAGTGGGTATATCATATTCCATATTATTCACAATCAGGTAGGTTAACTGAAAGAATGAATGGATTATTGAAAGAACAGTTAAGGAAATTAAATTATAATAATTCTTATCAACATTGGAAATATAATGTGTTCACTGCTGTACATAATTTAAATCATAGGTCATCAGGAGAAAGTATACCTCTAGCCAGAATTATGAACCCCAAATCTGCAAATTAGACAATGGTAAACACGTAAGACCCCAAGTACAGAGTATTGGACTATAGGGCAAGATGTCCCAGAACTGTATCCAGGAACACCTGGTTCAGCTGGATATGATCTATGTTGTTTGAAAGACTTTTTGTTGGATAGGAAAGAAATAAGGAAAATCATTGCTGGAATGTATGAGAATCCTTACAAATCATTTTGGACAGATATTACCTAACTCAGGATTAGCAGCTTGAGAAATACATGTGTTGTCTGGAGTAATAGAGTCTAATTATCAAGGAGAAATTATTGTGGCATTCCAAAATTTAGGTGAACAACCTATACACTTTTGTAAAAAGGATAGAATAGTTGAAGTGATCATGATTCCTTGTGAAATAATCCTCCTTTTGAAAATGACCCTCCTTCCAAAAGGAGGATTGAAGGGCTGAGTTCTACTGATAGAATAAAATTGGGAGTTAAAAGTATGGATAAGAATGGAAGTCAGATGATGTTCCAAAGGCTGCAGAAATGATAGCACATGGAAAAGATGATACTGTAACTGTTATTTATTCAGGAGAAAATGATGCCCTCCCCTTGTAGATGACTGACTGTTTAAGTGGGATATCACCCTCTGCCCAAAACTATGACGTCACCCCTGAATCTGGCATTGACCAAGTTCCAGATACCGGTTAAGAAACTGATCCTTTGAATGGAACCTCTTGAGGCAGGGACAGCTCTATGTCTAGTTTCAGCAGGAAGTAGTTTTAGAAGATGAGACCTTCACCTTTAGGGAAGGTCTCGCAAAGGACTTTGTGTCTCATTCTTTTGAGGGGGGAACAGTGGGATGCTTGAGCCCAAATCCCTACCATAAGATACTGTTTTATGTGTTTATTTTGTCTTATCCCTTTTATATTGTTATGGAAGTTATGATGATACAAATTACCCTAAAGTCCCATTGGCCTATGGAATGGACATGAAAGATCTTGGGGTTGAATGTAAAGTTAATAGAATAAGAAGATCTCTATTCATTAATAGGCCTGCGTGACCTGCTTTGAGCTCTGGCCCAGTTCACAGCTGTGATACATCCTGAGTTACATGGAGCCTGAATCACATGGAGCCCATTGTGGGAAGGGCTTACCCTAAGGAGAGAAGAGTTTTGCCTAGAAGAACTTGTTTGTGGGGAGTCCTAACAGAAAGAATGCTTTAGATGTTGGTGCTCTCTGAATTGCTGATGAGTGCCTTGCTAAATCTTACCTCTTGGTATACTAATAGTGATGTTCTAAATAAATATTTTGGTTTTGCCTTTGAGGAAGAGAGTTTAGTATATTTTATGAATCTACCTTGGAAATACGTATGCATATTCACAGCATCTGCTATGGGTACGTTGGTGTTACATACAGCTAGTAATTTTCTGAAGCCAGATTTGAAGTCATGTTTTCCTTTCTCCTATCTATTCACTGCATCATCTAACTGCCTTTTGTACACACACACACACACACACACACACACGCGCACACACATACACACGTGTATTTATGTGAACATAATCATATATATTCTACTTTTGAATCATTGTTTTTTATTTGACTTGGAGCATTTAGTTTTTGAGTAAGTTTTCTCACCATCTCTTAAAAGATTTAATTTCTCTAATTCATCCTTAGTTATTTTTTTGTCTCCTGCTTCATTTCTTCCAATTGTAATCCTTGTGTCTTTACTTGGACTTGTAGTATTAATCTCTTCTTTGGCGTTTACCTGATCAGCACTCCTTTGCCCAAGGAATTACTTACTATTTGGTATTTTTTTGGATTTTTAATATCTGCAGCTTCATTTTCTGGGTTGGGAGAATCAAGGCAAAACATTCTTTCTCTACTCCTAGATAGTATAGACTGGTTCTGCTTAGTCCTAAATGTGATGCCTAAGGCTAGGGTCCATTTTTTGCAGTAATTGTTTGGTCTTGTTTCTTATTGCAATTCTGCTTTAAGCTGTCTAGATAATAGGTTGGACTGGAATTCTCTGGGTGACATCAAAGACCTTTCTTCTGCTGCTCTTAGGGCTGGCTACCCTGCTTCTGAGGGCCTGTTCCTGCAGGGATTCCTGGGCAATTGAACACTGTGCTCTGCTGCTCTCTGCCCAGGACCTTTTCATGTTGCAATGGCATTCATGATCAGCTCATTGCTGGGTTCTGGCTGGAGCTCTTTTCCCCATTTTCTCTTGATATGTGGCTTCGGAGCAGATTCTCACACTGGAATTTGCCTAGGGACTTCCTCTTCCCACTGAGCTCTTTGGCTGTCCCTGGGTTCTCATCTTGAGGTTCCAGGGCTGTCACTATATTAGGCTCTACCTAGATCCCTTTTCTTAAGTGTAGCCTCATTTGGAGCCTTGAGCTGTATTATTCCACTTCTTCTATCTACCCATGCTTGTCTACTTCATAGTTACGGCAGGATTTGGGCCATTCTTTTGTGCAACCTTGGACTGGCCCACAATCCCTTGAGTTGCTTTCTCTATAAGATTTTCCTAATATTTGATTCTGTAGGAAGCAGAAAATAGTTGATAAGAGAGCCAGACTCAAAGTCAAGAAGACCCAGCTTCAAGTTCCTTTTTAAATTGGTTGAATTAACTTAGTCAAGTTACTTAACATTGCAGTGCTGTAGGCATCTACCTAAGATGATAATAGTAGAGATATGCTGACTTCAGTGAAAAGAGTTTCCTCACCTAAGAGTGGCCACTAGTAATGAAAGCACTGGAGCAAAAGCATATAATGGATGTTAGTAAATGACTCATAATTACAGAAGAAATAAAATGATTCGTAATGTGTATCATATTTTTAAAATATGAAATTATCTAGGTTCATAAGAATAAAAAGAATTAAAGATAACCTTTGTGGTTGAGGGTCAATGTCACAAACTAAAGCTAATGTCAGAGTCTAAAGCCATATTAAACTATCTTTTCATAATCATCTTGCTATATCTTCTCAGTAGTAAGCTGGTAATTAATGAGAAATGACATTTTTTAGTCAGACTTAGTGTTGATACAACAAAATTTATTTGATAGCTTTTTCCTATATTTTTTGGAATTTTTCTGCAGCCCTCTAAAAATTATAAAAAGAATAAATTCTGTATTCAGGAGGCATCCATAGAATTTCATGCTGCCTATGTAACATGCATTGAGATTGGAATGTTTTAACATTTATGCATTGAAGTTCTTTTCTAGTGCTTGATTTCTCTTCCCATTTGCACCAGGAGAAAATTAGATTTATGTTTGTCTCATGAAAAAAGGACCCATCACTTTATTGGTGACATTCTCCTTCTCTATTATGATTTCACAGAATGCTGCTGCATTAAGGATAGATTGTGCTCCTTCGTATAAATGGTATTTTTTATTGCTTTCCTTTGTCCATCTTGAATTACTCCACACCAAGAATGGATGGAGCTTAAAGGAAAGGGTATGTTCTTAAGAGCAGGTTAAGGTTTTCCTTCATAATCTGCTTCTTGTTTATTTCCAGGGAGAAATAAGCGAATAAACATATATATGGTGGCCTCTTTCTGGGATAGTTACACAACAAACCATGCTCCTATAGAAATGAAAATGAAAACAGAATGGGGAGTGGTATTTCAGTCTCTAGCTGTTGTTTAATTTCTATTTTTTTAAAATAATAGTAATAATCATAATTCACATTTATTTTAAATTTAAGATTTACCTAGGGCAGCTAGGTAGCACAGTGAAGAGTGTGCCAGGCCTGAAGTCAGGAAGACTCATCTTCCTGAGTTCAAATCTTGCCTCAGACACTTAGTAGCTGTGTGACCATGGGCAAGTAATCCTCTTTGCTTCAGTTCCTCATCTGGGAAAGGAACTGGAGAAGGAAATAGCGTCTGCCAAGGAAATCCCAAATGGGGTCATGAAGAGTCAGACACTACTGAAACAATTGAACAAAAGCAAAAGTGTCACCTAGAACTTTCCCTACCTTGAAAATAGGGAGTGTAAGTATTCTCATGCTCATTTTACAAATGAGAAAACTGTGGCTCTAAGAAGTTAAATAATTAATTTATCCAGAGTAACATAACTAGTACATTCTAGAAATGAATCTCCATTCAGGTCTTCATGTCTCAATGTAAAGTGCTATTTCTACCACATCACATTACCTAAATTTTTTGTAAAAAGTTTTACCAATTTGTCACAAGTCCAAGGTTATTGCCATGCTATATTTCTATGTTTTTAGGGACACTCTTAAATCAATCAAACCTCACAATCACTTAGGGATCTGGGCTACTTTGGTTGTGTCTGCTTTTTCAGAAGATACTCTACTTGTTTCAGTAGGTGGCTATTCACTCATGTCATAAATTTGGAACTTTGTGCCAGATAGAATTTCTGAACTCAGTAAAAATGTCAGTGATTAGGCCATGGCTGTAGAATCATTTGAAGCTTTACAAGTGTGTTAATATTGTATCTTGTTCTGGTACCCCTGAGCATTCACTCCATCCTACACCTTCTAATCAGTATGGTAAGTAAGATTATAAGTAGCCAGTATAAAGGAGCAATAACAGAAAATAAGATTACAATAGGGAACTTGGAAGTCATGTATAAACCATCCCAAAGATCAAAGGAGAATTATCTAACTAAACCCCACATCTTGACAATTTGTACTAAATCAAGGAAAGACATTTAGATGCTGCTTATCAAAGTTCTGTTCCTATGACAGACAAGATCCAGACCTCCATGGCTCCAGACCAGCAGAACATCAAAAAAGTGCTGATAACTTGGAGATGATTTGGATATATTAAAGAACTAACCTCCAAGCTGGCACAGGTAGGAGTTAGTCTGTTTCCTTAAAACATTCTTTAAAAATGAGACGCCTTACTTTGCCTTTCTCCACTGAGTCTATGTTGCCCTATGGCTTTCACCTCTAATCCATGATAACATGACGTATATTCTCTTCCTCTTCTCTTCCCCATCCTTTCACCAATAATGCCTGCTTTCACATATTACCCCATTCCCTATTCTCACATCATCTCCCCCTGTGCCCCACTTGACACTTATCTTTGTACCCTCCATAGTTATTAAAGTATAATTGCTTCCCCTCCCCCCATTTCCTGCTGCCAATCATGGTCTTTTCCTCAGAAAGGACCCAAAGAACTGGATATGTCTGCTGCTACTTCATAATTTCATAAATTAATTAAAAATTCAAGAGTATTCTCAATACATGATTTTACTTTTTCTTTTCCTCAGAGAACACAGATGTTAAAATAAAACAGGTCTTCCACTTTCTCAAAACAATTATTTTTTTCTTTCTCTCAGGTAAATGTTAGGCCAGTAGTAGTTTTGTCACACAGTTAGCCCAGGCCATTACTGAGTTCCCCGAAGGAAGGCAAAAGGCTTTTCCTGAGAAGATTTTCATTGATTATATATATTTGTACTTAAACATGGTATCCATTATTCCAAGCTGTCTTTAATAGCTCAATAATAAAATAAATAAATAATTTAAATCAGGAGCGGGGAACCTGTGGCCATGAGGCCACACGTGGTCCTTTAGGTCCTCAAGTGTGGACATTTCAGTCAAAGATTTCCCACCTCTGATTTAAATAATCCCAAGAAAATTACAAATACAAACTTGAGGGGAACTAAGAAATGTCTGTAAAATGAGCTGGAGAAGAAAATGGCAAATCACTCCAGTGTCCTTGCCAAGAAATCCCCAAATGGGGTTGCAGAGTCAAAATTCAACTGAACATGACAGAACAACAAAAAAGAAATATAACATTTCTATCAGTATTATTGAAGGACAGGCTGAGAACCATACTCAGAGTACTTCTTTGACTAAGATAACATTTAATTGTTCTCCCTCAATTGCCCCAAGGTAATAATAATAATAATATAATAGTAATATTTCATTGGTCAGAGATTTTCCATCCCTTGAAAGAAGTGTAAAAAATATGATTTTATCTTTGAAATAAGGATAATTCACTAGGCATGGTGGTGTAATACCTAAATCATTGGTAGAAGCTGAGGTTGGTGAATTACTTGAGTTCAAGAATTCTGAGTTGCAGTAGGGTTAAATACCATTAGGAGTTTTGGCAGAAAAAATATGGTCATCAACCAGGGGCAGAGAGCCTAAAGAAGGCTGAAGTGACCCGGGTGCTAAAACGGAGCAAGTTAAAGCTTTCTTGTTGACCTAAAAGAAATGAGGAAGAGCAGATGGAGAGGGAGGAAAAGAAGGCGAAGGAGCAGGAGGAGAAAGAGCAGAAGGAAAAGAAGAATTTGGAGATAACGTAGTATAGGAAAGTACGTAGAAATAGGTGTTAGAAAGTAAGTGTAGTTTTGCCGCTGCCACCGATTAGTTCCATGACATAACTAGCTATCTCACCTGAGTGGTAACTGATCTTACAAGCTGATAATGTTAGGGGTCCCCTATAAAATAATGCTGTTGGAATGACCTTCCAAATTTCTTAGAGTATTAAACTAGATTCATACAATTGGTTTTGAAATGTGTGGGCAAAATAAGTCACTCCCGCCAGATGGCACTGTAGTTATGTGGATTCTTTGTAGTGTTGAAAACTTTTTTGGTTGCTTGACTGTCTAGAACCTGACTCTGATCCGACATGGATAGAATAGTAACAGAAATGCTAGTTGGCAAATGTATGGTAAGGGTGCCCAGGGCTAAACGGTAGTAGGCTGGGTTTTTTTCCTAGAAAAACTTTGCTTATTAAGTAGATATTTTTTAATACAAGCAGCATTAAATATATTTTAGTCTCACAAAGGCTAAAATAGAAAGTATGAACTAAGTATTGCATCTTGTAAAGTAATGTTGGTGCCATATCAGTTATCTAAAATATCATGAATGATAACAAAAAGGAGAACAACAACATAAATATTGATTCCCTTAAAGTCTAACCAATTTTTCTTGGTGGGGGGCGGGTACTTTGAGAAAGTGAAGGAGTAGAGGTCACAGTGATGTGCAACAGAAACTCAGTATTTCTTCACACATTAGGATAGCTATGAAGGAACTGTGAAATTGGCAAAAACATCTATTAAGTTTGCACCCTAACCAGTGTATCATAACTTTTCCTATGACTATGAACATAAAATAGACAGCACAGTTGAGGATTATAGTCAAAAAATTGCCAGGGGAAACTTAGAATTTTGGGGAGGAATTTGTTTTGCTTAACTATGTGTATTTATTACAAGAATTTTCTGTTTCTTTTTCCCAATGAGGGAAGTTGAGGTAAAGAAAACAGATTTTTTTCATTAAAAATGAAATAAAAATTTAAAAACAAAATGGTAGAAATTATGCAACACATAATTGTAGATTATACAATTTTATCTTCTACCAGATACTTAGCCATGACCTTGTGGCTACAATAATGAATCAGAAGTTCTTTATTTTTCATGGACAATAGGTCCCATACTATAAGCAAATTCCTCAAAGTATCCTAGATAACTAAATTAATTAAATCTGATGGACCTGGACCATGATCACAAAATCAAAATATTACTCATTGACACAACCATAAAATGGCAATAATAGATGTTGCCTTACAAAATATGTATAATCTCTAAGCACTACAGAACAAAAATGTTTCCTAAAAATAGATATCTAGTAGAGTCGAGATCAAAATCATCCTATCTGCTACTGGAGTACAGAAGGTACACTTGTACAGAAGTTGTACAGAAGTTTATCTCTTAATGCTTTAACTCAGTTAAAGAAAGCAGTTCTTTCATCTGCCTGTATAATAGTCTGAACATTAAATTTTAAACATTAAATATGAAAGAATAGAATAGATACCTTTTCCAGATCATTTTCCATATAATATTCATTGAAAAAAGTATGAATTTTCATCATCATCATCATCATCGTATCATTTGTTTCTTCATCATTATATGACATTTTAAGATCTGCCTGACCTTTTACATGTTATCACATGTGTGTTATATTTGTGGCCTGATGCCAGCACCTAAGCTGGTTGAGGTTCAATGTTGGGATGAAAAGAGGTGCTGATAGGCATTGAACAATTAACAAAAGATTAATTAATCCTAATAGCAATTATGTAAAATGAAGATATATATATACATATTTATATACATATGTATGTATGTTTATATATATTTATCTTCAGCTCACTCACCTTCCCCCAACTCCACGTGGAAACACGTCTGGTAAGCAAGGCTAGATGTGACGCCTCATCTAGTCTTCAGAGAGTTACCAAATCCAGTTGGGTGGGATTGTTTAAGCTCTTCTGTGACCACATCAATACAGTAAAAAACCATCAGAAAGTTATGTCAAGAAAGGCACATCTTAAGCTTTTCCATATCTCCAGGCCATTCAGGTGACAGCTTTGTCACCTATTAGGGAAAACTAACCCACACTGGGAGCTGGGGTAAGGCAGAGAGAATTCTGGCTATTGGTCCACTCATATTCTATAAGGTAAATACAACAGGCATTATTACTCGCAATTTACAGGTAAGGAAACTGAGGTTAAATGACCTACCCTTGATCACACAACTAGTATTTTTTTGTATGTATTTATCTCATCTTCCCAACTAATGTATAAATTTCTAAAAAGCAGGGACCATGTCTTATAGTTCTTCATTATCCATAGTAGCAGAAATAGTGCTGGACTTGGAGTCAGGAAGATCTGAGGTCAAATCCAACCTTAGACACTTGTTAGCTATGAGACCCAGGACAAGACACTTAATCTCTGCCTTTTTGGTTTCTTCATCTGTAAAATGGAAATAATAATACCTAATTCCCAGGGTTGTTGTAAAGATAAAACTAGATAGTGTTTGCAAAGCAGTTTGCAAACTTTGAGTTGATATACAAATAATGATTATGACGATAATTCTTTCCCTGCCTACAGAACAGTGCTAAGTGCATGAGAAGCACACAATCAATATTTGGTAAATGGTTTTATAATTAGTATAATCAATACCTCTGTGTATTCTAATTTCTTATGAGAGAACAATGAAATACTACAGAATTATTAGGTTCTGACGTGTTCCTCAATTTTCCCCAATTTCTTCAAAACTGAATCCATGACTAGAAAGCTTGTTGTTTGCTCAGAATATCCAGTTCCAAATAGGTTATTACCTCTAGAGCAGCTCTTAGAAACTTGGAAAGATATGGAAAGATTCAGACTTATGAAGAAAGGGTTTATTCATTCTCAGAGAAACAGGATGAATGTATATGTGCATATATGACTATAATTATCAACATCAAAGTATATGTATACGTAAGCATATGCATGTATGTGTGAATGTGCTCATATATATCTTTGTATATGTCTATATGTGTATATATATCCATGTATGAGTATTTTTATGTGCATGTGTATGTGCATGTGTGTGTGTGTGTGTGTGTGCATAATCTCCATGCTTAATTATATAGCCTTCTAGGGAGGGAAGGGTGGAAAAGAACAAAGTAAAAAGTGTATAGAAGTGAACAAAAGAAAACATATAAGGAGGCAAATAAAAAATGGACTTCTCTCAATGCATAATGTAGCATTGATTACATAGGCTTTATTGAAAAAGAAATTTATTGCTGTACAGTTTTGTGACAACAATCAAATTAAGATCTTTTGCTGTTTTTGTTTTGTTTTGTTTTGTTTTTTTTACTAAAAGTGCATCTGATTGAATAATGTGATTAAAGAATGTCTTTCCCACCCACTGATGGGCCTGCCCATTGTGGGAAGCTTGATTAGAGGAGTTTTGTAGGAGGGTCCCAAGCACCTTTTTTTTTTTTTCTATTGAGGCACTGGGTCAGAGGGTTATGTCCTCTGGCTCTAAAAAGTGTATGAACATCCTGAGGGTGAGGTTTTACTTTGGGACTTAGTTTTTGTAAGATTTATTTGGCCAGATGAGGACTATGGGAAGTTGCTTTAAGGAGGCCCCCAATTTTGAAATCCTAGATGTTAGTGTTTCCCTCTCTGTTTACTATGGTCAGACAGTCGGGGTCCAATTGTCTGTCAAATTTCGGCAGAGGAAGCCATGTCTGCTGATCTTTTGATTTCTCTGTATTTTTTTGAAGTTTGGGGTGCTGACTCCCCTGAACTAAGTGAATGATATATGTGCCTGGTTAAAGGAATGATGCATGTGCTTGATTAAAGTGATTGTTAACCCCTCAAAAATTGCATTTCCTTTTATGAATGCAGATCTAAGAACCTGTTATCCTGCATATGTTGGGGTACTTACTGTTACAAGTTTGAATCCTCTTTTACATTCAGCTGTACACATGACACTGCTGTTTTTTCCTTTTATTATTTTATATTTAAGTGCAAAATGAAATAAATTTACAAAAACCACAGTGAATTAGTATGTTTTTCCCATACCCCCTTCAATATTTGAAGCTTTCCTTTTCTCTCATTTTAGCCAATCTTATCTGTGAAAGGTGGCACCTCAGAATTATTTTAATTTATATTTCTCTAATTACTAGTGATTTAGAGTATTTTTTCATGTGACTATAGATAGCTTTTATTTCTTCCTTTGAAAATTACCTGTTTGGATAGTGCTAAGATAGCAGAGAGAAGTCAAGAAGTTCCCTGAGCTCTCACCAGTTTCCCTCAAAAATAATGTAAAATCAAGCCTCAAAAAAGAATTCTGGAGCAAAAGAATCCAATCCACAAAAAGACAGAGTGAAACAATTTTCAAGCCCAAGGTAGTTTAGAAGGACTTCCGGAAAGCTCTGTCTGACTTGGATAAAAGGGGAACAGAGTCCCATGTTGGCAATATCTCAGCAAGCCAGAAAAAAGTCTCTTAGGAATAGCACAGATTGGTGCCTGATGTCCTGTGGTCCTGGCTTAGCAGGCCAATTGTGAGGACTCCAGCCCCAGCATAGCAGGCAAACTTCCAGTCCTAGAACCCAGGACACAACAGGGTGCAACTAGACAGGGCCATACTAGTGTAAAGGGCAAGATACCAGCCCCAGAAACCCTAGTGTAGAAAGCCAGTGTCCAGGCCCCTGACCCCCAGTACAAGAAGCTTGAGACAGTGTCCTCTGAAATCCAGGAGCAGAGCTCAACTTTTAAAAATGAGCAAAAACAAAAAAGAACCCTGACCACAGAAAGCTACTCTGGTAACAGGGAAGATCCAAGTACAAACTCAGAAGAGTCAAAACACCCACATACAAAACATGAAAAAAAAGAGTATGAATTGGTCAAAAGCCTCAAAAGTCCTCTTGGAAGAAATCAAAAAGAATCTTAAAAATCAAGTGAGAGAGACAGAAGAAAAATTGGGAAAAGAAATGAGAATTATGCAAGAGAATTATGAAAAAAAGCCAACAGCTTGAAAACAAAGCACAAAAAAAAATCAGAAAACAACTCCTTCAAAAATAGAATTGGCTGGGGAAAAAAATTCACTGAAGAGAATAACTCCTTTAAATTCAGAACAGATCAAATGGAAAAGAAGGTACAAAACCTAACTGAAGAAAATAATTCCCTAAAACATACAAACATACAGTATATTTATAAGTATGTGTATTTGTATATGTATGTATAAGTCTACACTGTGTCCTTCAAGAAATTACCAGGGAAAATTGCCCTGATATCCTAGAAACAGAGGGCAAAATAGAATCTGAAAGAATCCCATCAATCACCTCCTGAAAGAGATCCCAAAATGAAGACTCCCAGGAATATTATAGTTGACTTTCAGAACTTTTGGGTTAGAAAGAAAACACTGCAAGCAATCATAAAGAAACAATTCAAATATCAAGGAGCCACAGTCAGGATTATACTACATTTAGTAGCTTCTACATTAAAGAATAAGAGGGCTAGGAATATAAAGGTAAAGGAGTTTGGATTACAACAAAGAATCTACTACCCAGAAAAACTGAGCATAATCTTTCATAGAAAAAGATGGATATTCAATGAAATAGGGGAGTTTCAAATGTTCTTGATGAAAATACTAGAGCCGAACATAAAATTTGATCTTTAAATATAAGACTCAAAAGAAGCATAAAAAGGTAAATAGGAAAGAAAAAAACCAAGATGGTATTCAAAAAGGTTAAACTACATGGGAAGATGATACTTGTAACTCTTAAGGCATCTCTATTAGGGCATTTAGAAGTAGTGTACATAAAGCGAGGGTGTGGGTATAAGTTGACTTTGATGTGATGATAAAAAAAATAAATATTAAAGGGTGGAAAAAAGGATTGTACTGGAAGAAGAGGAAAGGAGGAAACAGAATAGGGTAAATCATAACAATACATGAAAAGGCACAAAAGTCATATTATAGTAGAGGGAAGAGAAGGAAGGGGTTACCATTGTTTGAACCTTACTATCATAAGATTTAGCTGAAATAGGGAATAACATACAAATATGAAAAAATGGAGAAAACAATGGAGAAAAAGCAGATCAATGAATTAGGTATACAATTTAAAAAGCTAAAAAAAAATCAAATTAACCCCTCCCAATTAAATACCAAATTATAAATTCAGAAAATCAAAGGAGAGATTAATAAAATCAGTTTATTAATTATTATTTTATTTATTTAAGCTTTAATTTTTATTATTAATTTATTATTTATTTTATTTTAATTTTTAATTTTAAGCTTGTTATTTATTTTATTTTATTAATTTTAACTTAATCTTATTTAATTAGTTGATAAAAATACGTTTAAGAACTAATAAATACACCAAAGAGCTGGTACTATGAAAAAAACAACAGAAGAGATAAGTGTTTAATTTGATTTTGAAGGAAGAAGAAAACCAAATTACCAATATCAAAAATGAAAAGAGTGAATTCACCACCAAGAAAGATACCCTACAGTATGCTAAATAATCTGAAAATCTAAGTGAAATGGATGAATATATACAAAAACATAAATTGCCTAGATTAACAGAAGAGAAAATAAAATGCTTAAATAACTCAGTTTTTAGTGAAAGAGATTGAACAATCCATCAATGCACTCCCTAAGAAAAAATTTCCAGTGTCAGATGGATTTAAGAGTAAATACTACCAAACATTTAAAGAACAATTAATTCCAATATGACATAGACTATTTGGGAAAATAGATAAAGAAAAAGTCCTACCAAATTCTATTTTTTTATGGCACAAATATAATGCTGATACCTAAATCAGGAACAGCCAAAACAGAAAGAAAAGCATACACCAATGTCCCTAAAGAATATTGATGCAAAAGTTTTAAATACAACATTAGCAAAGAGATTACAACAATTTATCATGAAGATAATACACTATGACCAAGTGGTATTTATACTAGGAATGTAGGGCTGGTTTAATATTAGGAAAACAATTGTCATATCAATAACACATCAGTATATTATGACCATATCAATATTAAAATGAATAGGAATCATGTGTTTTTCTCAGTAGATGCAGAAAAAACTTTTGACAAAAATACAACATCTATTTCTATTAAAAACCCTACAGAGCACAGGAATAAATAGAATTTTCCTTAAAATGATAAGTCATATCCCATCAGCAAGCATGCATTATCTGTAATGGGGATAAGCTAGAAGCTTTCCCAATAAGATCAGTGGTGAAACGAGAATTCACATTATCACCAATGTTGTTCAATATTGTACAAAAATGTTAGCTTTAGTTAAAGAGGGAATAACATGCATACTCAATTTGCTATAAAAATCTATCTTACACTACAAGAAAGTAGGGGAAAAGGGGATAAGTGGAGTGTGAGGGGGATGATAGAAGGGAGGGCAAATGGGAGGAAGGGGTAATTAAAAGTAAATGCCCTGGAACAGAGTTGGTGACAGAAGAAGAGAAGAGAGATACTGGGTTCTTCTAGCATCTAACTTTTAGAGAGAAGATGCATGATGCCCATCTCTCTTCACAGCTCTGAAGGGAAACCAACAAGAAGAGTTGGTAGTACCATCAAGTCCTTATCTTCAGCTTGCTACATTAGGGACTTCAGGGAATTTCCTCTTTGCATTAAGAAATAGGACTTTATTTCTTGCCTCTTAGTGAGCTGAGATATCTTGCTCCCAATGGAAGAGCTCCTCCAATCTATATTACCTAGTTATATTCTCATGTGTATACTTCCTCTGCTTTCTGATTTTCCATGGGGTGTAGGGTGAATTCAGGGAAAACTGGTACCACTGGTGTGAAGGCTGCTGAGCCCTTTTCAGGGCTGCTTTCCACCTTTGCTCAAGTTATCATCATAGTCCAATCTTATTATGACAGGAATTTGGGCAAAATCTCTCTAAGTCTATGACAGTGCTTGGACTTGGTGGCTTGAGTCATAAAGGCAATCCATACCTGGGATACATCCAGGTGAGCTTGAAATTTCCTAAGGAAGTTTTTGGTGTCAACATAAAAATGAACAGTGGTTCTGTTATAAATAGACTTTCCAATACTTACTGGAGTTTTATTGATTGGAATGAATTTTAGTCCTATCAAAATTCTAGGAGGATACTGAAAACAACAAGTTACATCTCAATGCTTGCACATTTTGACCATTCATGTAGACTATGCAAATGTTTACAAGTGGATGTTAGAGGTTCCATTAAATCAAGAGTCCCAACTATTCACCATCTGTACTGGATGTAAAGTATTTGACTTTGAGACTTCCCAGTACCACAAGAATAGTAGAATAGATTGAGGGTAGAACTCAACAAGGGGACAGTTATGTTCTAATTACATGACTGAGGGAGAGGAGTGGTCAAATGTTACCCACAGAATCCAGCTTACTGATTCCAGATCATTCAGAGAAAAATCTAGGATGATTCCTGTATTTATGATGGAAAATCTCAGAAATCATCTCAAAGAAATGCCAATTAATATCATCATCATAGAATTCAGCAGCCTTTATGCATCACTGGTGGTGGTGGTGCCTAAGAAAAAATGGAGATATGGGTTGATTACTGACCTTTGAACAGAGGGACTAAAGTGGACCAATACAGAATGCATGGGTACATTATGCCCTGGGTTGACTGCTAAGCAGTCAGGGAGGTTATTTTGGACTTGCATAGTGGATACTACCAGAGTCCTATTTCTGAGGAAAACAAGGAAATGACTGCTTTTATCTGTCTGGGGATCCTTGTAGTAGTACTGAACACAAGATCAGTCACCATTTGGCAACTCCATTATCATTATGTCTGTTCTGGGTCACATTTCCAGGTCAGAGAGGCATGCTTATCATCACAAAAAAGTAGGGACTCTACCTAGGTAAGTTGCAGAGAGGAGGTCAAGAAAGTAGTAACCAAACCTCTCTCTGGATCATACCACCTTGGAAATGATGGAGTGCTTGGACCCCACTTCCAAGATCACATTTCTCCCTAACCTCAAAACACAATTCCTGACAATTTTCTTCACAACTCAAGGACACTATGTCTAGCTATAACTCATGAGTGGACCCCAGTAAGCTATCTTTCCCTGTTACAAGAACAAGTTGACTTCTGTAGAATTTTCCTTGTATGAACAGGACTATCTTGTACCAGCAGAATTATCAGGAATGGATTCCCACGGTTGTCATAAACAATCTGGAGGTCAAGCTATAGGCATCAATTCCCTAAGCTATCTTGCTACAGACACAGCAGACCCAAAATATACCCCTTAGCAACCTTCTGCTCCCCCAACCCTGTTTTCAATAGTGAATGATGGCTGTAACCAATGTCATTATCTAATTAGCATACTTACCACACCATCCACTGCTTTTCCTATATAAGCTTTAGCATCATTCCTGTTAAGTTACAAAGTTCATTAAGGAGCTCTGCCTGCCATATTAGTGTTACAATAAATCTTTGCCAACTTGACTTAAAGAACGCTTGAGTCTGTGAATTCATTCCAGACAACCCTTTCCTGTACTTCAGTACTTAAGAGGTCTCTAAACCTCAAAACTGCATCAGAGGCCCAAAAACTTAGACACCCAATAGCTGTGACAATAGCAAGACATACAAGTCTACCAAAATTTCTGAAAAGCAGCTAAAGCAATTGTCAGGGAGAAACTCATATCCTTGCAATCATGCATTTAAAAAATAAAAAAAGAGAAGATTAATGAAACAAATAAAATGTATATTTTTTAAAATTAGAAAAATCAACAGTAAACATTTGATCTGGTGTTCATTGTATGCTTATGATGTTCAAGAAGCTTTTTTGCTTCTTTCACTTGATCCCTTTCAATCAGCATATGAAAGGAATACTGAATTAAACCCGCTGAAGTTAAAAGACTACCTAAAGTCACACAGCTAGTAAATAGCAGATGTGAGATGTGAGTCTAGTCCTCAGATTCCAGAGAGATTGCTTTTTCCATTGTAACCATTACCTTTTACTGTAAATAAATATATCACTGAAGGGAATTGGAACTCTGAGAACTAAAAAATTTTTTGACACTCTTACATAAGAATAGTCCCCCTGAACATATTGGCCCTATATGCCTTCCTCCTTATAGTAGAGAGGTGAGGGACTTATAGGACAGAATACCGTACACATTATATGTGTTGTATACTTCATCAAATGAAGTCACTGAATTAGGTATTTGCATTTTTAAAAAAATAAATTTTTATTATAGCTTTTTCCCTTGGGCTACAGGCTCTGGGAACCCCCTTGTACTCTTTTTATATCTTCCAACTTGATCTGGCACTTGCTTGAGGCCATAAGCCTTTCATTGTGACTATACCCAAATCTCTGTTACCTCCAGATTGCCTTTGGCTACTTCCCACCCTTGATTCAACCCAAATCCTATTTTCTTGGTTCCTGGAGTACAATCTCTATTCACCTCAGTCTACTGGTCACTTCTATGAAGATCTTCCCTGGACCCCTCCTCATCACCCCAGATTACTTGGACACCCCTAGATCCCTCCCATAGTCTTTCTGTATGTAATATCCTTCTTGCCTCCATGAAGGTGCTAAGATTCATTCTGGCCTGATGATATTAGCAATTTAAATGCTCAGATTCCTTAAGAGTCTAACCAACGCTGAGATTCCTTAGGAGTCTATCCAATATGGCAGATTTTTAATAAATTTGTTTTTTCTTTCACTGAAAGAATACTTGAGTTGAATTAATTTGGGCAAGACCCTGCACCCCTAAACCTAAACAGTAACTGATAAATCTTGTATAATCCTGTACATGGCTCCATGGTACTTAAATTCTTTCTGGTTGCTTGCAGTATGTTGCTAACCTGGGAGATCTGGAATTTGGTTAGTAATATTCCTGGAGTTTTCCTTTTGCGATTTACTTTCCAATTTCTTCTTTCCCTCTGGTTTTAAGATATCTGGGAAATTTTCCTTTCTAATTTGTAAAATGTGATGTTTAGTGTGAGAAACATGGTTACTCTAGAAAGAACAATACTTGTGAAGACAGAAAAGTTCTCACTTTATTTTACATTTATTTTACATTCCTAGTGAATGGGTACCTCCCCAGTAGAGAGTATGATTGCTCAGACAAATGCAAAGCTATTTATATTGTTCCTGATTTCGAATTTCCTCCCTTGCTGTTCATTGGCTAGATGCAACATCCTGAACTTTCCACTTCATGTTCTCTTCTTTGATATGTTTCTCATGAAATAGCTCACTAAGCAACAGTACAGGTTTCTGATCTGAAGTCTTGTTCTGCTAGGTCACAGTTCTGAGTAGAACCATGTTATCACTCAAAGCTGGGAGTAGTTTATTCTTGTGGAAGCAGAATTCCTTTTGTTTCTCACATTTAGGCTCCTGTATTATTTTATCATGACTTTCAATAATTTTTAAGTTATCCCTCCTCAATCTATTTTCCAGGTTAGCTATTTTTCTTATAAGATGTTTTATATTTTCTTCCTTTTTTTAATCTATTCACTTTTTAAAAAATGATTTCTTGATGTCCTGTGTAGTCATCAGCTTTCGCTAGATCAGTTCTGATTTTTAAGAAATTCTTGTCTTCAGTGAGGTTGTTTTCAAACTTCTTAACATCTGGCCAAATTCTTATTTTAAGGAATTATTTCCTCAGTATTTTTTGTGCCTCTTTTACTGAGTCGTTGATTGTCTTTTCATAATTTTCTTGTATTGCTCTCATACCCTTTCACTATTTTTACTCTACCCCTCACTCTTTTTCTATCTTTTTCTTTAGTTCTTGTAGGAATTCTCATTGAAATTGCATAACCAACTTCTCATTTAACATTTTGAAACAAAGGATTCTTTTTAATAACCATGACTAAATTAGGACTGAGTCTTTTCCCCTTTATTTTATCATTCAGGTACCAGCCCCGTAGGCTGATTAGTTAGTCTCTGAAGGACATGATTGATAGATGAGATTGCTCAAGAATCTACTCACACAGAGAATATAATCTAGGTGAATTCGAGCTTTAAAAGCATTAGATTCATACCCTTGAAACCTCCTTGTTCAGTGGGAGTCTTGATGGAGAAGGATGCCTTTGTCCAGATAACCTGAGGCAGTTAATTCTAGTGATCCGGCCCCTTTCTCAGCAGGATGATCTGAAGGAACTGAGACAGTTCAAAGAAAATGCTGGATGCACTGGAAAATTTGGAGTATCCACCTCAAATGTTCACAGCGACTACTTGTGCCCAATCTGTAGTAGAGCATTCTAAGCTTGTATTGGTCTGATCAGCCTTAGTCAACTGAAACTTGACTCTAGCATAATGATGTCATTTTGGGACTCTTTGAGAATAAAGGATAAGAACCAACCAACAAGCCACCCTCTCATTAACTGTATTTAAGTATTTGAATATCTCTGTGGGGTTTGTTTTTGGTTACTGAGAAAGACTACTGACCATCAAGTTATTATTTGCTAGCCTAATTAATAAATTGATTATTAATTACCGAGAAACTTTGTCTCTTGGGCTTTTCTTTAACCTCAGTTAGGGACCAGAGCTCTGCACACCAGATTCTTATCAAAAAACTCCCCTATATTTTTTTAGGTCTGAGTGGAATATTTGTCCACAAAGGAGGACTTTCTGTTAGGACAATGGCTGTGTTGTGACTCCCTCCCTATTACCAGCAATTAGATCTCTGGTAAATTTATATCTTCCATGCCTATTTTAAGTGTGTTTTCTTTGTGCTGTAGCTTTTTCTAATTTTCACTTTGGAAGCAGAAGGTTTACATCAATGGGATATGTCCTATTGGACAAGGTTTTCTTATGCTAGCTAAAGAGACATATCAGAGTCATCTCTGCACACAAAATTATTGGCATGCCACCTGGGAAACTCAGGGTAATTTTGGAGGCATCCTCTAGCATATTCCAGCTTGTGTAATAGGAAAAATGCCCTGAAAAAATTTCTTGCAGGTACAGTTTTAAAAAGGAAACCACGGCATTGCTGTGAGGGTATAAACTTTGTGTAAAGTCATGATTCTAGCTCAACAAGTTTTCAGGTAGACATATTAGCATTCACATGGTAGTCAGAACAAGTGATATAAGGATGCTATCAAAGTCTCTCTTAAGAACTTTGGAAATGATTATGTGACATGAGACATACTGGCATAGGATCACTCAGCATGGCATGCCCTCATCAGAGAAGATACTGTGGTCTATGAGCAAAGCAGAACTGAAGTAGCTCAAAATAAATGTGAGATGCACAAATTTAGAGAATCCACCCAAATATTCACATGGACTAATTGTGTCCCACTTGTGATCAAACATTCTGAACTCATATTGGTCTGATTAGTCATAATTAAACGCGCTGTAACTTGACTCTAGCACAGTGATATCATTTTGGTCATCTTCCACAAGGAAGGTCAACAACCAGTAGATTAATCTGTGTGTGTAAAGAGATTTCCTTAAGTGGAAGACCTAATTAAATATTTTTATTCTGAGTGAAAAAGAAACTACCTTGAGCAGAGTAACAAGCAGATGAAGAAGGTTAAGTGGTAGAGGTAAGCAAGATGAGCATATTTAAATTTTAATTTCTGGTCATTAAGACTGTGTGTGTGTGTGTGTGTGTGTGTTCTTTGTCTTTTTGTCTCTATGTTTATAGTAAAGCTTTTGAAGGTACTCCTTTTGCTATGTATGTTCAAAGTTTAAGGGTATTTTTTTAAACAAAAATCTCTTTCTATCTTTTGATTTTGGCCAAAATCAAGAGAAAAAGGGGAACTTTCTCTCCAGTTTATAAAATTTGAAGATGTGAAAGTAAAATTAGAAAAGGATTTTTTCTTTGGAGCATTTCCTTGAAGTGAAACCCCTGAACTGTGTGAACTCTGTGTGTGTGTGGGAGGGGTGGTAGAACCCACCTTGTCTTCAGCTCCAAACTACTAAGAGATAAGATCTCAGACCAAGCCTCCCATAGGATGTACCTTAGTTAAGCCACATGACAATAGATTTTTGGTCACTCCAAAAGATTGAGTTAGAAATTACATTAGTATTCAGTTATTCCTAGGTGAGCTTAAGAATGTTTCCATTTTATTAATCTGGGAGTAGTTTAATCTTGTGGAAACAGAATTCCTTCTTTTGTTTCTCACATTTAGGCTCCTGTATTATTTTATCATGGCTTTCAATAATTCTTAAATTATCTCTCCTCAATCTATTTTCCAGGTTAGCTATTTTTCTTATAAGATGTTTTATGTTTTCTTCCTTTTTTTTCTGAGATGTGAAAGTATTTTCATAAGAGATGCCCAGATTGGCATGAAATGACCATAGAGCTGAATAAGGGAATTGCTTTCTATGTTTATGAAGGGAAGGAAGCTATGGAAAGGGATCAGATTGTTATATGGCCTAGCTCAGCCCAAACCACTCTTTCAGGAATTACTATTGTGAAAAATGATTTTTCTTAGTAATCATTATCAGTGGAAAGCATTATCAGTGCTTTCCACTGTCCTCCTTTCTTCCAAAATTCAGTTTCTTCTTCAGAAGGACATTAAAATCTAATTTAAATGGGTCTATTCCTGTTCATTGTGTTGACTGGAAAATGTTGATTGCTCCCATTGTCAAGACAGGTGTTAAGGAAATTGATGTCCATTTGACCGAGATTAGATGACCTAAGTCACATCCAAGATCCTTATTTTAATATAACCCACTCCCAGTGTGTTGATCAATCAGAGTTGATTTGGTACACCCTTGGTAACACCTACTGTTTGAAGGGTATATATAACTCTGTACCCCACCCTTGAATTGAGCCAATTCTGGACTGGCTGCCTTGGGGAAGGGGCTCAGTTCTGGACTGTAACTCATATGCAATGCATGCATGTTATCAGCTTGAGAGAAATTAAAAACACAGACACAACCTAATTTTGTCTCTTTCTTAGAATAAACTCTGGGAGGCTGATGTTATACAGATCATTAGAAAGGTCATTATACAGGCTATGTTGGAGATTATATCTAATTTCAAAAGTGTTTCTACTGTGGAAGGAAAGGTCATATTACTCAAGACAGTTTTAAGAGACAAAAGATTGTTAGAAATCAAAAGGGGAATGGCAGTAAAAGTTCCCTAAGGAACAATAATGCAGAAGAGAGAGAGGCAAGGGCAAGGGCTATAGATTTCAAAGATAGATTTTCTTTTAAATGAAATAACAAATCTTTCTATTGATATATTATCCAAGTAGAAATTTAACAAGTGCTGACCAACTGAAGTTGAATGTGCAAATGAATTTTGTTGTAACTGAATGGACCACCAGTCACTGGGTAATGTTAATTCCAGCTTTATTCTTAGCTTTAAAATCCCCCTGTGAATTATTACGGACAAGATCTCCTAGCCAGATTTTAGAATACCCTGCTCTCTACATATTCTGTTCACTAAAAATTGCCCATCCAATCAGACAAATGTGTCTAAAACCGTAAAAATAAGGTTTTGTCCTTTAAAGGTTCACTTTGATCAAGATTTTTCTATGATAATTTTAAATGTGATCACTTCAGAATTTCAGCAATTAATGGTTAAAATGTATATTAGCATTGTAAAACCTGTTTGTCTCAAACTTTTTTTGTAACTACTTTTAAAAAATCTTGATGGATTTGTTCCACAAATTTCTGGAACTAGGAGTTGCAATATAGATTATATCTCTCTTTTGGGAGAATGAGAGGGCTGGAACTCTTTGATCTAGTAGATAATACCTAATTTCAGCTAATCAAGCCACTCATAATTGTGATGGGTAAATTAATGAAGAAAATCACCTGGGTTGAAATAGACTCTATAGTTTGAGGAGGTTTAACAACAGCATAAGCAGTTTGAGATGTGATTGAAAAGTAAAGGAAAGTTGTATAATCTGAGTAATAGTTTTGGGAGATTTGGAAAGGGAAAAAAGACGGAAAAATATGTAAGGTAGATAAGAGGGTTTGGGGACAAATGGGGGATACACCCTGTACACATGAGGTGGGCAGCAGTAAAGCCACATTCTCCAAACCCCTAATGTCCCTGAACAGTTATTCTGGGCACCTCTGTGCCCAGACAAGATGGTCTAAATGTATTGAGTGGGTGTGGGCAAGTTTTACTTTTGTGTAAGTGGTGTCAAACTGAAAATAAATGACCAAAGAGCCACAGAGATTATGCAACAAGTGTTAACTTCTGAAACTACCAAAGAGTTCATAGACATTGTAGACCAATCATGAAACAATGAAAAATAAAGTAAAATAAAACTGAAGAGCTCATTGAAGTTATGGGCAAAAACACATCTTTATTCTGTTGGAGGAGGGAAACTAGACATACATCCTGGGATCTCCTATAGGAGGACAACCAAAGTATCAAGGCTAAACCATGATATATATAGCAGTGATTAGACAAAGAAACAGGAGTAATATATAGTGTTGAACTATAGCGGCACCACTGTAGTGGTGACAATGAGGGGTAATAGCCAGCATCAATGAGGCAAATTTGATTCATTTGACTGGACCATGGTTCCTGCAAATGCTCATCTGAGCTCAGGCACTATCTGGGGCTGGCTTGAGCTAATTCTGTGATTTAGTTGTATCCCAGAGTGTAAGCACAAAGAATTGCTGTTTTGTCAAGTTTTGTCAAGGGTACAACTTGCTTGCTCGTCCTTAGCTGTGGAAAATAGGGTGTCTCCTGATAGTACAACAAGAGTAGTGAAAGGAAAGCTTTGTTCTTGGCCTGGGGATCCTAATAGTAGAAAGACTGAGAATGAAATTTTTGTAGCTTGATTTGAAAGCCAATATGGACAGTTATAGAGGGCTGATAAGCAAAGTGTCCCTAAGTATGAAAATCAAACTCTCTCATATACTGTCACTTTTAAAATCCTTGGCAGTGGATTAGCTGGAAATAGTGAATCCTATGATATGAAATACTTAGAATAAATAACCTTTTATGAAATATAATATTAAATAATTGAAATTATAAATTAAGGTTTTGTATGATTTGGAAAATTGATCCAGGCATGATTATATTAATTCTGGTCTCATTTTAAATGTAATTTATTATTATTATACTATATTAGAAAGCTTGTTAGGTGTGTGATAGTCAAGTCACCACAAGTACATGATTTGTAATGTACATAAAGATAATGCATAACTTTAATCTGATAATTCATTGTTTTAGAAATACTGTTAGAAAAAATGACCTCTTCTCCAATTCTTTTGGATTATAGATCTACTTGCTAAAAGACTAATGTAAAAAGAAACTCTTTAGAAAAATAGATGATAGGAATAATGATTTTCTGTGAAGTTGGCATAGCAAGGACACCTCCTCATCTGTGAAAGACAGAGTCCTAAAATGTTACTAGATATGCTAACAATTTAAAAACATTGTTTGCTTTTGTGGTAGAATGGCATCTGAGTAGGGTGTCAATATTTTAATATTTCAAGATCTAGCCACATGCTCAGGTTAAAGTGTAATGATTTGATTTTAGATAAGAACTAGAAATTACAAAGGAAAAGATCTTTATTTCTATAAAAAAAAATCAATCTGCAACTGTTAAATTTTACTGTCCCAAGAATGAATTTCAGCTTTGACTTTAGTTTCTGAATAAGATTAGATTAGTATATGATAAATTTTGTCTAGCCACAAAATGGTCTGTAGGAAGCCTATATTTTAAATCTAACACTAAATACATTTTGGTTATGGTGAAAACAAAAGTATTGGTTATTATATAGAACCTCAAATGTTTCTTCGTGTTGTTCAAACTAAGAATTATTTAATTAACTCCATCTGTTAAAACTTGATGGTTTCTGCCTGCCATGCCCTGTTAACCTTAGATTAAATTCTTTAGCTCATTTTTCCCTCCTGGACAAAAAAAAAAATCAACTAGAATGTTATAATATTTCAGCCTAACAAACTTTAAACTACCCTGATAATAGGTGAATTTGAACTGGTAAAGATTTATGTGTATTTCTTAGTATTATTCATGTTAAATTAAGTACATGTTTAACTTTGTGATTGTAACATCAACATAGAAAACCAGATTCTCTGGTAATTTGAATTTGTTAGGTCACCCCTAACTAGAATGGGAAGGTTCATAGATAAGTTTATGCAAATTCATTTAAATTGTTCAGAACGATTTCCTGTATAAAATGATTTATAGATTGATTCAACTGAATTGAGGTACCTTGATTAGAAATGGGTTTTGTTTTATGTTTCAAATCCATAATATTGTTTATGACATTGTACAGCTATACTAATATGATCGCAACTTCTTTCCAGACTAAATGTTGTTACATTATGAGCTCAACTGTTAAAAAAGGAAAATGTTTGCCAACTATTAATGTCTGAATTATTTGCCTAAAGGAAAAGAGAAACTTTCATCTAAAATTATTTGGCTGTCACTTATAGAAAACTGTAAGATTTTGCAAGGTTGAGTATGCAAGTAAGGTTAAGTTATGAGGGATTATTATGACAAGAACACTAATTGGATATATATATATATAGATATAGATATGGATATATATCTATATCTATCTATGATATGTACATATATCATAGATAGATATAGATATAGATATACACACATATTTTGGCTTCACTTAGAAAACTGAATCTGTTCCCCCACTGCAAACAGTTTTTGACTAGAGGGGGTTGGTAATTAGGAATTTATTTTGTTTATAGTAAGTTGGAATTGATTTATGATACTTTAGACATTAACCAATTTAGACTTGATAAACTTCAATTTTAAAGATTTATTTTTATTTTAAGGGTTGTGTAAGGGATAGATGTCAGTCTGCAGGTTTATTCACTATCGATGTGAACTTACAACTATCATATATTACTTCATTAGGTTCTATTAATGGCCTTTTAGCATCAGGATAAATTTTCAGCTGTTGTTGAGAAAGAGAAATACTAGTAGAAATGAATGTAAAGTAAAAGTCTTTTGTGTGATTTCTAGTAGATCTGATAAATTTTATTTGCTAGCTAATCTATTGCAACAATTTGACAGTATTGATAATAATTGTGTCCAGTTCTGCTATGATTTACTGTTGGATGTGAAATTTTGGAGGGACTCTATTCAGAGTTTTTTTGAGTCTTCTTTTTGAGCTTTTTCCTTGGGTTTGTGGTATCCTTGTGGTCAACCCTAAATGAGCAGCTTAATAGGAATGATGTTTGAGATTTAAATCCAGTTGATATATGTTCCTGGGAATCATATGGGAGGATGACCTTAGGAAGACTAAGGCTGGACTTTCTTAATTAATTTGAAACAAGACATCTGCACACTGGTATTATGTGCTTGGCTGCTTTTAGTTATTCTGAGCCTTGATGTAGGCCTTCAGGATTAATAGTAATGTGTGAAATTCACATCCCTGATTCTTCCTCTAAGAGTAAATCTCTCTAAGGCAAAATAAGTTGTGATTTTTTTTTTACGATGAATCTCTTACTGTTTTCCATCTGAGATTATAGTCAAAGATATGTGATCCTTAATAACTGAATCTGCCCAAAGTTATGATTATTGGAACTTGCCATTTAAGACCTTCATTGAGGAATACTATTAGCATGATGATCCATGATGCCAGCAACCCAAGGGGCTTGACATTCATGCCCTGCAGGTAGTGTTTTCATGGGAAATATTGAGAGAACAACTTTTGGCATAGACTGATGTAGGATTTTCCTGACTCAGTTTCCCCAGTAGGACCATTTAAGCCTAGCTCAATGCAATTGACAATCTATATGACTCTAGTCTGGAACTGACATGAAGAAAGATGAACATTTCTTATACAGTTGTTAGAAGTGTGCAATTCTTTTGGAAACTGTTTGGTTCTTTGACCACTTTGGATAACAAATTTTATAGGTGATATTTGATGAATTATTTCCACATTCTCAAATTTTTTCTCTTATCATTATTGGTTTTGTTCTCAAAAAACCAAAAATTTTAGTGAAAATTGTTTATTTTACATTTTAAGCTCTCTTCTATTACTAGTTAAGAATCCTGCTGTTCTTTTGCTTTTTAACATTGTTATTATTTATATTGTAGTCTCTGGTATTAGAAACTGGTCTTTTAAGTCTAATTTTTTCCAAATTTGTTTCCAGTTTTCTTAACAATATTTTTTTTGTTTAACAGGAGTCTTTCTTCAAGCAATGTATATTCTTGGATTTATAAAATACTTTGGATTGTGTACATTTTTTAATTTAAAAAGTTACATTTTATTTTTTCAATCAGCAAAAAATTCAAACGAAATCTTCTTTCCTATCTACTTCAATCCCCAATAGAGAATGAAAGAAAAATAAACCCCTGAAACAAATATGTGGAGTCAAGCTAAATAAACATCTACATTAGCCACTTCAGAAATATCTCATTTTGCACTTGCAGTCCTTACCTCTCTACAAGCATGTTTTATTATTAGCTCTCTGAAATCATGGTTGGTTGCGAATAAGAGTTCTTAATTCTTTCAAAGTTTTGTACTTACCATATTGTGGTCATTGGAAAAAAATGGTTCCCCTGGTTCTATTTTTCTTCTCTATTTCAGTTCCAATAATTCCTTTCAGGTTTCTCTGAAACCAGTCCTTTTATCACTTCTTACAGTATAATAGTGTTCTGTCACATTTATGCTTTTACACATTTAAGACTTAATCTACTCCCCAATTGTTGGATACACTCTCAGAATCCCAGTCTTTGCCCTCTCCCAAAGAGCCAGATTTTTTACTATGCCTAGAGTTAATTTTCCTTAGAACTAATGTTCCCCTAATCTACTCTCCCTCTAATTCCCCTCCCTTTTCTTTCCCTATTTTTTCCCTGTTGAGAAAAAGTCATTTGTATAGTCAGTTGTATAAGTATGTGTGTTCTTTCCTCCTTTGTCCAGTTCAGATGAGAGTGAAGTTGAAGTATCAACTGTTGCTCACAAATCCCTCTGCTTTGTATGTATAGATGTCTACTTGTACACCTTGATTATGTGAACTACTTTTTTAATATTCATTTACTTTTGAAACCTCCAGTCTATTCCTCTTCCTCTCTTGCCATTCTTCTCTTAAGACCATCAAGATATAACTATTGCCAGGACTTGTCTAATTAAGCTCCCTGAGTTCAGAGAGGAAACACAGTCATCTCCCCATAATAGAATGTAAACAATTTATCCTGGTTTAGGCTTTTATCATTGTTCATTTATGTTTATCTTTTTATGTTTCGCTTAACCCTTTCTACATTTCTGTACAGCCTTTCCTTTTGAATATTTAGAAGTCCTCCATTTCATTAAAGATCCATTTTCCCCCCGTATGATTTACTCAGATCTGTTGTATAAGTTCTATTTGGCTATAAGTCTACATCCTTTACCTTATGCAGCGTCACAACCCAAGCCCTCTGTTCCTTTATAGTGGTAGTTACTACATTCGGTTTGATCCTGACTATGACCCTTGGTACTTGAGCTCTTTCTTTTTGGATGCTTTGCATTACTTTTTCTTTTCTTTGATCAGGAAGCAATTGAATCTATTTTTTAGTTGTAAAGTAGATACAAGTATTCCTTCAGAGCCTTAATACCGTCAGGAATCAAAGGAGTAAAAATAAAACAAGAGCAATTTTTTAACCTTTTGATTATCTTAAACGAAGGAAGAAAAAGAAATGTAACAGGATAAAAAAAGAAGATGAAAGGGGAGGAATAATCCCACAATATCAGGTTCAGTAGAAAACTGTATTCAAGGGGGCAGTATGGGAGGAAGTAGTGGGGTAAGGTATTAGTGGGCCACACTTAAAGCTCATTGTCATATAAGCGGTCAAAGAAGAGGATAGTAAACACATGCAAAAATATATTTCGTTCAAGTAGGAAACTTTAGAGAAAAGGAAAAAAGAGTTGTTGGGGAGGGAAAAATGTATGGGAACAGTTCTAAGCAAAACAAATTCTAACTACATAGAGTAGTATGAAGACAGGATTAAAAGATGGAAAGTGTAAGAATCTACAACTGAGCTCTGGGAAAAGGAAAGAGAGGTAGGGGATCAGAAGTAAAATCCATTAAATCATGAGCACACTCTGGTTCACAAAACTTTTCTTTTAATGAAGAGTAGGCAGAGGGAGGGAGAAGTATAAGAGAATAAGATGGCAGCAAATTAATAATGATAATCATCTGCAAATCAAAACAACTCTAAGGTACCACATCACACCTATCAGATTGGATAACATGACAAAACAGGAAGATGATAAATGTTGGAAAAGATGTGGGAGAGTTGGTATATTAATTCATTGTTGGTTGAGCTGTGAGCTAATCCAACCACTCCGGCAAGCAATTTGGAACTATACCCAAAGGGCTACACAAATGTACATACCCTTTGATCCAGCAATATTGCTTAGAGGGCAGTATCCCAAAGAAATCATAAAAATGGGAAAGGGTCTCACTTGTACAAAAATATTTATAGCAGCTCTCTTTGTGGTGGCCAAGAACTGGAAATAGAGGGGATGCCCATCAGTTGGGGAATGACTGAACCAGTTGTAGGATATGAATGTAGTGGAATATTATTGTACTATAAGAAATGATGAGCAGGAAGACTTCAGAGAGGAGAACCAGGAGATCATTGTACACTGTAACAGCCATAGTGTGCAAGGCATTTTTCTGTTTGACTTAGCCCTTCACAGCAATGCAAGGACCTAAAACATTCCCAAAAGGCTCTTGAGGCAAAATGCATCCACATCCAGAGAAAGAACTATGGAATTGGAACACAGAATGAAGCAGAATATTTTCTTTTGTGTATGTTTTGTTTTGTTCATGCTTTTATCATGGTTTCTTCCATTCATTTTAATTCTTCTATGCAACATGGCTAATGTGAAAATGTATTTAATGAGAATGCATGTGTCAAACCCATATAAGATTGCATGCCATCTTGGGGAGGGAGGTAAATCCATGACTTATGGAAGTGATCATAGAAAACTGAAAACAAATAAATTAATCATTAAAGAGTATTTAAAAAAGAACACTAAAATTGTCTTAACATGTAATGGGGAAAATATTATTATAAAAATGATAAGCTGCAAATGGATTCATGAGCTAAATATAAACGGTGACATCATAAACAAATTAGAGGAGCAAGGAAAAAATTACCTTTCAGACTGACGACCAGAAGAATTCTTTACAGAATAAGAAAAGAGATTCATAGACCATATTTATAGAATACAATCAATTCCCATTATATAGAATTTATATTTTTTATACAACAAAACCCATGTAGCTAAAGTTAGAAAGGAAGCAGATAATGATGAGAGGATCTTTCCAGTAAATTTCTCCAATATCTCATTTCTACAAAATTGATTCAAAAAATTAAAAACAATTTCACAATAGATAAACAAAGAAAATACAGTCTTTTTGAGGAAGAAATTCATGCTGGCAATAGCCATTAGAAAAAAAAATTCAAATCACTACTAATTAGAGAAATGTAATGCAAAGGAACTCTTAGGTTTCACTTCAATCAATCAGCAAGTATTTATTTAGTCAGGAATTGTATCTGATTTGTAAAGCTGACAAAAAAAAGGATGTAGCAAATGTTGGAAAAGTAGGTATGTAAATGTGAGTTTGATCCAGTCATTGTGAAAATTTTCAGTTTAATATAAATCAAGTTTTCAACTTGACAAAGATTTAATATAACATATACTATTTTCCAGGCAGTGTTTTAAGAACTAAGCATACAAAGAATAGAAGAAATACAATCTTTGATCTCAAGAAGCTTATATTGTAATGTCTCCTAAAGAAGACAACATGTGAACAACTAGGTAAATATAGTCTGTGGAAGGCACTCTGAGAGAGTGTCACAAGTGAAATTCAACAAAAGTAGACTAAGGCACATTTTCTTTTATTTATTTAAAAAATTTTTTTAGACTCAAATACTAGAACACGAATACAGACTACAGAAAAGAAACAAAAGTATATCATAAACTTAAATATGGAAACTTCAATACAAAGTTAAAAAGAAAAAAATATGTCGTGCATAGCAGAACATGAGAAGGTTCAGATTATGTAACAATACTTGTGTCAAAAATTGTCCATCTTTGCTTGCTTGTGAGATATATACATACACACACACACATATATATACATACATACATAAATAGATAAATACTTTCTCAAACTTATTCTACACCTGTTCATTGGTTTTTGTGTTTGTGCTTATCTTGTTTCCTATCTATCCTGCCTCTTCTACTTTTACCCACTCCCTGGCCCTCTTATTACTTGCCCCCCTGCTGCCCAAGGATCTGTCCACTATTTTCCTATTTCCATAAATCTAAACAACCTTATATACTCCCTTTCACCTATTTCCTCACACTCTCCTCTAAAGTTCCCTCCCTTGTCCTCTCCCCATGCCCCTACCATTTTATTTCCTCTGACTTTAGAAGATTTTTGTATTCTTCTAAATATATATGTATTTTTCCCTCTTAAACCCATTCTCAAAGAAAGTGGATTACCAGAACTACCAGTCCCCCTTCCCCATCTAATTGCTTTGTATCATTTCTTCCTTTTGCACCTCATTTGTATAAAATAATTACTCTTTTTAGCTATCCTTAAATAATATTATTTTTTAAATTAATATTTTAGGTTTACCCCAATCTTTGTTATGAGCTACCCAGTTATTAATAAGAGTCTTAGACATACATTTTACATATATAAAATGTAAACAATCTATCTTTATGAATCCCTTATAATCAGTCTTTGGTAGGTGCCTTATATTTCTCTCAGCTCTTGTATGTTGAATAGTCTATTAAGTTCAGGATTTTTGTTAACAAATTATCAAAAATCTGAGAGTTTATCAAATGTTCATTCTTTTCATTCCAAATAATACTTTACTTTGCAGGCTATGATATTTTTGACTAGAGCCCCAATTCTTTCACTCTTCAATATATTGTGTTCCAATTCCTGTGGTCCTTTAATGTCTCTGCTGCTTTGTCTTATGTAATTCTAATTGTGACTCCATCATATTTAAAATGTTTATATCTTCATGCTTTTAATATTTTATTTTTTTTCTATTTCTACTCCTCTCTTCCCCTTGTTATAATGCTTCAGGATAATTTTCCTTAATTATTTTTTGTATTATTTTATCAAGGTTCTTTATTTTAAATCATAACTCTTCAGTTAGTCCAACTATTTTTATATTTTCTCTTCTTGATCTATTCTCCAAATCTGTTGTTTTTCTTATGAGATGTTTCATTTGTCTTCTATTTTTTATTATCCATATTTGATCTCATAATTTTGCTGGTCACTTTGCTCAATTCTAATTTTCTTTTTTAAAAAAGTATTTTATAATTTCAGTTTTCAACAATCACTTCCATAAGTTTTAAATTTTTAGCCCCCTCCTCACCCCCTCCTCCCCACAATGGCATATATTCTACACATACATTCTCATTAAGCACATTTTCACATTAGTCATTTTGCATAGAATTAAAATGAATGGAAGAAATCATGAGGAAAAAAACAAACCAAAACATAATAAAATAGAAAACAGTCTGCTTCATTCTACATTCCAATTCCATAATTTCTTCTCTGAATGTGAATGGCATTTTGCTTCAAGAGTCCTTTGGAAATGTTTTAAGTCCTTGCATTTCTGTGAAGGGCCAAGTCTATCAGAAACACTCCTAGCACACTGTGGCTGTTAACTGTGTATAATGTTCCCCTGGTTCTGCTCACTTTACTCAGCATCAGTTCATATAAGTCCTTCCAGATTTTTCTGAAATCCACCTGTTCATCATTTTATATAGCACAATAATATCCCACGACATTCATATACCACAACTTGTTGTCATTGTTTAGTCATTCAGTTGTGTCCAATTCTTCATGACCCCATTTTCTGGGGAGTTTTTTTGTCAAAAATACTGGAGTGGTCTGGATTATCCCCTAGTACATTAAGGCAAACATAGGTTAAGTGTCCTGCCCAGGGTCACACAGCTATCAAATATTTGAGGCCAAATTTGAACTCAGGTCTTCTTGACTCCCCTGAGGCATTTAGCTATTTGTAGCTATAATGGAACTAGTAAAGAAAAAAATCTCCTAGTCCAGATGGAATCACAAAATTTAATTAGACCTTTAAAGAATAATTAGCATCCACTTCTCTCCAGGATCTTTATCTGTAAGAGTTGACTATGTTGCATGGAAGCAGAAGCCAGACATCCCAGGTGGCACCCCCCAGAGTCAGGCACCCCCAATGAGGGCTGCATCAGCACAAGCAGCTTATTTTTACAGCAGCAGCAGTACCATCATATGCAGTTGCCTCTCCTGCTGCTGTACCCAGGCACCTGGGTTTGATGGCCCAAATGGCTACCACTACAGCAGCAGTTGCAATGGGCTCAGCTGTTGGCCACACTATTGGGCATGCCATTACTAGTGGCTTCTGTGGTGGGAGCAGTGCTGAGCCTGCAAAGCCTGCTACCACCTACCAGGAGCCTCAGGGAGCCTAGCCAGTGTACCAGCCGCAGAAGAAGCAACAGCAATTCCGACTCTGCCACTTCGAGATGAAGCAGTTCTTAGAATATGCTCAGAACTAGGCTGACCTCAAGCTGTGTGAAGGCTGTAGTGAGTTGCTGAAACAGTGCAGGTTTGTTTGAATGGATTAACCTAATTGAGACCTCCAAAAGGAAGAAATGGAAAAAGCAACTTTGAAGACCAATCAAATTGAACATAATACATAATTAGTAGTGAAATGATAAAGAAAACTGAGTCCTCCAAAGAAAAATTAGCACCAATATTATAAAAATTATTCTTAAAAATTGAAAAAGAAATCACCTTAGAGGACTCCTTTTATGAGACATATATAGTCTTGATGCCTAAGTGAGGGAAAGATAAGACTTTGGAGAATTATTGATCAATATTATCTATGAATATCAACTCAATTAAAATAACTTTTGTCAAATAGACTTCATTAATTTGTCCAAGAAATCATTCATAATAACCGGGCTAAAGCTATACCAGTGATTCAGGGATTTTTGAACGTTAAAAAAAAAGTCAACATAAGTATATTAAAAGAAAATTCAAGAACACATGATTTTCTCAATAGGTACAGAAAAAGTCTTTGACAAAATGTAGCACTCATTTATGCTAAAAACCTTACAAAATAGATGCATCTGGAGAACTTCATAATATCATAAGGAGTATCTATCCAAAACCACAAGTCTACTATGTAATTTGGATATGCTAGGAACTTTCCCAATAAAACAAGGAGTAAAAGAAAGATGCCCACACTCTCCCCTTTTGTTTGATAAAGTTCTGGAAATGCTAGTAATAGCAATGACAAGAGGAAGAAATTAAAAGAATAAAGATAGGTAAAGAAGAGACAAAACTATCACTATGTTCTGATTATATTACTTGGGAAATTCTGAAGAATCAGCAAAGACAGTTCAAGACAAAGTAAAGTTGCAGGCTACAAAATGCATTTCAAAAATGAATAGCATTTTGATATAATAATAATGAAGGAGCAATAATAGAAATGGGGAATCACATTTCAAATAAATACAAAATTCTTAAAAAATTTGGAGATCAATCTATCAAAGAAAGCAAAATACTCATCAATTCAACTACAAAATTCTCCCTAAAAATACTAACAATTTAAATAGCTAGAGAAATATTCACTACTTATATAGCTAGGCTATGCCAATTTAATAAAAAAAGGCCGTACTAACTACCAAGGTAATTTATAGTTTTAATGCCAGTAAATCATCAAAAAGATACTTTAAAAAACTCTGAAAATCATAACAATATTCATTTGGAAAAAAAAAATGTTTAGACAATCATACCAAATAATGAAAAAAAAGGATTTCAATGAAAGAGGAATAGCACTTGTAGAACTCAGACTACATTATAAAGCACCAGTCATTAGAATTCTTTTATTTTTTAAAGATACATGAGTAGAACAGACTAGACAAGAGAGAATCTGAAATAATGAAGACAATAGTCTAGTGTCTAATAAGCCTGAAAACAAATTACATAGGAAAGAAGTCCTCTCCTAAAAGCTGCTGGGAAAATTGGAAAGCAGACTGATAGAAATTATTCTTGAATCAATGTTATGCCACATTCTATCATACATTCTAAATATTAATTAAATATTAATATTAATATCATTCTGATAAAAATTCAAAGAGAAATAGATCATACACATTTTACACCTGAGGATAGGAAATATGTTCTTCTGCAAGGGATAGCAGTAACTATAAAAAATAAGATAGATAACTTTGATTTTATGAAACTGAAAAGTTTCTTCACAAACAAAATTAATGCACTTAGGAAAAGAAAGGAAATGGCTGAATGGGCAAAAAAAAAAATCTTTGTATTAAAATTTTCTGTTTAGTATCCAAGACATATAACATATGTATATATATTATATATATATAGTATACACACAATTTATATATTTCCATATGCACATATATGCATATACAGATGTTTTTACATATTGCAATAATTAACAATTTACCAATTAACCTACGTACATATATATCATACATAGAAACAAGTATAAAATATATGTGTATATGTACATATATATTAACCTAGCTATGCAACTAGGTTCTGCAGTCATTTTAATCTGCATCTGCCTCAATTTCTTTACCAGTAAAATAGGGATAATAATGACATCCCCCAGTGTTGTGATAATCAAATAAGATAATATTTGTAAAGTGCTTAGTACAGTGTCTGGCACATAGTAGGCACTTAATAAATACATGTTCCCTTCCTAATATAGAAAAATTATTCACCAACGCATAAGCGGTCAAAGGACATGAGCAAAGAGTTCTTTTCTTTTGACCTTTCAGGGTCATTCAATGGAATTTCTTAATCAGTGCTCTTTTGCTTCTCTACATCATCCCAAACAGATGGTCTTAGGGTTTCTGCTAGATTAATCTCCCACTCTGCAGAAACATTCAGCTTTCTACTTTCTAGCACACATAATTTGAAACCTCTCTAAAATCAAATCGAGTTTTCGTCTTGCACAGAAGCTGTGTCATTTCTTCTAGAAATACACTTCCCAACTGTGTTTCCTATTTCTGTTCTTTACATACACCCATTTCATAGCTATCATTCCCTTTAACCATCTGTCTACATTTTCCATGCACACCCCATTGTCTATCCTTGGTCCTTGTGCTCTTCATTAAGAATGAGTATGATTGCTGAACATCCAGTCAAATGATCTGAAGAGTAGAAGTGAGAGTTTATAGGCAACTTATTCCCTTTAACTCATTCTCTTGTCTGGGCAAATTTTCCCTCTATCTGTCCTGTTGCCCATTCTAAATAATAAGGATAGTAATACCTTTATCCAATATGCTGTTCCTTGAGTCAGAGTACACTAAAATGACAGAAAATTCATCCAGTAGCTAGAGTAGTGTTCACAATTCTGTGTATTTTTCTTCCATGCCCTGACATCCCAATTCTTCATCCAGTGGTGCCACTTTGTAGCCAATCTTATAAGTACATCCCAACTTGGCAACCAATTCAAGTCTTCATTCTTTCAGTTTGGTGGGGGTAATCCAATATGTAACTGTTATGTGTCGGACAGTTAGAAAAGACTGAAAGATTCATTCAATCCAATTCACCATGGTTCATTAAGACAGACTCAGGAGTGGTGAAAGTAGTATTTCTAATTTCTTAACAGTTTTATCATTTTATTTACTTTCAATACACAATTTATTTATTTTTCAGCATTCTACATCCACTTCCACAAGAATTTGAATTTCAAATTTTCTCCCCATCTCTCCCCACCCCAACCCCAGGACAGTGTGCACCCTGTCTATCCCTTCTCCAGGTCTGTCCTCCCTTCTATCAACTCCTCCCCCTTCTGTCCTCCCCCTCCCCTCTATTTTCCTGTAGGGCAAAATAGATTTTTATATCCCATTTCCTGCACATCTTACTTCACAGTTGCATGCAAAAACAATTTTTAACATTAATTTTTAAAGTTTTGAGTTCCATATTCCCTTCCTTCCTCCCTCTCCTCCCACTCTCATTGAGAAAGCACACAATTTGATATAGGTTATACATGTGTAACCATATAAAACACTTCCGTAACAATCATGTTGCAAAAGACTAAACACATTTCCCTCTGGTCTGTCCTCCATTTTTTCATTTCTCTCCTGGACCTGTCCCCTCGTAATAGTGTTTGCTTCTGATTATCCATTTCTCTAATTTGCTATCCTTTGCATTATCTTCCCTCTCCTATTCATTTTCCCACCTCTTGCCTTCCTACCTGTCCATATTTAGTTGAGTGTGTGTTATTCCCTCCTAAAACCAAATCCAGTGAGAGTAAGGCTCACTTATTCCCTTTCATCCCCCTCTCCTAAAACCAAATCCAATGAGAGTAAGCCTCACTTATTCCCTTTCATCCTCCTCCTTCCCCTCCATTGTAAAAGCTCTTTCTTGACTCTTTTATGAGAGATGATTTGTTATATTCTACCACTCCCTTTCTCTTTCTCCCAGCACATTCCTATAAACAGTAAATTTTATTTTTTAGGTATTCTCCCTCCATATTCAGTTCACCTTTTGCCTTCTGTCTGTCTGTTTGTCTCTCTATCTATATACACAGATATACATACATAATATATGTATATACATATTCATACACATATATAATAAACACAAGTAAACACATACATTTATGCATATACACAGCTACACAAATAATATAAACATAATATATACACACCCACATATACACACATGCATATATACATACACACAATACATACATATATACACATGCATGTACACACACATATATGTATGTGTATATAGATATATATTATACACATGTGTTCGTCCTTCATTGCCGAAGAAGACCATGCCATTAGAGAAATAATGACATGACTTGCACTTGACTTTGTTTTGAGTGAGGGAGTGCTGTGCAGGTCACCCGTCTCACTTCTCCTCCACAGCCATATGAATCCAGTGACCAGATATTCATCAGGATGACTGGAGATGTCCCAGGATAAGGCAATTGGGGTTGTGACATGCCCAAGGTCACACAGCTAGTGAGTGTCAAGTGTCTGAGGTGAGATATGTGTATATATGTATACACACATATATATATGTATACATATATGTGTGTACAAATACATATATTCCCTCTAACTACCCTAATACTGAGAAAGATCTCATGAGTTACAGATATCATCTTTCCATATAGTAATGTAAACAGTTCAACTTTAATGAGTTTTTATGACTTCTCTTTCCTGTTTACCTTTTCATGTCTTGTTCTTGTCTTTGAAAGTCAAATTTTCTATTCAGCTCTGGTCTTTTCAACAAGAATGATTTGAATTCTTCTATTGAAATGCCATTTCTTCCCTGAAGTTATTATATTCAGTTCTGCTGGGTCACTGATTTTTGTTCTTAATCCTAACTGCTTTGACCTCTGGAATATCATATTCCAAGTCCTTCAAAATTTCTTACTGTAGAAGCAGCTAAATCCTGTGTTATCCTGATTCTGTTTCTACAATACTTGAATTGCTTCTTTCTGGCTGCTTGTAATATTTTTTTCCTTAACTTGGGAACTCTGGAATTTGGCTACAATATTCCAAGGAGTTTTCCTTTTAGGATATCTTTCAGGTGATTGATGGATTCTTTCCATTTCTATTTTACCCTCTGGTTCTAGAATATCAGAGTAGTTTTCCTTGATAATTTCTCAGAAGATGATATCTAGGCTCTTTTTTTCATCATGGTTTTCAGGAAGTCCAATAATTTTTAAATTATCTGTCCTAGATCTATTTTCAAGGTCAGTTGTTTTTCCAATGGGATATTTCACATTGTCTTCTATTTTTTCATTCTTTATGGGCTGTGTGGGGAGAGCCTGCATTTGTGTGTCTTTCTACTCCATCTTGGCTCCACCTCTGCTGTTTTTTTCATTCTTTTGGTTTTCTTTTAAAATTTCTTGATTCCTCATAAAGTCATTAGCTTCCATTTGTTTCATTCTAATTTTTTAAAAAAGCTATTTTCTTCAGTAAGCTTTTGGACATCCTTTTCCATTTAGCCAGTTCTGCTTTTTATGGCATTCTTCTCCTCATTGGCTTTTTGGACTTCTTTTGCCATTTGGGTGAGTCTATTTTTAAAGGTATTGTTTTCTTCAGCATTTTTTGGGGTCTCCTTTAGCAAGTTATTGAATCGTTTTTTATGATTTTTTGCATTGTTCTCATTTTTCTTCCCAATTTTCTACTTCTCTTCCTTGATTTTCAAAATTCCTTTTGAGCTCTTCCAAGGTGTGAGACAATTTTATATTTTTTTTGGAGGCTTTGAACGTAGGAGTCTTGACCTTGTTGTCTGCTTCTGATTGTATGCTTTGATCTTTCTCATCTGAAAGGATAGAAGAAAACATCTTAACCTTCTACAGTCTTATTTTTTCCCCTTTTTGGGCCTTTCCCCCATCCAATTCCTTGACTTTTGAGCTCTTTATTAAGTGGAAGGTATACTACCCTAAGTTTCAGAGGTTTTGTGCAGCAGTTCTCGGAGACATCTCTAGAATTCTTAGTTCTTTTCAAGTGGCGTAGCCAAGGGAGAGGTGTTTACTCCTCTCCTGGTCTGCACTCTGGTCTGTGAGCAACCACAAGCACTCTTTTCTGCCCTTTAACTGTGAGTAGAATTCTCTCTCCATAGCCACCACAAGTTCCTCCCAAGACTGCCACTCAGGACTGAGATTCATATTAGTCATTCGATGCCCCTACTGACTGTAGGCTGAGAACTCTAGAAGTGGCAATAACTGTAGCAGTAACTGCTGTTGCCCTGGAGTTAAGGTTGGGAC